>CM053786.1:363679759-364279759 GCA_028749045.1 Cupressus sempervirens | reverse complement strand
AGTGGTCCTCTACTACTTGAACTCTTGGTGAAAACTTTAATGATGATGTCATAGAAGGTAGATGATATACATAAAGTGCTAAAAATGGAGACATTTTTTATTAGCTATGAAAAGAAGTATTGTACCACCATTCTACAAGAGGTAGCCAATCTACCCATTGAGATTATTTTCTGAAGTGAAACAACATAGATATCCTTCCAAATATTCATTAACTACCTCAGTTTACCCATCTAATTAGGGATGGTATAAGAACTATGAGCCAGTTGAGTACTTAAACATGAGAATAAATCTTTCCAAAAGTGACTAGTAAAGATAGGATCATGATCACTAACAATAACCTTAGGTGTACCATGTAGCTTTTGGATATTCTAGAAGAAAACTTTCACCACTATACTTTCTATAAAAGGATGTGATAATGCAATAAAATGTGCATATTTAGTGAGGCAATCAGCTACTACCATGATGACATTATTGTTAGACTAACTGCTAGCCTTCTCCTTTGGGATTTGTGACATGGCTTAATAGCCTTGTGTGTGTTCTATAAGTCTACTAGGTTGTATGAAGCATTAACAAGCTGATATTTTGGTGCAATGACAACTCTATCTTGTAACAAGTGAGATTAGAGCTTGATCATAGGTTTGAATACCCTCAGAGAATGTTGAGGGGGGAATGTTGGACTAATTTCTAGCCTTCCTCTTTGGTATTCGTTGCATGGCTTAACCACCTCCTATGTGCTCTATAAGTCTAGTGTGTTGTATTGAGCATTAACAGGTTGGTCTTTTGGTGCAACGACAACTCTAGATTGTAAAAATTATGACCTTTAGATTTGTGAAGCCCTATGATGAAGCCCATTGATACCTCTTCCCAACTTTGGCTAGGAATATGTAAATTTTTCAAGAGACTTGGTATATTAATTTTTTCTTCCTTATTTCTTTGACAAACCAAACATTCAACCACAAATTTTTGAACATCTCCTTTTAGCCCTTCTCGAAAAAAAATCTTGCTTGACCTGATGATATGTCTTCAAAAATCCTAAATGACCACCAATTGGGGACTCATGTAGCTCTTTGAGAATCTTGTGTTTAAGAGTGGAATTCTTGTAGAGATGCAAGTGCTCTTTATACAAAAGAATATCCCCCTTTAAAAAAAAATTATCTAGACTACTAGGGTCACTTTTTATTTTCTAGATGAGATTACTTGTTGAAACATCATTTTTCTACTCTTCTTTGGCTTCTACCACCAAGTTTTCTTGTAATATTAAAAGGGTGCACAAAAAGGCTTCATCTTTTTCATCCTTCCTACAAAGTACATTAGCCACAATATTTTCCTTCCCTTTCTTGTATACAATTTCAAACTCATATCCCAACATCTTAGTGACCCATTTTTGTTGCTATTTTGATGATAATATTTGTTCCAAAAAATATTTTAGGCTATCATGATTTGTCTTAAGGATTGCTAGAATTTCCTTCTCTTAAATAGGTTTAAGTTGATTTTTACCTTTTAAATGATGACTCTCAAAAGAAATTGGTTGACCTTCTTGCATGAGAACTACTCCTATTCCATTTCTAGAATCATTACATTCTACAATGAATTCCTTGGTGAAGTCTAGAGTGGCAAGCACTAGAGTTGTACACGTAGCCTTCTTCACTAGCTCAAATGATACATTAGAAAATTTATTTTGATGAAAAGAATCCTATTTCAATAGAGTTGTAAGGGGTGCTCCTATATGACCGTAATCCTCCAAAAATCTTCTATAGTATCCTCTCAATCCAAATAATCCCCTCATCTTCTTAATAGTTTTTAGAATAGGCCATTTCATGATAGCCTTAATTTTGTTAAGGTCCACCTTTACTCCTTCATATGAAACTATGTGTCCCAAATACTCCACCTCCTTAAGACAAAAGCATACTTGGATGGCTTGGCATAGAGTTGATCATCTTCAAGTAATTTTAATGCTTGATCTACATGCTGCAAATGTTCTTCCCAAGTCTTGCTATAGATTAATTTATCATCAAAAAACACTAACACAAAATTTCTCAAGAACTTCATAAAAATGTAATTCATCAAACTTTGGAATATAGATGGTGCATTGGTAAGATTGAATGGCATTAGAAAAAATTCATAGTGATCCTCATAAGTTCAAAATGTTGACTTACAAATATCTTCTTCCTTAATCTAAATTTGGTAATAACCTGATCTAAGACCTAACTTGGTAAAATACATAGCTCCATTTAATTCATGTAGAAGATCATCGATGACTAGAATAGGAATCTTATCTTTAATGGTGTACTTTTTGAGTATTATATAATCAAGACACATGCACCAAGTTTCATCCTTCTTATGCACCATCAAAATAGGTGAAAAGTAAGCACTTTGGCTATGTTTGATAATTCCTACCTCTAGCATTTCCTCAACAATTTTTTCTATCTCATTTTTTTCTATGTGTGGGTACCTATAAGGCTTGATGTTTGATGGCTAGCTCCTTGGAAATAGTTGTATGGCATGGTCATGATCCCTCTTAGGAGTAAGTCCTTTTGGCATATCTCCAAGAATCACTAAGTGATGATCATTTATTGCTTGTAAATCTGGATGAGTAAGAGCATTAGATTGAGAGACTTCTAATGAACATAGCTAGGTCATAAATTCATCTACACCTTTCTTAAGAAACTTTTGTATTTGATGAGAGCTTACCATTTGTGGGGATTTTTTCTTCAACCCCCTTAGCTCCACTACCTTCTATTTTGATTGAAATCACATGAATAGCTCTTGGAAGTTCATCTCAATTGTTCCCAATGTAGTAAGCCATCTTCCTCCCAAAATAATATCCACTGCACCCATGAATATCGCATACATTGGGGTATCAATTTCATAATCTCCTATGGATAATTTAATGCTATGACACTTCCCTAAACAACTAACTATGCCCCCATATACAATCAAAACTTGACACTCTGGGGCTAGATACATAAATAAATTTAGAAGAGTTGCCAACTTTTTGTTGATGAAATTATGAGTACTACCTAAGTTGATCAACATTGTTACTTTTTGCTTCTTTAAGAAACTAACTACCTTGAGAGTTTGTGGTGCACTAAAACCTAAAAGTGCATGACAAGAAATGATTTTTTGAGAATCATGTGATTCCTCACTTGAATCCCTATCCTCCATTGATATGGGCTCATCCTCTTCTTCCTCACTTGGACCTTTGATATAGAATAATTTTTTTCACTACATTTATGTCCTCAACTATATTTGCTATCAGAATTGAAACACAACCCTTTTTCTATTTTCTCTTCAATTTGTTGTGGAGTCTACCTAGCAGGTTGAGGAAGAGAAGGTGTTGAATATCCTTTTTCTCTTTTCACATTAGCCCCTTGCTTTCTAGGAATCAAGAACTTCTCCTCTACCCTGTGCACCAGTATATCATCTACTAAGCTAGGACAAAACATGTGTACCTCATGTTGAATGTGATCCTTGAGATCACCCAAGAATAAATCATTCAAGTTCTCCTCTGTAATTGTATCCACTCTTAAGGATAGATTTTTGAATTTTTGAATATAATCCTTAACTGATCCTATTTGTTGAAGCTTAGCAAGTTGGCTAAAAAATTTTTTTGTCACACTATTGCTATACTGTGCTTGGAGTTCTTCTATAAAACTTGACCATGATATAGTGAGACCTGTTTTCCTCCAATGAGTACAAATCCAATGATACCAAATGAATTGATCTAGTTCTAGATATAAGGAAGCCATTATGACCTTTTGTCCATATGGGATTTGATGTACTACAAAAAAAATCTATGTTTGATTTATCTATGTTAGAGGATCCTTGCCATCAAATTTGCACATATCCACCTTTGGAAAAAAATTCCAAAATCCCATAGGATTAATAATTTTTTTTATAACTATTAGTCAACTTGAAGGTTTCACCTTGATTTCTTGAGAGCTCCTTCCTTGGTTCATTCACATGGATGGTTAACATGCTTCGTATATCTGATATATCTCCTCATAGGTCAAAGTTATACCTCTTAACCTCTTCCTTGAACTTACTAAGCTCTTCATTGGGATTTCTATCCTCTATTGCTTCCCAATCTTGATCAAAGGATTTCCCCAGTGTGGTAGCATTGTTTTTTACTCTTGTTGAAGACCCTGTCATGATGGAAACCAATATTTTTGAAATATATCACACAAATGAAATGTAAATTCTTTGATTTATTTATTTATTTATTCTTGTAACTTACTACGGCCAATATACCCTTGGAAAAAATCCCAAAAAAAGTAGAAAATTTGCTACCTTGAAAGAGAATTTTCCTAATTTTTCAATATCTTGCTCTTTTTTTTTCCAATTTTTTCAAGCTTTAAAATTTAGGATTCTCTACTATATATTAAAAAACCCAATACAAGTTTTACTTCAATTGAGAAAGATGTGAGAGTTATGAAGATCTCAATAAATTGTGTAAAATAGTAATTATGCAATAATTTTCTCCAATTCCTCTAAATTTTGGATTATAGATCCTTTAATATGGTCTTCAAAAACCCTTTAAAAATCTTTGAAAATTTTGATAAAATCTAAAAGTTATGCTCTTCCCAAAATCACCCCAATGTTGAGAAAAAATCTTGCCTGTATGGTGCCAAGATCATGCTTTGATACCACTTGTAATGAAATAACTTGCACAATAGAAGAAATAATATGAAATATTATATAAATACTTGATAATAACTAAAAGTAATAGGCCACTTCAAGGGGGAAACATCCAAATATCTCTAATGAGAACACACTTTACAATATGATGTTGAAATAAAAACTCATAACCTCCTATATATACCTAATTATGCTTAGGTTGAATAGACACAACCCTACATAATACCTAGGCTGACCGAACTACCTAAATAATAATATAATAATGATAAAATTACTTAATTAAGGATTAAGATAGGCACAACTTGACTATTCATAACCCTATATAGACCAATATTAAGGGCATGGCATTATGCATCTAAATGTCCTAAAAGAGAAAAAAAACTAAAAGGGAGAGTTTAACCCTAGAAGAGATAGACATAGAAATTGTTTGTGTGCAAATGAAGATAAAGAATCTAATGAGAAAGTCAAAGTGAAAGTGATGATGAATTAGGATTTGTGCCTATCAAGGACGATGATTTTGATAGAGAAATTAGAGAAGAAAGAGCTCTAGTTACCCAGTTGAAAAATAAGTCTGATTGTATAATTGACAGTGATTGTTCACATCACATGAATGGTGATATGAATAAATTTGTTAATTTCAAGAATCATGATGCAGATATTGTTAGAGTTGCTAACAATGTAGCATGTCTAACAAGAATTGCATCCATTACTCTTGATGTTAAAACTAACACTAATGATGTCTATTTTGATAATGGAATGAAGCATAACTTCTTTAGTGTTGGGCAGTTGGTAGACAAGGGTTATCTGTTGCAGTTCACTAAGAAGACCTGAACTCTCAAAGAAAGAAATGGTAAGATGACCAGAAGTGGTAGTAGATCTAGAGGTAATGTATTTTAGCTTAATCCTATTGAGATGACATGTTTGGTAGCTAAAGTGGATAAATGTTGGTTGTGCCATAGAAGATTCTATTACATAAACTATGATAATATTGTGAACTTTAGTAGAACTTTTGCAATTAGAGACATGCCAAAGATTGTCAAGCCTACTAATGTTGTGTGTAAAGAATGTATTTTGGCTAATTAGAAGAAAGTATCATTCCCTAGCAGGAAGTCCACCACCACAAAGAAACTAGAGATTGAGCATGCATTTCTAAGTGGTCTTTCTAGAACAAGAGGTTTCTATGGTGAAAGGTATTTTATTATTTTTACTGGTGATTTCACTAGAATTATGTGGGTAGCATTTTTAAAAGGGAAATCTAAATATTTTGAGAATTTTAGGATATTTAAGAATAGAGTAGAGAATGAATCTGGTGTTAAGATTAAGTGTTTGAGATCGGATAGAGGAGGAGAATTCACCTCTAAAGAATTTTACATTTTTTGTGAAGAAAATGCAATCAAAAGATAGCTATATTCACCCAAAGCACCTAAGAAAAATTGGATTTCTAAGAGAAGAAATAAGTTTATAGAAGAAGAAGCTAGAGTGATGTTATTTGAGAATGATGTTTCTAAGATATTCTAGAGAGAAGCAGGTAATACAAAAGTATATACTCTGAACAAAGTATAGATCAGAAAAGGTATGAACAAGACATCTTATGAACTATGGTTTGGACATTCATCATTAGTCAAATATTTTAGGATATTTGGGAGAAAATTTTATATTAAGAGAAACAATGACATTGATAAGTTTGATCCAAAAAGTGATAAAGGTATGTTTCTTGGCTATTCACTAAAAAGTAAGGCTTATAGATGTTTCAACTATATAACTAAAAAAATAGTTGAATGTACAAATTTAAGGATTGATGAGAAGTTTGGAACTAATGAAAGGATGGTAGATTATAATTCAGATGAAGAATAGAATAACTCTAGTATTTTTAGACATAATTTTGAAGATTTGTTTAAGACTAACAATGACTTGCAGAATGATGTGTTAACTTTTGAGCATAGAGGAGAATAGAGTTCTAAACCTAGAGAAGAGATAAGAGTTGAGATGTCAACTCCTACCCCTAAGAGGAATTCAAAAAGGAATCATCATCTTGAGAAGATAATGGGAAGTAAACAAAAAGGCATAATGACAAGGAATAGAGTAAATAAAGAGATATGTTTGATATCTGAAGTTGAACCAACGTATGGAGATGAAGCAATCAAAGTTAATCATTGGATCCAAGAAATGATGGAAGAATTGGATCATATAATAAATAATGATACATGGGAATTTATTTCCTAGAGCAAAAGATAAGAATGTAATAGGAACAAAATGGGCTTTGAAGAACAAGATGAATGAGCAAGGAGAATTTTTGAGAAACAAGGCTAGAATTTTTTGTAAAGGTTATTCACAAAAAGATGGAATTGATTATGAAAAAAATATGCACTTGTAGAATGAAAGTAGTAAGGATGTTCCTAGCTTATGAAATGAACAAGAAATTCAAAGTTTATTAGATGGATGCCAAATATACCTTTCTAAATGGAGAACTAGAAGAAGAGGTTTACATTGAGCAGCTTAAAGGTTTTCCTTTAGCAGAAGAAAAATGCTTGGTATGTAGATTAAAGAAAGATCTTTATGGTCTAAAGCAAGCATTTAGAACCTAGTATGCAAGGTGGATAGTTACTTGGCACCGATTGGATTTGCTAAAGGTATGACAGATAGTAACTTGTATCTAAAAGAAATTGAAGATGGTTTGTTGATCATTGTAATATTTGTTGATGACATGATTTTTGGAGGTAATGATGAAGCTAGTGATAAATTTTATGAGGATATGAAAAATGAATTAGAAATGAGCATGATAAGAGAAATGAAGTTTTTCCTAGGTTTGAAAATTGTGTAGAATAATGATGGTATATTCATTTCACAAGCTAATTACCTAAAATATTTGTTGAAAATGTTTTCTTTAGAAAGTTTTAAACCTATTGGTCCACTTGTGATAACTGGTCACAAGTAATCTAACAAATACAGGACACCGACAGTGATGCAGAAGACATATAGATTAATGATTAGAGGTTTGCAGTATCTGACACACACGAGACCAGATATAGAAAATCTAGTTGGGATTGTAGCTAGATTTCAAGCTGATCTTATAGAATATTTAGATATTTGAAAGGGACATCTAATTTTGAAATTTGGTATGACAGATCAAGTGATTTCACTTTGTGCACATTTATTAATGTTGATTGAGCATGTAGTATGGATGATAGAAAGAGCAATAGTGGTGGAGCATTCTTTCTTGTAGGAAGATTGGTTTCTCGATGAAGCAAGAAGCAAGATTACATTTCATAGAGCACTGCTAAGGCAGAGTATGTTGTAGCAACAAATAATTGTAATCAAGATTTATGGATGAAGTAGATGCTAAAGGATATCATAATTTAGATTGAAGAACCTATTATCATTTACTATAAAAATACAAGTGTAGTGAGTATGTCTAAGAATCTTGTGTTGCATTCTAAGAAAAAGCATATATGTATTAAGTATCATGTGCTGAGAGAGACAAAAATAGAAAAGGAGATTAGATTGGAGTTTATAAGTATTATGGATCAAATTGCAGATATCTTTATGAAGCCTTTTCCTAAAGATACATTTGAGTACTTGAGAGGTATGCAGGGGGTTATGCCCCTTCCTACTTCTAAATAGTTGATGCAGAGAGTGCATTAGTCTAGTGGTACATAGCACTAGTATTTGAATACACTAAATGATGATACTTCCTATATAAGGGAGTATCTATTATAAACTAAGTTGTTGAGGACTCTTGGTATTTGGTATTAAAAAGTGTTTTTCAACACTTGAGCTGGTTGATGACTTGGAGAAGTTGATTAAAAATTGGTATTTAATAATTGGTACAGTGAGTTTAAGGAATTTGGCATTGATGTCAATGGGGGAGAATATGCATAAAAAACATTCCTAAAGCATGGGGTAGAGTACACATGAGATAAGGACAAAAGCAATAAAAAAGTTCTACTTTATATTCTTGGAACATAGACATTTTTCATCTATGTTGCCATCAATGCCAAAGGGGGAGATTGTTAGAATGAATGTTGATGACACTACATTAGGGGATTATCCTGAGCATTGGAGAGTATTGATATGTTGCATTCATGACTATGTTTTTCATTGATGTCAACATAGCATTATTTTTGTAAAGATTGATAGAGTAGAAGACAAAGATATTGATGGTACACACAATGGTTTGATTGTCTGGTCATGTGTAGTTATTGACATGTACAACACAATGTTTTGATGACATGGGTAAGTGTATAGAGTCTAATTTGATGACACATAGAAGTTGTACCTAATTTATAGAGAGCATTTCTTGATGATTGTGTGTTATCTTATATCTAGATGTAATGAAGAGATGTGTAATCAGGTAGCGATAGAGGATAGTCAGATGATTACATCAGCAAGTGAACAAGCCTCAATGTCTTACAAGTGAATTTTTGTATATATTGTGAGAAAAAAGTGCTATTGTAATTGTAAATAAGTTAATTATCTTATCTTAATTAATTGGGAAAGCCTCAAGGCAGACTCAAGGAATTATTATGAAGATATGGTATAAAGAAAGATGTTTCCTTGATTGTATGATGTGTGTATCTATTGTTGAAGAAGTGTGAATTGAAAAAAGGAGTAGAGTGCTTATTAAATGTGTGTAAGCAATCCAAGGGATTATTGGATGCAAAATTTGAGATCTAGTTACAAGATCTGAAGGAGAAAAAGTCTGGTTGATAGGAAAGAGATAGAGGAAGGAATTACATTTTAGTTCTATTATTTTACAAGGAATAATATAGAGATAATTTGGATAGTGGGCTCATTCGTCTTGCCCTTAAAGCTATTTGGGAAGTGGTTCTAGTTCTCTTCTACAACTCCTAACAAGGTTGATACAACTCCTAGCCAACACTCATATGTACTAAATATTTTAATAGACTCCTAATAGTGTCTATCCTCTAACAATGAATACTTATATTAGTACATCATCTCATGGGTACCATCCCCATTAATGTTTTCCCTTTAATCAAGGGTTTTCCTAGTGGTGCAAGAGAACCTACATAAAGAGTTTTTAAATTTCATTTCCACATGTACATATGTCCACCATGCATTAGGATAGATCATGTTATTCATGTTTGATAGGTTGTACTCATATCATCTAGTCTTTTAATTGCATTTAGTTATAATAAACACTTATTGTGCAAGGCACTTACATGATTTGACACACCTATAAGCCATCATGTTGAAGTTGTTAACTATCCTATAAGCATGTAATTATTTCATTTAATTCAATATTAGGATCATCTTTAGTGTTTCATAGGAGTCACACAAATAGAAATGCATGGTAGTTTAATATTGCCTGCATAATACAAAGTTGCACTTTTAAAACTAGGAAATTATAGACATTTTATAATTATAAGAATCCTTTAAATACATAAGAACACAAATGGCCAAAAGTCACATTTATATATGCTTTTTTGTTTGAATTATATCATAGGGAAAATGTATGAATAGCGAAAAAGGGTTTTTTGACAAGTTTGGATATAGAAACAAGAGAGACTTTCTAATTTTTGAAAAAATGTTTTCCATTGTATAGTTTGCATTTGTATATGTAACTTGGTTAACATATGACACTTATATGGTTGGATAGATATTTGAATTATCTTTCCAATTAATCTAGTTGGAGGTGTTGGTCTGAATTTTTGCATAATCAAATTCCTTTGTCCAAGGTATAGATGAATTTAGATTGGGATCCACCTATGGTGAATAGGGTTTCTAGCCAAATCATATGTTGTAGGTCTTTGAAGAAAATTTTTGTCAAAACCCTAGGTCTTATTTTCTTTTAAATTTTTCAAGCATGAAGCTAAAAATATGCGAAGATTCCCATCCTTTTCACACTTTTTGTGCCTTGAGTCATGTCTTTTCTTTTGTGTTTCTGACCACCTGATCCCTAAAAGATCTACGACAATCGCTATCTCTCTATGAAAAGATACAAGTATTTTACCCTTAGTGACATAGCGACTGCCATTAAGTTGAAAAGTAGTACCATCAAGTGGAAATACGATGATCGAAGATTGTATTGTTTCAGAGATATTTCATCACGTTTATAATAGACATGTCAGAACCTGATAAGGAATTACAACATTGAGGTACAAAATGCATCAATAGAAATCTCAACTTTTTTGATTAGTTTCTTTGTCGCTATCAGAGAAATTGGGCACTTCGCCATAAGAGACATGATGCCTTCACCAAAAATAATGACCGACAATCACTTTTAAATTTTTCGATGATCATAAGTTTTTTTAGGCTATGTGGTGCATGTGCTATTTTATTATGTGTCAGATGCATTAATGAGGGGGTTATGACTTCACTCCCCTTTATCTTTCCAACCCTAAATTTTGATGAGTCACTAAAAATTTCTATGTTGCTATCAGAGAATTGGTGTCTCTTGTCGTTAGTGACATAGCACCCAAAAAAAAAGTAGTACTACAAATTTTTTTTAGAGTAAGTGGGTCCCAAAAAGTACTCCATTAGATATCAATTATAAAGCTTTGGAACATAATGGTATCTAATGGGCTACACGTATACACCGAGAAAAGAAAACACATCGAGATTCACTATGTCGCTATCATGAACTTGTTCTTCTCACCGTTAGCAACATAGTGCATGACCAGGAAATAAATGAATGTGGGCCCCAAGAAGCATGGTAATATAGCTAGGTCTTTAAAATTTTGAATCCAAATGCCAGCGGGGCAAGATTTCATCACGTCATCAATAATTGGACCCACGCCCTAATTCATAAAACCTACGAAAGATTGATTATCAGATCTATCTCAAATCCATGATCGTCGCTATCTCGTTATGGCGAGTTGCATGAAGGTTATGAATAGCGACATGGTGACAAGGGTCCCACCATGCTTTTCTAAAGTAATGCATCAAATGTCATCCGCATGATCAAATTAGGATCAATGACAGGCGCTATCTGACTATGGCACTGTGCTCACTCATTATATATAGCGAGATAGTGCTTAAGTGACATGTGTCCTTAGAGTTCTATGGGTCCAATTCAGAGGTGCCAATAATGAAGGAAAGGTACACATGGAAAATTTTCATTGGGTTGACTACTAGCTTGTCAAGAGGAACATGAGTCATCTTTGATTGCATCCCTGGATCATAGGATTTTTCATAAATCTGTGGTGTAAATTTGAATATAGAAGGCGATGCCACCCTATGCATTTATGAGAAATGAAAGATTTATGTGTGAAGAAGAACAGAGTATAACACAGAAGATTTTCTTAATTCCACCTTACTTGAATAAAGATTCAGAGCATTTCTAAGAAAAAATAGTTGTTGAGAAGACCGTGTTGCATTTGGTAAAATTGTGAAGCAATTTGTTCGTAGAACGATTCCAGTAGCACTGAGAAGAACTAGAGAAAAATACAAAGTATTTGTATTATAATCCTTGCACTATTTCAATTCCTTTGAGAAGTTAATTAAAATGGCTCCAAAATAGAAAGCATTTTTTGATCTTGAGAACTATTTGGATAGGAATGTCCATGATTATTTTCTTGAACTACTCCCTTCTTCCACTATTCAAACTACAAAAGTTAAAAGGTTAACTTCATTAAACCCTAGGCTGAAAATAGCAGATGGGCTGTATGACAAAGGAAATTGGGTCAGGGATGCAACAACTTCATAGATTGGTCTTGTTTTATTCTAAAAATGGTTTTCAGAGAGGAACCTTTTTGCCCCACATGCCAACATCTGGAATTTTGGTCTAGGAAAATTAGTAGTTCCCAGTGTTTTCATGGACTATGATCTTTTGGAAGCTGTAGCTAAGAATTATGACCAAGCCCTTAAGGTAGTGAGGAGAACTGATGGTGAAATCCTGATTACAATTAGTGCAAAGGAGATTAGGGAAGTTTTCAGTTTAGGGCCTATCACTGATTATCATGAGCCCATTGATTTGAAAGGGTTAGAAAATGAGTACATGTCTAAGAGAGATGCAGTTAGGCAAGGAGCACTGAGGGCACACATAGGTACAATTGGAACACTACCAGCAATAACAACATCCTCCAGGGAGCCTTTCAAAAGGGAATACTTCAATTATAGGGCTATAGAAATATATAGGTCCTTATGTAAAGTTTTTGGGAGAGATGAAGAAGAGTTTATGCCTTTGGATTTTATGCATATCATTACTCAGATTTCCTCTTTTGGTGTGGATATAATTTTTAATTTTGCTTCCTACTTAGCTAAAGAGATTCACATTAGACTCATTGGAATTGCTGGTAAGGTGGAACAAACTTTTGGCCATTATTCTTTGTTAATGCACATGTTCTTATTCAAGGGAGTAACATATTTTAGTAAAGAAATAGAATTAGATAAAGAAGAGAGTGGGGAAGCACTACCAGTTCAATTGTGGAGTGCAGATATGACTTGGGATGCAAAGAATGCTAGTTTTTTTAGGTTTGATAGGTATTTCACTTCAAAGCTGAGATGCCTCCTATTAAGGGACAATCCCAGAATCCCCAAAGCATTAATGAATCTCATTAGGCCTATGGACAATCCAAGTGGTTTGAAATTTTCACATAATTGGGGAGATATCATTCCATATTTTGTTTCTACTATATTTAGAATATATGATTTTAAAGGAAGCCGTCATGTACTACCCTACCAAGTGCCTTTGAATGTAGGAGTTGCTGAGATATTGTGGCAGCTAGGAGGAGTGGAGGAAACCCTTTCATTGAAAAGACAAAAGGGGTTAATTTTTCCTACTTGAATAGTGGCACATCATTTTGTAATCACAAAAGGATGTTGGCTTTTTCTACACAAGATTCTGGATCCTTATAAGATGGCCACTTCTCATCCTCATTTTTGTGATTCAGAAGGATTTTATCATTTTGCTCTGAGGCACAAAATTAAGCTTGGTAAAATTGAGCATAAATTTTATTTTCTTGAGGACTTAAAAAGGAATGAGTACTCCTTGCAAGAGCAAGAGACTAGGAAAGAAAAGTGGAGTCTTTTCTAAATTTTTTGATTTCATTAATTGTTTTGATCCAGATTATAGTCCTTTGGACAATGCAATTACAAATGTAGATAAGATGAGAAAACTTATGAATAATTTTTCGGCAATAATAGAGGCAATGAATCAGAAGAATCAATTCTTTATTAGGTTCTACTCAGATAAGGCTAGGGAAGTAATGGGAAGATTGGGTTTTACTCCCAATATAAGGGCAAGTCAGTTAACTATCTAGAAATGGCTAGGATACACTATTGTTCAAAATAAAAGGAATACAGGGGACAAAGGCAAACAAATAATTGAGCCCACTAGTAGGGTTTTGGAAGAGAGGCCTACTGAGCCCTCCCCTAAGAGGAGAAAAATAAAAAAGAAAGGAGGATCTTGATGTTGAGGAGTATTCACCTTCACAAACCCCTTTGAGAACCGGGGAGGAGCAGCTCACTATTGAACAAATTGAACAAATTGGATCACAAGGGGGAGTTTTTGTTACTCAAGCAGAGATTGATGAAGGGAACCCCTAGAAACCTCCTATGCCAAGCCTCAAGTTGACTATAGCTGATTTTAAGGGAAGAGAATTGGACCCTATTTTGGAACAAGCCAAGCAACAAGTTTTTTCAGATGACAGTTTTGTAAGGTCTAGGGATTTCCATCAATTTTCTTGGGGGGCAAATATCCACAATTTTGAGAAAAGATGTAAGAACATGAAAATAGAGCATCTAGAAATGGATGAAGCCTCCATCTAGAACCAAATAAAGGAGCAAATGATGCCAGAATTCTAGAACATTACCCCTGAGGAGGGAAGGCCAATGGTAAAAACTTCTAACATACTATTGTTGCCTAATTGGGATATTGCAGATGCATTTATTTTCAACTCTGTTTCTAATAGATTGGAGTTACAAGACTCGAATAAAAAGGAATTTGTAGGGACTTATTTTAGTGATGATCAAGCTACTCTTGTTATGTGGTCATTAATAAAATGATCTAGGATTGTATCAGCATAGCCTGATGATTCGGGACTGGTAGGGAATATCATTGTAAGGAGAGTTGCTGATACTTCACACATACAGGCAACCCACATGAATGTGGATTATTCTCAGTTTGCCTTGGCTACTGCTAAAAGGGAGGAAAAGGAAATGTTTGAATTACAAAGTAAATATGAGGTAGTTGTGGATGCTTACAATAAATAGGTAAAAAGGAGAGTTGAGCTTGAAAACAAGCTATTGGGAAAATCCACTAGGCCTAGAATAACATACCCTCGCCCCCCTGTTGAACCTTTCAAATCTACCCCCCTCATTGAAATACTAGACACACCCCAAGGGCCAAAGTATTACACTACTGATGATTTTGAAGAAGAAAAGAGTAAACTATGGGCCTTACATGTACAGTTGGAATATAAATATGAAGATAAACTAAGAACAACTCTTACATATCTAGGAGACAAGGTTGAATGGCCACTAATCGATGATCAATTTTCCAGGTGATTAACATATGGGAGGAGTTAAAAGAAGATGATGAGGCTCTAAAGCCTATTGTGAACAAATGGGTGAGAAGGGAGAAAGCAATAACCTTCTCGTGTCTATCTATTATAAATAATTCTCATGATCAGATTGAAATTTTTTTTGACATTGTTTCTGGTCTTGCTGATTTTGACAATAAATGGATACATTTACAAAAGATAATAATAGGCTACTTAGACAAATACAAGTGCCAAAAGTTTAGTCTATTTTCTCGTGCCTTAGATAAGAAAAATATTTTGAAAAGGAAAGAGGAGTGGGAAAAGGAACTTGATGATTTATTCTGTTTAAGAATGAATCAAGTTATAAATGAAATAGGGCATGCACAGTGGGCCACGACAATAGAAGAAATGGTGAAATCTCAAATATTGTTTAATTATTTAAAGAAGGAATTCATTTATATTTATAATGAGGCTGATTATATAATAAAAAAATAGAAGGATATTTTTCAATTCAATTGGCCAGATGACACATTATTTGACAGGTGGATGGCAGAAATGGCTTCTGGCGAACAGTTTGATGCAAATGAAAGTGACAGTGATGAGGTGCAAGGTGAAGATGTCCAAATCATTGATACCATCACTACTCAAACCCAATCAGAAGAAGAAGACAAGAAAAACCCGTCACTTTCAGTTGTAGGCCTGGGATCACAGGATGTCGATACAACTAAAGAAAAGGAAAAGGTAGAAGTTGTTCCTACCATAGAAGATAAAGATGATGAAAGCCTACAAGTGGAAATTAATGTGCATTCGTCAGAACAAGCTTCATCATTGGCTAATTTTTTAGTTGATTATGAAGAGGAATTAGATCAATAGCCAACTCAACAACACTACAACATGTAATAGAAGTTGACCCACCTAAAAGAATGTTTTGATTTAGATATCTTCTGTTACCCACATTTTTGTCATTTTGTGATAGGTGTATGTAAATATTCCTTGTAAGGGACACCTATCATTTTCTCTTAGCCTGAAGCTTGTTGCATCTCACACTATATAAGTGAGATCCCAGGGCAAGAGAAAGGGTCTGAATTCTATTCTTTCTAAGTGATATACTTAGTCTTTCTTTGGTCCAATGTTTTGGAAGCAGGTTTGTGATGTATTTTCTCTATCATTTCTCTGAGAATACATGAATATAGAATGAGTTGTGTTTCTTTCTGAAGGTCATTCTGAGTCTATTGTAAATTGTATACAATTTTCAAGGAAAATGAATACAAATTATGAACTATCCCCATATCAGTTCTTTCTGAACTTTGTCTCCTTCTGATTACTTGGTTATGTTGATGTTGTATAAGTAAAGGCTTGTGCAATTGAATGCAATCTAGTTAGATTCTATACCTATTTATCACTGCTGTTAATTCAATGGATTAAGTAAAAGCTCTGATCATTTTGATAAGGTTACTATAGTAGTGAAAAGGATTTTGAGTGATGAATTCTAAAAAGAATTGCTGATAATATTTATGGTAAGGAAACAAATTAGATCTAAGGATTTTTTGTAGACTTTGAACCCCAATGGATTAGGCATTGATCAAATTGATTCAGCTAAAAGAGAAATATGTCACAAATGGTTGTGAAAATCCAACATCAAATCAATTTTTACTTTTATTTCCTATAGATCTTCAAAGTTGGCCAGTACTTGTCTACATGGAATATTTTAGCTTCAATTACCCACTTTTGCTGAGAGCACTTGCAGATCTATAGAAGAATTTTTGGCCATATCTATTATATGGGATGTGTTTATCAAGTTATCAAGAATTGTGTATGTATTTGAGGATTTGAGATGAGAATCAGAATGAAACTAGAAATAATCCTCATATAGTTTTCCCAGTCTTGAATCATCCCTGGGTGTACCCACCCTAGTTTTGCAGAGCCAGAAGAGTAGAAAACCACCCTTGGTTTTGTTGAAGTTGGGCGCAAATTCTTTCCACATGCAATTGTTAACAAGAATTGGCTAGTCTTTAGATTTTATGAGTACTATCATCTTGGTATTAAGCATTTTGTTTCTTAGCAGTTTTAGTTCATTTTAAAACACCAACAAAATGGCAACTCATTTGGGGAGTTGTCCAACACATCTATGAAAAGTACTATAGTTTCTTTTGTCCTACTGCATACATGTGTGTCATGTTATCTAAGTGTTCCCCATGGATATAAGGGAATAGTTTAGTGACAAACCTTGAGAATTTAAAGAGGGTATAGCCCAAGTACCATAGCTACACACTGGCATATCCAACCTATCCAAGTGTCTTATCTAACAAGAAAGGGTTGTAGTCTTATGACATTAGTGATTGTTCTGTCTATGTCAGATATTTCTACTTCTACTTGTATGCTATTTTATTTGAGTCGGGAATAAGTGTCATTATATATTTTCCTGAGAATAGGGTAGTGACTCAGTCAAGGTTTTGAAGCTAGTGCTTATTTTAACAAAAGGTGAATATGCATGACAAGAGAAAGAACACAAGAGCTTACATGAGAGCCAATCTTGATGTATCAATGTATACTGATCTACCCCAAGGTGGTAGGAAGAACCAAAATAAGAAAAAGACAGATCCAAATCCCACTTGGAAACCCAGAGGCAATGCATCCATCAATTCCTAGTATCAACAAGTATTAGGAAGAGAGTCTTCTTCAATTAGTTTTGAATCCAAAACTACAAGACTCTTAGGAGGCATTTTTTGTACCCCATTACCAAATGAAAGAGTCTTTCAGGAAAAATATGTGTCCATAGTAGGAATTGCTTCATCAAGACCAGATCCTATAGGAGATATGAACTATAGGCTAGGATTTAGGAGTTCATTTGATAACCTTTTAATCCCAGAGCAGCCCCATACGTGGAGCCAAATCTTATAGATCTGGATGATCCTACTAATTCAAAAGCTACTTTTGTAGATCCTAAAGAAGTGCATTTTGAGATAGGAGTTTTGAAGAAATGGATTGCTGAGGAATAAGCTAAATGTGTTTGTCTTGAAAAAGAGGAGCAAGCTACCTTGGATGCCATAATAGAAAGGGATGCTTTGCTAAGAAGGATGGCTGCCTTGAAGGAGCAGAATAAAAAGTTAGAAGAAAATACCACAACTCTCCATATTGATTTATTTTGAGGTGTAGACAATCTGAGAGCTAAAGTTCAAGAACAAGAAAAATGCCTAACTCAAAGGCAAGAACTAGTTATTGCTCAAGTCGAAGCCTATAAACCTATTCAAGTGGACCCTATAGAGCCCACTACAAAATCTCTATCTAAAGGGAAAGGAAAAGCTATAGGAATCCAAATAAATGAGCCTCAAGCTATACCAAGCAAACCCATACAACCCTCCATGTCAAAATTAGATCTAGATCTGGAGAAAGAGAGGGAAGATCTTGCAAAAGAAATTGAGAAGGTTGAGAATGAAGCTCAAGCTGTAGAAACTAGGAGAAAAATCCAATTCATAAAATCTAATTCTACATTGGCTTCATGGCCCAATTTGTCAATCCCACCTACAACTCCTGCACTAGCTAGTGGTCTAATAATCTCAACTCAAGGAATATCCCAATCTGTTCCTACCTCATCATCCACTATTAGCACCCAAATCCCATTTGCCCCACCTCAACAATCCCAAGCTACTCCTCTGAGTCAAGATAACATAGCAAGTACCTCAAATGTTCCTAGTTTCTAGAAGAAACCTGTATACCTAGAAAAGTATAGACAAATATCATTTGCTAGTATTCCTGGTGCCCCACATCCCATATCATTTGATTTAAGAGACAAAGTGGTTAAGTTCTCTGGGAATAATGTTGTTACTGGTGAAGAACATTTGAGAATATTCATTGATATGTTGAATGATTATGAAGTTGAACATGAAGATATGGTAATGAAATTGTTTGTGCATTCACTAACTGAGGATGCAAGGGATTGGTTTCGGAGGTTGCCTGATGATAGTATCACCTCATGGAGTGACTTGGAGAAATTATTCAAGGAGCAATATGGAGACAACACTAATTTAGGATTCATGTTAAATGAATTCAAAAACATCAAGAAGAATCTAAATGAGTCCACATTTGATTTCAATGTAAGATTCCAGAAAGGTATGTATAGACTATTTCAAGTTATGAGGTTGAATGAAGATGTCTATCTCACAACATATTTCAATGCTTTTGATAACAAAATGGCTTATAAATTGAGGGATAAGGATCCTAAGACTTTAAGGGATGCCTATAAAATTGCAGTAAATATGGAGAATAGTAGGAAGGCATCTGGCAAACTGGGTAGAAGGGATGATCCAAAGCTTTTCAATCCTAAGAACAATAATAAAAGGGAGGCTGATAAAACTCATATAGGAAAGAAGCCAAAAGAACCCACTATAGGCCAGGTTTTGGAATTGCTCAAGAAGATGAATCCCACTAATTTTAATAAGCCAAATGTTACTAAGAGAACCCTTGTGAATAACAACAGTTTCAATAGGCAACCTAGAATGAAAAATTACCCCTACACCACCTAGTGGAAAGATGGTAAGCCAGTCCCCAACCAGACACAAAATGTGAAAGACAAGGGTACCCTAGATCCCCTACAGAGGAACACTGTAAATATGAATGATAATATACCATGGTGTATTGTATGTCAATCACCTCATTCTACTAATTATTGTGTTGTTGCTCATTCATTTGCCCAAGATCAAGATGTACAGCCTGAAGAAGGAAGTGAAGAGAAAATCCATGATGATGTAAGTTGCAATATGGTGAGCATGTGTGATGACCTTGTAGATTCTGATTCTAAGGAACCTAAAAATGATATTACTAGTTAGAGAATCACTTATCATCTACATCATCAGCAAGTGATTTCAAATGATGAAGGTTATGATATAAATAAAGTATGTGTTACATCCTCTGATGTAGGTCACACAAGCTTAAGAATGCCCTCCAAAGAAGAGATTGATAGAATCACAGCTGAAATGATTTCTCAAGTTCATAGTAATTACAATTTGAGAAGTAGAATAGTAAATAATGATGTAGGAAAGCCATCCAGTGTATTCATCAAAGATATCACCCATAAGATGAATGATCAAAATAAGAGAGTCAATGAAGATGTGCTTAAGATCAAAGACAATAATGGTAAGAAGTGGGAACCAAAAAAGAAAGTTCAATTTTAGATAAATGAAACAAAAAAAATAGTAGTGCAACCAAAGAGATCAGAACCTGATACTATTAAGCAAACAATGGTGCCTACTATACAAAAAACTTCAATTCCAGGTACTCTTGTAAAACCCACTATTATTGAACCTGGTGATATGATATCTATGTTGTCCCAAATTACTATAAAAGTGTCCTTGTCTGAACTTCTTAGAATTGAAGAGCATAAGAACAAGGCTTTATCATGGTTGGGTGGGATAGAAAATAATAATACCTTTGTAGATCAAACTATTGCCCAACATACCCCATTAGTAGTAGAGGATAATGGTATCATATCCCAAATTCCCCAAATGTTTTTAGATAATTCCTTAGTGGAATTTATAAAAGATATTGACCCTTTTTTCCTTAGTCTAATCATAAAAGGGAAGACCCTAAAAAACTATATGATAGACTCAGGAGCTTCCAACACCATAATGCCTTTCAAAGTAATGGAAGCCTTAGGATTGAAAGTGGATACCAAGCAAGGTAGATGCAGAGGAATGGATGCTAGGGAAGTCCTAGTCATATGTACCATAAATGCTTTACCATTAAAAATAGGTGCATATCCTAAAGTAGAGTTAACCATGTCTGTCCTTGTGGTGGATATACCTCCACACTATGGAATGTTACTCTCTAGAAAATGGAGTGCTACCATGGGGGGAAGCCTATAGTGTGACTTAACCTATGCTACTTTCCACATTGGGGATAAAGCTATTAGGGTAAATAGAGAACCAAGGGTTAATCACATTTTAGGCGAAGAAATTGACAAAGATGCCACTTGTTTCTTAGATACTAGGGTTAATGCTTTCTAAGTTGAATTGATTATTCAAGAAGTTGAAAATTTACCTGCTATCATTGAACATGTAGTTGAGTGTTGCACTAACTCACCAGTTTTATGGACAATGTTTTTTGATGGGGCAAGTTCAAAAGAGGGTGCAGAGGTAGGTGTAGTTTTTGTTTCCCCTGAGAAAAATACTTTCAGATATTCATTCACTTTGAATTTTTCTTGCACAAATAATATTGTCGAATATGATGCATTGTTGCTAGGATTGAAAGTTGTTACATATCATGGGATTAAGAAGTTACATGTCATAGGGGATTCTGAGTTAGTTATCTCCCAGATAAAAGAAACTTATGCATCTAAGAATAGGAGATTAAAGCCGTATAGAAATGCAGTTTGGGATCAAATAGAATCTTTTGATGCATTTGGTATCTCATGGAGAGATAGGACTCAAAATAAGATGGTTGATCTATTAGCAAATGTAGCAATCAAGCCTAAGGAGATATCAATTGTAGGAATATCTCAAATTGAGGTACAAAATAGGCCTTCCATACCTGATAACATTGAAAATTGGCAAGCCTTTTAAGATGACAAAGACATTACAATTTTTTTGTTAAATGAGGATAAGTACCATGGTCAGGAAATGGATTGTAGTGAACTGATTGAAACCATAGATGGTAAGGAAACCATTTTTGGCTAGGAGATTATGCAATTGAAATCCAATAAGGTTCCTAAGGGGTTAGTGGTCTTGGAAAATATTTTTGATAACTAGGATAGAGTAAAACCAAGAGTTAAGGACCCTAAGCCTCAAGAATTAGAAGAGATAAACCTAGGTATAGATGAAGCTCCCAAAAAGGTTTATATTGGCCAAAATTTGCATGCTAAAATCAGAAAAGCATTGATTGACTTGCTTAGAAAATATAGACATGTTTTTGCATGGTCATATGATGACCTTAAGGCTTATAGGGAAGATTTGTTCTAGCATGTCATACCCTTAAAAGACAATGTAAAACCTTTCAGACAGAAACAGAGACTAGTAAACCCTACCCTAGCTCCCAAAATGAAAGAAGAGTTGATGAAACTAAGGGATGGGGGGATAATCAAACCAATTAGGTATTCCACTTGGGTTTCAAATTTGGCACCTGTCATAAAGAAGAATGGAGATATAAGATTATGCATAGATTTTAGGAATCTGAACATTGCATCTTTGAAGGACAATTATGGATTACCCAATATGGAAGCCATGTTGCAGCAAGTGACTGGTTCTAAACTAATGTCAATGATGGATGGTTTCTCTGGATATAACCAATTTTTGGTAAAGGAAAGTGAACAGTTCAAGACAGCCTTCACAACCCCATGGGGAACATATGTATATGTAAGGATGCCATTTGGCCTGATTAATGCAGGAGCTACTTTTCGAAGAGCCATGGATGTGGCATTTCATGATTATATTGACAAATTTATGGTTGTATACCAGGATGATTTTATAGCATATTCCAAGAAGGCTAACGATCACTGCAGACATTTGGAAAAAATCTTTATCAAAGCTCTTGAATATGGAGTATCCTTGAACCCAAAGAAATGCACATTTTGGGTCATAGAAGGCAAATTACTAGGACATATAGTGTCTAAGGATGGGGTGAAAATAGACCCTAAGAGAGTAGTAGCTATTGATAAAGTCCCCAAGCCAAAAAATGTAAAAAGAATTCAATCCTTCTTTGGCCAAGTCAATTCTTTTAGAAGGTTTGTTACCAATTTTGCTGAAATCAGTAGACCTATCTCAAAGATGCTCAAGAAGGGAGCCACTATAGATTGGAATGGTGAGCATTCAAAAGCATTCAAAGATATTAAAATTGCAATAAAAAATGCTCCAATACTAAGAACTCAAGATTATTCAAAACCCATGCATATTTTTTCTTTTGCATCTTTCCACACTGTAGCTATAGTCTTGTTGCAGAAAAATGAAGAAGAATATGAATAGCCCATTGCCTTTTTTAGTAAGTCACTATAGCCTACTGAATTGAAATATGAGATAAATGAAAAATAGGCATATGCTTTAGTAAAGGCTGTAAAGGCTTTTAGGTGCTACCTAGTAGGTGCTACTGTCATTGCCTTTGTACCTAGTGCTGCAGTGAAAGATATATTTTCTCAATAGGAAGTATCAGGCAGAAGGTGTAGATGGATCAACAGGATCCAAGAGTTTAATATTGAAATGTAGATAACTAAGTTGGTAAGAGGTCAAGGTTTGGCTAAACTCATGGCTGAATCTAATTTAGATGCAAATCAGATAAATGTGGTAGTTGACAACTTCAGACCTGGCTTATGTGACATGGATCATTGTAATTGGTACACCAATGTTATATATTACCTGCAACACATGGAAGCTCCTCCCCATTTGCCTAAAAATGAAAGGAGGAGTATTAAATTACAAGCCATCAGATACATAATTGTCTAGGACAATTTATGGTGGAGAAACTTTGAAGGTGTATTATTGAAGTTTGTTGATCAAGAAAAAGCAAAAGAAGTCTTGGAGGAAATGCATGCTGGAGTGTGTGGAGGGCACTATATGGCCAAGACCACCACACATAAAGTGGTGAGGGCTGGATTTTGGTGTCCCTCCCTTTTCAAGGATGCCCAAATTATGATTAGGAAATGTGACCCTTGTCAGAGGTTTGCTAGAAAATTGAAGTTCTCAGGCAATACTCTGTTGAAGCTAGTGGAGGTTCAAGCACCCTTTCAACAGTGGGGTATGGATTTCATAGGAGAGATTTACCCCAAGTCTAGCACTAGCCACTCTTGGATTCTAGTGGCTACTAACTACTTTACAAAGTGGGTAGAGGCTATCCCCACAAGAAATGCAGCAAGTAAAGTTGTCAACAATTTCGTATTGAATAATATTATTTCTAGATTTGGTTGTCCTCAGAAAATTGTAACAAAAAATGCAATGTGCTTTAGGTCTGAGGAATTCATTAAATTTTGTGATAAATATGGAATAACAAGGTCATCATCTTCTCCTTATCATCCATAAGGGAATGGACAAGCTGAATCCACAAATAAGAGCCTGTTGAAGGTTATTAAGAGAACCTTGGATGATAACAAAAAGGCATGGGATTCCAAGTTACAATTAGCAATATGGTCTAATAGGGTAACTATGAAGAAAGCCATTGGTGTAGCTCCATTTGATATGGTGTATGGAATTCAAGCCAGCATGCCTCAGAACATCTTGATGGGACTCTACAATTACATTTAGTTATATGATGAAGATACTATAGATGAAATGCAAGAAAGGATGGATGAATTGGTAGGATTGATAGAAACCAGAAGAGAAGCATCTCTTAAGTACCAAAAGTTGTAACTGCAAGTTAAGACACTCTATGATAGAAGAACAATAAGCAGAAAGTTTGACGATGGAGATCTAGTCTTAATGTGGAATGCCATAATTGAGGATAGAGGAAAACATGGCAAATTTGATCCTATCTAGTCAGGCCCATATCTAATTGAAAATACTTGGGGTGAGGATTCTTATATACTCAAAGATCTATTGGACAACATTCTTGAACTACCAGTTCATGGACAATTCTTGAAGAGGTATTTTTCTTGAAAGATACTTATTATTTCCATGAGTATTAGTTTAGGGTTTTCTTGTATATATATGTAAATCATTTTGTTTGTGTGTAGTTTCCTATGCATAGTTTTCCTGTGTGTGTTGTTTTCTTAGTAAGTGGTTGTTTGGTTAGGAGCTTGTATGTGGTTTGCTTCTTCCAGAAATTCTGAGCCCTCACTTGAATCCAGAGCATTCAATGTCCCCAGATAGAGCCACTATTGGTTTGAATTTTTGCATAATCGAATTCTTTTGTCCAAGGTATAGAAGAATTCAGATTGGGGTCCACCTATGTTGAATAGGGTTTCTAGCCAAGTCATGTGTCATCTTTGAAGAAAAATTTTGTTGAAACCCTAGGTTTTGTTTTCTTTTAAATTTTTTGGGCACGAAGCTAAAAATATGCGAAGATTCACATCCTTTTCAAACTTTTTGCATCTTGAGTCATGTCTTTTCTTTTGTGTTTCTGACCACTTGATCCCTAAAAGATCTATGGTAATTGCTATCTCGCTATGAAAAGATACAAGTATTTAAACCTTTGCGACATAGGGACCGCCGCTAAGTTGAAAAGCAATGATGTCAAGTGGAAATACAGTGATCAGAGATTGTATTGTTTCAGAGATATTTCATCACATTTATAATAGACATGTCAGAATAGACAAGGAATTACAACATTGAGGTACAAAAGGCATCAATAGAA
This sequence comes from Cupressus sempervirens, assembly GCA_028749045.1. Lineage (NCBI taxonomy): Eukaryota > Viridiplantae > Streptophyta > Pinopsida > Cupressales > Cupressaceae > Cupressus > Cupressus sempervirens. The sequence continues at coordinate 364,254,410 of CM053786.1, read as the reverse complement.
ATCTCAACTTTTTTGATTAGTCACTTTGTCGCTATTAGAGAAATTGGGCACTTTGCCATTAGCGACATGACATCTTCACCAAAAATAATGATCGGCAGTCACTTTTAAAGTTTCCAATGATCGTGAGTTTTTTCAAGCAGCGTGGTGCACATGTTGTTTTATTATGTGTCAAATGCATTAACGACGATAGTTCTGACTTCGCTCCCCTTTATCTTTTCGATCCTAAATTTTGATGAGTCACCAAAAATTGCTATGTCACTATCAAAGAATTGGTATCTCTTGCCATTAGTGACATAGTGCCCAGATAGAATGTAGTACTACAAAAACTTTTCAAAGTAAGTGGGTCCCAGAAAGTACTCCATCATATATCAATTATAAAGCTTTGGAACACGCTGGTTTCTAATGGGCTACACGTATATGCCAGGAAAAGCAAAGACACTGGGATTCGCTATATTGCTATCGAGAACTTGTTCTTCTCACCATTAGCAGCATAGCACCCAGCTGAGAAATAAATGAATGTGGGCCCCAAGCAGCATGGTAATATAGCCAGGTCTTTAAAAATTTGAATCCAAATGCTAGCGAGGAATGATTTCATCATGTCATCAATGATTGGACCCACACCCTAATTCATAAAACATATGAAAGACTCTAATTGTCAAATCTATCTCAGATCCATGATCATCGCTATCTCACTATGGCTAGTTGCACAAAGGTTACAAATAGTGACATGGTGACAAGGGGCCCACCATGCTTTTCTAAAGTAATGCATCAAATGTCATTTTCATGATGAAATCAGGATCAATGACGGGTGCTATCTTGCTATGGAAAGGTGCTCACTCTTTATGTATAGTGACATACTGCCTAAGTGACATGTGTCCTCAAAGTTTTGTGGGTCCATTCAGAGGCACCAACAATGAAGGAAAGGTACACATGGAAAATTTTTATTGGGTTGACTGCCAGCTTGTCAAGAGGAACATGAGTCATCTTTAATTGCATCCTTGGATCGTAGGATTTTTCATAAATCTACGGTGTAAATTTGAATATAGAAGATGATGCCACCTTGTCCATTTATGAGAAATGAAATCTTTGTGTGTGAAGAAGAAAAGAGTATAAGACAGAATATATTCTTAATTCCACCTTACTCAAATAAAGATTTAGAGAATTTCTAAGTAGAAATAGTTGTTGAGAAGACCGTACTAGATTTGGTAAAATTGTGAAGTAGTTTGTTCACAAAAAGATTGCATTAACACTGATAAGAACTAGAGAAAAATACAAAGTAAGTATTTGTATTATAATCCTTGCACTATTTCAATTCCTTTGAGAAGTTAATTAAAATGGCTTCAAAACGAAATGAATTTTCTGGTCTTGAGAACTACTTGGATAGGAATGTCCACGATGATTTGCTTGAACTGCTCCCTTCTTCCACTATTGAAATTGTAGAAGTTAAAAGGTTAACTTCATTAAACCCTAGGCTGAAAATAGTAGATGGGCTGTATGACAAAGGAAACTGGGTCAGGGATGCAACAACTTCACTGACTGGTCTTTTTTTATTCTAAAAATGGTTTTCAGAGAGGAACCTTTTTGCCCCACATGCCAACATCTGGAATTTTGGTCTAGGAAAATTAGTAGTTCCTAGTGTTTTCATGGACTATGATATTTTGGAAGCTGTAGCTAAGAATTATGACCAAGCCCTTAGGGTAGGGAGGAGAACTGATGGCGAAATATTGATTACAATTAGTGTAGAGGAGATTAGGGAGTTTTTCAGTTTAGGGCCTGTCATTGATTATCATGAGCCCATTGCTTTGAAAGGGTCAGAAAATGAGTACATGTCTAAGAGAGATGTAGTTAGGCAAGGAGTGTTGAGGGCACACATAGATAGAATTGGAAGACTGCTAGCAATAACAACATCCTCCAGGGAACCTTTCAAAAGGGCATACTTCAATTCTAGGGCTATAGAAATATATAGGTCCTTATGTAAAGTTTTTGGGAGAGATGAAGAAGAGTTTATGCCTCTGGATTTTATGTATATGATTACTCAGATCTCCTCTTTTGGTGTGGGTATAATTTTCAATTTTGCTTCCTACTTAGCTGAGCAGATTCACATTGGACTGATTGGAATTGCTAAGGGTAAGGTGGAACAAACTTTTGGCCATTATTCTTTGTTAATGCACATGTTCTTATTCAAGGGAGTAACATATTTTAGTAAAGAAACTGAATTAGATAGAGAAGAGTGTGGAGAAGCACTACCAGTTCAATTGTGGAATGTAGCTATGACTTGGGATGTAGAGTATGCCAATTTTTTTAGGTTTGATAGGTATTTTGCTTCAAAGCTGAGATGCCTCCTATTAAGGGACAATCCCAGAATCTCGAAAGCATTAATGAATCTCATTAGGCCTATGGACAATCCAAGTGGTTTGAAAGTTTCACATAATTGGGGAGATATCATTCCATATTCTGTTTCTACTATATTTAGAATATATAGTTTTAAGGGAAGCCATCATGTACTACCCTACCAAGTGCCTTTGAAGGTAGGAGTTTCTAAGATATTGTGGCAGCTTGGAGGAGTGGAGGAAACCCTTCCATTGAAAAGACAAAAGGGGTAAATTTTTCCTACTTGCACAGTGGCGCATCATTTTGTAATCACAAAAGGAGTTTGGCCTTTTCTACTCAAGATTTTGGATCCTTATAAGATGGCCACTTCTCACCCTCATTTTTGTGATTTTGAAGGATTTTATCATTTGGCTTTGAGGCATAGAATTAAGCTTGGTAAAATTGAGTATGAATTTTATTTTCTTGAAGACTTAATAAGGAATGAGTACTCCTTGCATGAGCAAGAGACTAGGAAAGAAAAGTGGAGAGTATTTTCTAAATTTTTTGATTTCATTCATTGTTTTTATCTAGATTATAGTCCTTTGGATGACGCAGTTACAAATCTAGATAAGATGAGAAAACTTATGAATAATTTTCTTGAAATAATAGAGGCAATGAATGAGAAGCAATTCTTTATTAGGTTCTACCTGGATAAGCCTAGGGAGGTAATGGGAAGATTGGGTTTTACTCCCAATATAAGGGCAGGTCAGTTAACTATCTAGAAAAGGTCGGGATATACTATTGTTCAAAATAAAAGGAGTATAGTGGACAAAGGTAAAAAAATAATTGAGTCCACTAGTAAGGTTTTGGAAGAGAGGCCTACTGAGCCCTCCCCTAAGAGGAGAAAAGTAATAAGAGAGGAGGATCCTCATGTTGAGGAGTATTCAGCTTCACAAACCCCTTTGAGAACCGAGGAGGAGCGCCTCACTATTGAGTAAATTGAACAAATTGGATCACAAGGGGGAGTTTTTGTTACTCAAGCAGAGACTGATGAAGGGAACCTCCTATGGCAAGCCTCGAGCTGACTATAGCTGATTTTAAGGGAAGAAAATTGGACCGTGTTTTGGAGCAAGCCAGCTAGCAATTTTTGTTAGATGACAGTTTTGTAAGGTCTAGGGCTTTCCATCAATTTGCTTGGAGGGAAAATATCCACAATTTTGAGAAAAGATGTAAGAACATGAAAATAGAGCATCTAGAAATGGATGAAGCCTCCATCTAGAACCAAATAAAGGAGAAAATGATGCAAGAATTCTAGAACATTACCCCTAAGGAGGGAAGGAAAATGGTGAAAAGTTCTAACATACTATTGTTGCCTAATTGGGATATTGCAGAGGCATTTATTTTCAACTCTGTTCCTAATAGATTGGAGTTACAAGACCAGAATAAAAAGGAATTTGCAGGGACTGCTTTTAGTGATGATCAAGTTGCTCTTTTTATGTGGTCATTAAGAAAAGGATCCAGGATTGTATCAGCACAACCTGATGATTCAGGACTGATAGAGAATATCATTGTAAGGAGAGTTGTTGATACTTCACACGTACAGGCAGCCCACATGAATGTGGATTATTCTCAATTTTCTTTGGCTACTACTAAAAGGGAGGAAAAGGAAATGTTTGAATTACAAAGTAAATATGAGGCAGTTGTGGATGCCTACAATAAAGAGGTAAAAAGGAGAGTTGAGCTTGAAAACAAGCTATTGGGAAAATCCACTAGGCTTAGAATAACATACCCTCACCCCCTTATTGAACCTTTCAAATCTACCCCACTCATTGAAATACCAGACACACCCCAAGTGCCACAGTATTACACTGTTGAGGATTTTCAAAAAGAAAAGAGTAAACTGTGGGCCTTACATGTAGAGTTAGAATCTAAATATGAAGATAAACCAAGAACAACTCTTACATATCTAGGAGACAAGGTTGAATGGCCACTAATCCATGATCAATTGGCTAGGGTGATTAACATCTGGGAGGAGTTAAAAGTAGATGATGAGGCTCTAAAGTCTACTATGAACAAATGGGTGAGAAGGAAGAAAGCAATAACCTTCTTGTGTCTATCTGTTATAAATAATTCTCATGATCAGATTGAAAAAACTTTTGACATTGTTTCTGATCTTGCTGATTTTGACAATAAATGGATACATTTATAGAAGATAATAATAGGCTACTTAGACAAATACAAGACCCAAAAGTTTAGTCTATTTCCTCATGCCTTAGATAAGAAAAATATTTTGAAAAGCAAAGAGGAGTGGGCAAAGGAACTTGATGATTTATTCTGTTTAAGAATGAATCAAGTTACAAATGAACTAGGGCATGCACAGTGGGCCACCACAAGAGAAGAAATGGTGAAAGATCAAATATTATTTGATTCTTTAAAGCAAGAATTCATTGATATTGATAATGAGGCTGATCATATAATAAAAAAATAGAAGGATATTTTGCAATTCAATTGGCTACATGACACATTATTTGACAGGTGGATGGTAGAAATGGCTTCTTGTGAATGGTTTGATGCAGATGAAATTGACAGTGATGAGGTGTAGGGTGAGGAAGTCCAAATCATTGATACCATCACTACTCAAACCCAATTAGAAGAAGAAAACAAGAAAAACTTGTCACTTTCAATTGTAGGCCCGGGATCACAGGATGTCGATACAGTTAAAGAAAAGGAAAAGGTAGAAGTTGTTCCTACCATACAAGATAAAGACAATGAAACCCTATAGTGGAAATTAATGTTCCATCATTAGATCAAGCTTCATCTTTGGCTAAATTGGCAGTTGCTAATGAAGAGGAATCAGATCAATAGCCAACTCATCAACACTAGAACATGTAACAGAAGCTGACCCACCTAAAAAATGTTTTGATTTAGATATCTTCTATTACCCACATTTTTGTCATTTTGTGATAGGTGTATGTATATATTTCTTATAAGGGACACTTGTCATTTTCTCTTAGCCTAAAGCTTGTTTCATCTCACACTATATAAGTGAGATTCCAGGACAAGAGAAAGGATCTGAATTCTATTCTTTCTAAGTGATATACTTAGTCTGTCTTTGGTCCAATATTTTGGAAGCAAGTTTGTGATGTATTTTCTCTATCATTTCTCTGAGAATACATGAATATCGAATGAGCTGTGTTTCTTTCTGAAGGTCATTCTAAGTCTATTGTAAATTGTATACAATTTTCAAGGAAAATTAATACAAATTATGAACTATCCCCATATCAATTCTTTCTGAACTTTGTCTCCTTCTGATTACTTGGTTATCTTGATGTTGTATAAGTAAATGCTTTTCCAATCAAATGCAATCTAGTTAGATTGTTTACCTATTTATCATTGTTGTTAATTCAATGGATTAAGTAAAAGCTCTGATGAATTTAATAAGGTTACTATAGTAGTGAAAAGAATTTTGAGTGATGAATTCTAAAAAGAATTGGTGATAATATTTGTTGTAAGGCAACAAATTAGATCTAAGGATTTGCTATAGACTCTGAACCCCAATGGATTAGGAACTGATGAAATTGATTCAGCTGAAAGAGAAATATGTCACAAATGGTTGTCAAAATGCAACGTCAAATCAATTTTTACTTTTATTTCCTATAGATCTTCAATGTTTGCTAGTACTTGTCTGCATGGTATATTTTAGCTTCAGTTAGCCACTTTTGCTGAGAGCACTTGCAGATCTATAGAAGAATTTTTTTCCATATCTATTATATGGGATGTGTTTATCAAGTTATCAAGAATTGTGTATGTATTTGAGGATTTGAGATGAGAATCAGAATGAAACTAGAAATAATCCTCATACAGTTTTCCCAGTCTTGGATCATCCTTGGGTATACCCACCCTAGTTTTGCAGAGCCAGAAGAGTAGAAAACTACCCTTGGTTTTGTTGAAGTTGGGCCCAAATGCTTTGCACATGCAATTTTTAACAAGAATTGGCTAGTCGTTAGATTGTATGAGTACTGTCATCTTGGTATTAAGTGTTTTATTGCTTAGTAGTTTTAGTTCATTTGAAAACACCAACATGAGGTTCTAACTCTTCCATATGAGGGAGAAAATTGAAATTTATTTGAACAACAGTTAAAATTTTGCGTATTGTTCTTCACATTTTTTTCTTTCCATCTTTGTCACATGTTTGTGTGTAAGGATAAGGGTTTTAATTCTTGATAAACATTTAGGGGGTTCAAATATCTTTTAAATTAATCATATTTTAAGTCTTGAGATGCTAGGATGTGTGAGATATGATAAAATCTTTCATAGAAGGTCTAAATTTGTTTGAAAACCAAGGGTTTTACAAAGACATTTGTTATTTTGATATGTCTACATCATTATTAGTATCAAAGCTTGGGTAAAGCTCCTAAAACAATTGGGTTTTATGTCAAAATTAGAGTTTGAAGTTGAGACATCAAATATGGCCACCAATGTTGAATTGGCAAAGAAGATGCAAGAACATGAGAAAACCAATAAATGGTTATTAGATGAACTTGAGAAGTTGAAGTGCTAGATGGAGAAAATAGTAAAGGTCTACTCAAAGCAAGAGGAAGAATGGGAAGAAGAAAATTCCATTGAGTAGGAGGTGGTTAACTTTCCTACAAACCAAAGATACTTCATAGAAGCCCTTGAAAGAGTTGGCAAGAAGGATGCCAAAGGTGACCTACCCATGTTTTCTGGCAAGATGGATGTTGATGTTGTTGTGGATTGGATAGAATCCTTGAAAAACCACTTTGAATGTGAAAATGTAGCAAAAAAAAGATAAGGTCAATATTTCCAAGTCAAATTTGAAGGGAGCAACCATCACTTGGTGGAATTTTACCCAAGGAGAAAGGGTCAAAGAAGGTAATAACATGATAAATTCATGGAGCAAGATGAGTTCCAAGGTAAGAGAAACTTACCTACCTAAGGATAATGAAATCCAACTACATAGAAGAAGACAAAGTTTACAACAAAAGGAGCTAGATGTCATAGACTATACTAAAGAATTCCAAAAATTGAGCCTAAGGACAAAACAAAGTGAATGTAAAAGTGTAAAAGTTGCTAGATACTTCAATGGATTGAGGTTGAACATTCAAGAGGAACTTAATCTATTGTGTCCTGATACAGTTCAAAAATGTTATCAATTACCATTGAAGGTGGAAGCCAAATTGAAGAGAAGACAAGAGCAAAATAGCAGAGGAAGAGGAAGAAACCAAAGGGGAATAGGAAACTTCCAAGGAAGAGGAAAAATCCATGAAGATCATAACGAGATAAAGCAAGAAAACAATCAAAGTGAAGAAAATTTCAAAGGTAATTTTAGAGGTAGGTTTGGTGGTAGAAGGGAAATTCAAATAACTTGCTCCAATTACAATAAGGAGGGACATTATGCATCTAGGTTCCTAGATAGAGCTAGTTCAAGTTCACAAGGTGAAAGAAGAACACATTTGGTACAAGATGATGAATACCAAGAGAAGGAGATGGCTGATTTAGATAGTGTATCTAAAAGAGAGAAAATTTATTGATGAGAAGAACACTTTTGAAGGTTCCTACTACCATGGAGCCACCACAAAGGAAGACCATCTTTAGGACTATTTGCAAATCAGGAGGTAAGGTATGTAATTTCATTATTGAGTCAGTATCTACTAAAATTTAGTTTCTCTTGAGATGGTTCAAAAATTAAAACTTAGGAGAGTACCTCATCCTTTTCCCTATAAGATTTCATGGTTAAAAAAGGGTCAACAAACTCTTGTAAATGAGCAAGCATGGGTTGATTTTCAGGTTGGAAAGTATAAGGACATAATTTTTTTTGATATAGTTGACATGGATGCATGCCACCTATTGTTTGGTAGAGCTTGGCAATATGATTTGAAGGCACAGAATGATGGAAAACTTAATGTATACACCATTAAGAAGGATGGAAAGATGATTAGATTGATTCCATTTTTTGATCATGAAGAAGTGGAAGAGAATAAAGAGAAGGGAGCCAAAATTATGATGGTTGATAAGAAGAAGTTCTTACAAGACATGAAGGATGAACCTAAGCATTTTTATTTTTTTTTGATACCTAAACCACAAACACAAGGATCAATTGAAAATAAAAAGAAGAAGGTTGAAACAAACAAGGAAATACCTAGTGAAGTGAAAGCACTTTTTGATAAGTATGAAGGTTTTATTTCAAAATGCACGCCAAAGTGTTTACCACCTATAAGAGACATTAGTCATTGTATTGATTTGATTATTGGAGCTAGTTTACCAAATAAGGCTACATATAAGATGAAACCTCAAAAAAATGAGGATATTTATAAACAAGTAAAGGAGTTGCTAGATTCTAGTTTAATTGCAAAAAGTTTAAGTTAGTGTGTTGTATCTACTTTTCTGGCACCCAAGGAAGGAACTTTGAGTTTGTGCATTGATTCAAGAGCCATTAATAAGATTACAATCAGATATATATTTCCAATGCCAAGAATTGAATATTTGCTGGATTGCTTGGGAGCTGTAAAGTATTTCTCCAAGATTGAATTAAAGAGTGGGCATCATCAAATAAGGATAACGGTTAGAGATGAGTGGAAGAAAACATTCAAATCCAATGATGGATTGTATGAGTGGAAGGTAATGCCATTTGGACTCTTTAATGCTCCTAGTACCTTCATCAGACTTTTGAATGAAGTACTTAAGGACTTCAATGCTAAGTTCATCATAATATATTTGGATGACATATTAATTTTCAGGAAGACAAAAGAAGAAAACCTAAAGCACATTGACATGGTTTTGAGAGGACTTCATGAGGAGAAATTGGTGATAAACTTGAAAATGTGCTTGTTCATGCAAGAGGAGCTAACATATCTTGGTTTTGTGATCTCCCGAGGTAGCTTGAAGATGGATAAAGATAAGGTAAGTGCTATACTATCTTGGCCATCCCCTAAAATAGTTGGAGATGTTAGAATCTTTCATGATCTTGCTACATTTTATAGGAAATTCATAAGAAATTTGAGTCATATATGTGCTCCTATGTTAGAAATTATTAAAGGTGGAAGGAAGTGTAAGTTTGCATGGAGTCAATCAGCAAACAAAGCTTTTGAATTGCTTAAGAAAATGGTTAGTGAGCAGCCAATTCTTTATTTAGCTAATTTTAACAAAGTTTTCCAAGTAGAATGTGATGCTAGCAAGGTTTCTATAGGGGTTACTCTTTGTCAAGAAGTAAAACTAGTGGCTTTCTCAAGTGAAAAGCTAAATGAATCCAAGAAGAAATACTCTTCATATGACTTAGAAATGTATGCTTTGGTTCAATCCATCAAAAGGTGGAGACATTACTTGTTACCAAAGGATTTTTTTGTGTATACAAATAACCAAGCACTTAGTTTTCTAAATAGCCAAGACAAGCTAAGTCATAGGTATATGAAATGGGTGGAGTCTTTGCTAGCCTATGCCTTCACCATCAAGCATAAGAAGGGTATAGAAAACAAGGTTGCTGATGCTCTTAGTGGAAGGAACATGTCTATCTCCGAAATTCAACTAGAAAGTGAGAGAATCAAAGCACTAAATGACATGTATGTAGAAAATCCAGATTTTGGTGAAATCTACAAGGTATGTATGGAGTTTAGTGATAGATACCATGTTTATTTTTCTAATTTTTTGATACAAGATAGACTTCTTTTCAAAGGAGGGAAACTATGTGTACCTAGGTGCTCTATGAGGTCAAATATTATAAAAGAGAAGCATGGTGGAACAATGGGTGGAAACTTTGGGTTGGACAAAACCTTAGAATTGGTTAGGAGGTATTAATATTGCCTAAAATTTAGACTGATGTTATAAACTTTATAGAAATATGTATGATTTGTCAAAGAGCCAAAGGGAGGAATACAAATGTAGGGCTCTATTAACCTTTTCCAATACCATCTAGGCCATGGGAAAGCATAACAATGATTTTGTAATGGGGCTTCCAAGAACACAAAGAGAGCATGATACTGTGTTTTTTGAGTGGATATGTTTAGCAAGATGACTCAATTCTTACCATGTAAATCAACCAATGATGCTTCCCATATACTAGATCTCCTTTTCAAAGAAGTCATAAGGATTCATGGGCTGCCTCACAACATAGTTTTAGATAGGGATGTGAAGTTTGTGGGAAAATTTTGGAGGACTTTATGGAGAAAACTTGGAAACAATTTATCATTCTCATTAACCTATCACCTTCAAACTAATGGGAAAACATAGGTAGTTAATAAAACATTTGGAATTTTGTTGGGATCACTCACAAGGAAACATGGAGAAAAGTGGGATGCAATCATAGCCTAAGTTGTATTTCAATATAATGACTCCATCAATAGGAGTACTAGAAAGTTACAATTTCAAGTGGTGTATGGAATTCATCCTTGAGGGATATTGGAGTTAAGAGATATGAGTTCACAAGAACAAGTTAGTGCACAAGGAGAGGAGATTGCTACAACCATAAAAGAGATCCATGAAGAAGTCAAAGCGCAACTCCAAAAAACCTCTAAAAAGTATAAGAAGCATGTAGATTAGAAAAGGAGACACTTAGAATTTGAATTTGGAGACTTAGTGTGGGCTAATCTCAAGAAGGAGAGGCTACCAAAAGGTAAACATACCAAGCTCATGTTGAGAAAACTAGGTCCTTGTCAAATAGTGAAGAAGTTTGGAACCAATTCTTATGAGATTCAATTGCCACCTAAGATTGGAATCTCTCCCATCTTCAACATAGCATACCTCACAGCATTCAAAGAAGCCAATGAAGGAGTTGAAACATGGCAGATTGCTGATGTAGAAGACATTAACAATCTACCATTGAAGGAGGCACCAAAGCTAGATAAGAAACTTGGCACCAAAGTAGTGAAGAAGACAAGAAGAAAGGAGTACAAGTAGTACTTGTTAAAAATGAGATGCTATTATGATGTAGATTTTGTATGGATAATAGAGGAAGATATAAAGAAGAAGGGTACTACTCTACAAGAGCTCATCTCAAGTGGGCTTGAGATAAATTTGCCTAGGGTCTATGGTGTAGGAGCACCTACATAAAGAGTTTTTTAATTTCATTTACACATTTACATATGTCCATCATGCATTAGGATACATCATGTTATTCATGTTTGATAGGTTGTCTTCATGTCATCTAGTCTTTTAAGTGCATTTAGTTATAATAAAGGCTTATTGTGTAAGGCACTTACATGATTTGGCACACCTATAAGCCATCATGCTAAAGTTGTCAACTAGCCTAAAATCATGTAATGAGTTCATTTAATTCAATATTAGGATCATCTAAGTGTTTCATAGGGGTCACACAAATAGAAATGCATGGTAGTTTAATATTTCTTACATAATACAAAGTTGCACTTTTAAAACTAGGAAATTCTAGAAATTTTAGAAGTATATGAGTCTTTGATGTAGTGTAGGGAAGGAGTATCCCCAAAGGAGATGTCCTAGCCCCTAGCCATATAGCCACATAGTGGAAACACAACAAAAAGAAGCAATAATGCAAGATCTAATATGAAATTACAAAAAATTGTTCATAAAATATAACTGATTACATGCAATATGCCCGACTGTAAGGCCTTCTAGGTTGGGCCAAATACAAACAAAAATTACAAAATTAGTTCTAAAAGATCCAACAAGATCCAACTTACAAAACCACTCTCAACTAGTCTAGATACACAATTGGATAAGAATACCACGAAGAGATCCTCTAGTTCCTAAGCCATAGCTCTAGCTCTTCAAATTCATATCTATCTTTCATTCCATCCCAAATATATCACTAAAAGACTCCAAAATACCCCTAATTATACCAATCTAAGCCAAAAGTCATCCTATCAATTAAAAATTAAATAAAACTTAACATTAAATACTTGAAGATCCACAAGTTAGCCTGCAACATAAATTAAATGTCTAGAATTGATATACGAGAAAAATTATGATATCTCCTAGCTCCTATTGAATTAGAAACTTTTCTTCAAATGAAAGGTATAAATTTAGGTCCTCTACAACCCCTTGAATGTAAAAAATTTTATTCCTTAAGGATAAGTGCACATCCATCCTAAAAGTCAAGCACAAAAAACTATCACACAAGACTACGAGAAATTGATACTCCCAAAGAATTTCCATATCTCCCAACTTATGAGGAATTAGATATTTTAAATTTTATAAAAGGAATAAATCTAGGAGTTTTTCAGTAATTGAAAAGTAAATTCTCTCATTCATTGTTAAAAATTAGTTACACACCCTACAATGGGCACCCAAAAACCAGAAAAACATAGTTCCAATAGCAAGGTAAAAATGGCTCAAACTTCAACTCAATCCATCCAATCTCTATGCAATCATGAGGAAAGGTTCCCCAATGTGTATCCAACACTCCAATATTGATTCTCTTACATCAGACTCCCTTGGTAAATAAAAAAGTGTGTCCCACACTTTGATACCCAAAGAAAGATGTGCAACCAACTTCATCTTTACCAAAGGCTTCCACTTCATCAAAGTCAATAGAAAAAATATAAAAATAAAACATCTATGATTTATCCATTGAAACATCAGAATCAAATACATATTAGCAACCCAATCAACATTCTCACACCCAAGATCAAGTTGAACATAATGCTTCAACAACAAACCCTTATCCACATCAGTAAGTAGTGAATCCACAATAGTAACAACGAACTCCATATCAGTAGTAATATGTAACTCCTTAGAAACATATTCCAAACTCTCAACACCAACCATCTCATTTCTCACAACAAGATTCTCTACAATACATAAATCACCACTAATAGCAACTGGATCATCCATGACCAAGTGCTCTACAATTTCCATGTCAAATCTAACCAGCTAATCATCAAATCCAATGTCTATCCCAACATTAACAAGGTTAGGAATATCTCCAGAAATAACCTCCAACTTCTCTACATGTTCTATATCATACTTCACAAATTGATCAACAAAACCAACCTCTTCCACCTTGACCTTGTCAAACCATCTTCTCCCACAAACAAGTCTCTTAAACAGCCAAACAACTCTCTTCTAGATCAATAGACTCAAGCTCCACTAACATCTACAAAATGCCTTCCTCATCCTATCCTTATCTTGATCAACTAAACTAGTTTCAAATTGAGAAACCACCTTCTTAGTTTGATCGTCCAAACTAGATTCAACCTAAGCAAACATCTCATAAAATCTCCTCTGCAACACATCACATAGATTTACAATCATCTTAGGGTCCAATCCTCTCAAAGCCATCTTCCAAGATACTCACAAAACCTCTGTAACAAATCCTTCCCATGCTCCTTGTGATACCCTCAAAGTGTTTGTATGTAAGATAGCAACCTACTAACTTTCATGAACAATTAGGAACCACATCACAAGTCCAAGACCATCGATCGGCAATCTAAAAACTCTCTACGATCACGCCCCAACAAGATTAGTCTTCCATCTTTGCATCCATTGATCCATCTACAAGCCCTCTACAATTGCAAGTTAGAACCACAATCTAGCACCTCAAAACCAAGATATCTAGGGATTTAGAAAGAAAAGCCACCACTAGATCAAGATCAACTTAGATATACTTCTCCAACTCAAGTCCTAATGCAAAATGCCATAACTTCGATGATCTATCCACACACTCAGGAACAACCTTTGCTTTGATACAATGCAAGGAAGGACTATCCCCAAAGGAGATGTCCTAGCCCCCATCTATATAATCACACAACAAAAACACTATAGTAACAAGCAATAATGCAAGATTTGATACCAAATTACAATAATTTGTTTATAAAATATAACCGATTACATGCAATATGCTTAGTTGTAAGGCCTTCTAGATTGGACCAATTACAAACAACAATTAGAAAATTAGTTATGCAAGATCCAACAAGATCCAACTTACAAAAGCACTCTCAACTAGTCTAGATACACAATTAGATAAGAACACTAAGAAGAATCCACACTTGTACCCTCAGGTCCACCAAGAGATCCTCTAGTTCCTAAGCCGTAGCTATAGCTCTTCAAATTCGCATCTATCCTTCATTCCATCCCAAATCTATCACTCAAAGACTCCACAAGATCCCTACTTATACCAATCTAATCCACAAGTCAGCCTATAAATTACAAATTAAATAAAACTTAACATTAAATACTTGAAGAGCCATAAGTCAACCTGCAATAGAAATTAAATGTCCAAAATTGATATTCGAGGAAAATCACAATATCTCCTAGCTTTGATTGAATTAGAACTTGTGCTTAAAATAAAAGGTAGAAATTTAGGTCCTCTATAATTTCTTAAATTCACAAAGTCTGATTCCTTAAGGATAAGTGTGCATCCATCCCAAAAGTCAAGCACAAAAAATTGTTGCACAAAACTGCCAGAAATTGATACTCTAGGAGAATTGCCATATCTCCCAACTTGTGAAAAATTAGAAATTGTACCTTTGATAAAAGGAATTAATCTAGGCACACTTCAATTTATAAAATTTTCATTCTCTCATTCATTGCATAAAATTAGTTATATATCCTTCAATAGGCACCTGAAAGCCAGAAAAACATAATTCCAACAGCAAGGTAGAAACAACTTAAACTTCAACTCAATCAATCCAATCTCTATGAAATCATGAAGAAAGGTTCCCCAATGTGTCTTAAACACATCCCTAACCATGAAAATCATCACAACACCAAAATCCAATCTTGATGCTCTGGCATCAATTTTTTAAATACACAAGAACTCAAAAGGCCAAGAGTCACATTTATATATGCTTTGTTGGTAAAATTATATCATAGGAAAAATGTATGAACAATGAAAAAGGGTTTTTTTGACAAGTTTGGATATAGAAACAAGAGATATTTTCTTATTTTTGAAAACATGTTTGCCACTATCTAGTTCCCATTTGTATATGCAGCATGGTTAAGGTCTTAAAATTATATGGTTGGATAGATATATTCTAATTATCTTTCCAATGAATGTGGTTGGAGGTTCTAACTCTTTTGTATGAGGGAGAAAGCTGAAATTTACTAAACAGTAGTTAAAATTCTAAGTATTGTTCTTCATGCTTTTTTTCTTGTTTCCAAATTTGTCACATGTTTTTGTGGAAGGATAAGGGTTTGAATCCTTCATAAATGTTTAGGGGGTTGGAATATCTTTAAGATGAATCAGATTTGAAGTCTTGAGATGCTAGGATGTGTGAGATATTATAAAATCTTTCATAGAAGGTCTGAATTTGCTTGAAAACCAAGGGTTTTACAAAGAAATTTATTATTTTTTATATCTCTACATCACCTCGTTAACATATTTGGTTTTATTGTGTATGAGTATCTTGTTGTGGTTTTAGTTTATATTACTCATATGGTTAAGATTGTTTAAGGTTATTAATTTTGATATTAGTTCGATAATTGATCCAACCCCCCCCACTCCCCAGGTTATATCAATGGACTATATATTCTAATAGTTATCTCATTTGATAAAATCCTCTTTATTAATCAAATAAATGATAGTACTTAAATCAACTAAGTAGTTGTCTTATGATCAAGTAGCAAGTTTGACATTGGTGACAAAACAATGATTGAAACACATTCTCATACTTGTCTCAATCTTTTCTCAACAATCTACCTCTTTGGAATTGATGGCAAATCAATATCAACCATACCAAAAAGAAAATAATTATGTGTATTGAATTCTCTCCCTCTATCAAAAAATTTCATCTTCTATATAGGATACAAAATTTTGTGTGTTGTATAGAATTAGTTAATTATATGTTGTCTTTGATGTTACACAAATATCATATCATTATCAGTTAGTATATGTCAAGCTCACTTGGGTAGTGAATATAGTTCTTAGTGTCTACTAAGCATTCTTGTGTTTGCCTAGTTTAGAAGACAGTGTCTACCAAGTTCACTTGGGCGTCAAAAGAAAAGGTGCAAAAGGTGAGTGTTGACCAAGCTCACTCAGCTAACAAAGGAAAGTTGAATGAAACCAGTGCTAACTAAGCTCAATTGATTACCAAAGGATTTTCATAAGTTTGTAGTGTTAACCAAGCTTATGTTGGTTAACAAAGGAAATTGTCTCTGAGTTAGTTTCTACTAAGCTAGGTCGGCTAGCAAAGGATTTTCTTATTTTGTTGTATTAAGCTTAATTGATTTATCTATTGATTCCAGTCGACTAAGGTAGTGAATATTGATTATTCTAAGTTGTATTTGAGCTAACTTGACATAGTGAAAGATATAAGTATAAGGTCAAGTTGTGATTTCAAAAGTGCAAGTATGAGTGTGCAAGAGATGATGATGTCATTAAAGATCTAATGATGAGTAGAGGAAGTGAATTTTAAGGATAAGTAGAATATCTTTGTCAAGTAGCAAAGCCATATTTAATTAGGAAGGGTCAAGTACAAGCTAGAAAAAAATTTTGAAATTAGCAATTGAGTTGCGTTCAAATTAGGTCATTTCATTGTTACTATCTAACCATTGTAGTAGTGATCTAAAATCTCCTAATAGAGTTGGCTTAAAAGCTATTTACAAATTCTCTAACAAGGTGAAAATTCCATTGAATTATTCTCAAGACCTCTAACAAGGCCACTCCTAATAGGCTGATTAAATCCTTTAATAGTGTCACACTTAACAGTGTGTTTTGTAACCTTTAATAAGGTTGTCTCCTAATAGGGCTCACTTTAGAAGAGTGAAAATCAGTAACTAGTTGCTATTGGTGGTTTCTCCCACATTGGGTTTCCACATTAAATCCTAGTGTCAAATGTGTTCATGCTATTTTATTTTATGTGTTTGCAAATAAGTTAAAGTAAT
Organism: Cupressus sempervirens; assembly: GCA_028749045.1. Lineage (NCBI taxonomy): Eukaryota > Viridiplantae > Streptophyta > Pinopsida > Cupressales > Cupressaceae > Cupressus > Cupressus sempervirens. Next base: position 364,237,289 of record CM053786.1, on the reverse strand, counting down.
TTTAGTCACACATAATATCTAAAGGTTTACCAAGCTAATCCAATTATTACTGAGTTACAACATTTTGTGTGTTTATCGAGCTTTAGCAGTATTTAGTTATCTATTTACATTTTGTACTAACATTTAAGTGATCTAAGATTTATTTTTTTAGTAATTGATTCACCCCTCCCCTCTTAGTTGCTCCTTTTATCTTTCCAAAAATTGGTATCATAGCTTATGGTGCTTGCAGAGAAGGTTTCAAGGACCCAATCCAAAGATCAGGGTGTCTTACAAAAGAGACATTCCCAAGCTAAACAAAGACAATTTTGCAACATGGTAAGGACTTATGAGGTTACATCTAGCTACCATCAGTGATTTAGGTTGCAAGTATCTTGATGTTGAATATAAGACTCCCACTAGAATATTGTCAGTTGAAGACATTGTTCAAAAGAAGAATCATAATATCATGATGTTTGACATTGCATCTACTCTCAATTATGTTGAATTTGATGAGGTAAAAGATTACAAAACTACTTTTGAAATGTTGAACAAACTAAAAGATATATATAGAGGAGATGACAATGTGAGAAGAGCCAAAGCAAAAAGCCTTAGAGGACAATTGACCAAATGAGACTGAGAGAAGATGAAAACATTGACAAATATGTGGAAAGGATCAAGGCCAATGTACGTGCAATAAAAGCATCTAGAGGAGACTTTAAGAAGGAAATTGTTGTAAGTAAAGTGCTCAGAACCCTTCTTCCTATTTATGCAATTAGAGTATCTAGTATTCAAGAAATGATATGTGATCCAAATAATAAAATAGGCTTAGATGTGCTAGTTGGAAGATTGACAGCTTTTGAATTAGACAATTATGATAACTATGTTCTTGCTTCAAAGAATATTAAATCTACGTTTAAAGCTAAACTATCACTCAAAGAAAAGGGTAAGAAGTCAAAATCTAGCCAATCAGGAAGTGGAGAAAATGGATTATTAGAAGAAAGTTTAGATAGTGATCTTGAAGTTGTTGAAGCCCTGCTTGCAAGGGAGTATTCTAAGTAAGAGGAAAGTACAAAGGTTAAATTTCCCCCAATTTTATTTTCTTATGAAGAAATCGATCACATTTATGCTAGGTGTCCAAATAAGGAAATCAAGGATGAGAAGAATAGCAATAAGAATTAAGGAAAGAAGGACTCCAAGAACTACAAGAGCTTTGAGGAAAAAGGTAAGAAATTTTCTTTTATAGCTAAATATTTTGATAACAATGAAGATGAGATGGTATATATTACTATGAAAGATCAATCTAATGATGAAAGAGATAAGTTGACACTTATATCTCATGTTAACAAAAATGATATATGGATTATTCATAGTGACTACTCACATCATAAGACTAGTGACAAAACAAAATTTGAGCATATCAAATATTATGATGGAGGTAGTGTAAGATTTGGAAACAATGAACCTTGTAACATAAAATGAAAAGGATGTATCTTGTTGACTAGAGAACTTGTATGTGACAATGCTTATTGAGTTGAATGACTAAAGCATAATCTACTAAGTGTGGCACAATTGAATAACATTGGATTCAAGGTAGAATTCATGAATGGACAGGCCAAACTGCTAGATGGGAAAGGAAATTTGGTTGGATCTGGAAAGAAAACAAAAGGTAATATATTTTATCTTGATCTCAGTGATTTCTCATGTTTTATTGCTCAAGTAGAGGAAAGTTGGTTATGGCACAAAAGGCTATGTCATGTGAATTTTGATAATTTGGTTAAGATAAGAAAACATATAAGAGTAAGAGGTATTCCTAATTTGATAAAGCCTCACATGGGTCTATGCAAGAATCTCCAAATTGGTAAAATGGGAAAGACTAGCTTCATCTTGAGCAAAGACTATCAGTCAGAAGAAGTCTTGGAAATTATTCATATAGACTTATGTGGACCTATTGGAATAAAGAGTTACAGTGGAGAAAAGTTTTTCATTCTTTTTGTTGATGATTATTTTAGAATGATGATAGTAATGTACCTAAAGAAAAATTAGAAGTCTTTCAAAAATTCAATTGGTATTTGGCAAGAGTAGAAAAAGAAACTAGAAAGAACTTGAAATGCTTAAGATTAGATAGAGGTTGTGAATTCATCTCCCATGAACACAATAATTTTTGCATTAAAAGAGGAATCAAAAGACAAGTACCAGCCCCTAGTACACCACAGTAGAATGGTATAGAAGAAAGAGGAAATAGATCTATCATGGATTGTGCAAGAACATTAATGCTTGAAAAGAATGTTGCTCTCAAAAATTGAAAGGAATCTATCAGCACTACAGTTCATACCTTGAACAATGTTTAGTTGAAGAAAGATTCAAACAAGACACCTTATTAGCTATGTTATGGCTACAAACCTAATATAAGTTGAAAGTATTTGATAGAAAATGTTATATATTGAAATAATCTAGGAAAGGAAAGTTTGATGTAAAAGGTGATGAAGGCATATTTCTAGGATACTCTTGTAGAAGTAAAGCATACAGATGTTTGAATTTTTCTACTCACAAAATTATAGAAAGTGCACATGTTAGAATTGATGAATTTGTAAAAAAGAGTGAAGAAAAAAGAAACAAGGAACTTGAAGACTACAGAAGATTCACTTACTATGAACCTAATACTCTACCAAATCTATCTGAGAGAAAAGAAGCTTCATCTCCCAAGTCCTTAGAAAATCCAATAGTTACTAAGCTGCAAAGAGTGCAATCTATGTTGCAAGGACTCAAATCACAATAAGAGGCTACTAAGTTAGTTCAAACCAGGCCTGATGAACCCAAGTCACAAACAAAAGGACCTGAGCTTTTTACTAAAATTCAAGAAGAAGATGGTGGAACTCATTCAAAAACCAAGGAGACTATGCTAGCAAGATATGTCAGAAGGCATTATGAACTTGATCAAATCATTGGAGACAAATCTAATGGAACAATGAGAAGAAGAAAATTAAAATATACATGTCTACTTACTAAATTTGAACCTAGAAGTGTTAAGGATGCTCTAAAAAATGAAATTTGGATTGAAGCAATGAATCAAGAGATAGAACAGATAGAAAAGAACAAAACTTGGACACTTATTCCTAGACCCAAGGATAAAAATGTAGTTGGTAAAAAATGGGTATTTAGAAATAAGTTGAATGATGATGGAAAATTTTTAAGAAACAAAGCAAGATTGGTGTGCAAAGGTTATTCTCAAGAAGAAAGTATTGACTATGGTGAGACTTTTTCTCCTATAGCAAGACTAGGAGGTGTTAGAACTTTGCTAGCATATGTAGCACATGGAAGATTTGAAGTATATCAAATGGATGTCAAATATGCATTTTTGAGTGAAATTCTTGATGAGGAAGTCTACAGTGAACAACCAAAAGATTTTGTAGATCCTAGCAAAAGAGACATGGTTTGCAAACTACATAGAGCATTATATGGTCTCAAACAAGCCCTAGAGCTTGGTATGAAAGACTCCATAATTACTTGGTATAGATTAGTTTTCAAAGGACTAATGATAATAGTAGTTGTTATATCAAAGAAGGACTAGATAAGAAGATTGTGCTAGTAGAAATATTTTTTGATGATACTCTATTTATAGGTAATGATGACTTATGCAAAGAATTCTCAGAAGAAATGAGTAAAGAATTTGAGATGTCTATGCTTGGTGAAAGAAAATTCTTTGTTGGATTGGAAGTACAATAGAACAAGAATTGTATCTACATCACTCAATCTAATTATATCAAGGAGATACTAAAGAAATTTGGAATGGAAGATTCAAGACCAGTTGGAACACCTATGTCTACTAGACATAAGATTTCCAAAAATAATGATTCCAAAGAAGTAGATAAGACCACTTATAGATCAAAGATTGAAAAATTGTAGTATGTAGTACACACAAGGCCTGATATTGCTCTAGCAAGTGGAATAGTGGTAAGATTCTAGAAGATCCTAAGGAAAATCACATGATGGCAATCAAGAGAATCATGGGATATCTGAAAGGTACTGAAGACTATGGTTTATGTTACAAACTTGGAGGAAATTTAGACTTGAAAGTATTTACTCGTGCTGATTGGGCAGGAAGTCTTGATGATAGAAAAAAACACTAGTGGTGGAGCATTCTTTCTTGGTAAAAGACTAGTATCTTGGACAAGCAAGAAGTCAAATTGTACATCTCAATCCACAACAAAGATAAAATATGTAGTAGCAGTAGTCAATTGTTTTAACATTGTTTAGTTTAAATAAATGTTGGAAGGAATGAAGATAGAAATCAAAAATCTAATTGTCATATATTGTGATAACATTGGTGCAATCAATATATCAAAGAATCCAGTAATGCACACCAAAACAAAGCATATTTCTATAAAATATCACTTCTTAAGAGAGTTAATGCAAGATAAAGAATTTATATTGGAATATGTGAATACAAAGGAACATATTGCATACATATTTACCATGCCATTACCTAAGGATCCATTTGTGTATCTAAGAGGTAAGCTATTGGTCATTTCCCTATTTGAAATTCACTAAATGAAGTTTAGTGAATGCATCAACCAAAACCTATTGAAGATCAATAAGTTGGTGCAAAATTAGCAAGAGCATATTGCAGATGAATCAGTACTTAAGGTACATTGCTATTTATAGAATTATTTTCTTTGGCATGTGTTGTCAAAGTAGGAGAAGTTTACTATAGTAGGAACTTGAATAAAGTATGGAACCAGAGAGGGAGAAGTCTTCCAAAGAAGAACTTTGCTAAAAGAGGGAGAAAGTTCTAAATGAACTTGGTAGTAGCTATTGTAGATAGAATTCAATGAAAGGAAGAGCTCATATTGATAGAGGGAGTTCTTAGTCTAAATTCAAATTTTCATTATGCTATGACATGTTGTGTTGCCAACAATGCCAAAGAGGGAGATTGTTGGATACAATTAGTTAATTATGCATTGTCTTTGATGTTACACAAATTTCATATCATTATTAGTTAGTATATGCCAAGCTCACTCAGGTAGTGAAGATAGTTCTTAATGTCTATTGAGCATTCCTATGTTTGCCTAATTTAGAAGGTAGTGTTTACCAAGTTAACTCAGGCGTCAAAAGAAAAGTTGTAGAAAGCAAGTGTTAATCAAGCTCACTCAGGCAACAAAGGAAAGTTGGATGAAACCAATGCTAACTGAACTCACTTGGTTGTTAAAAGATTTTTTTAATTTTGCATTGTTAACCAAGCTTCTATTGGTTAATAAAGGAAATAATCTTTGAGTTAGTTTCTACCGAGTTAGGTCGACTAACAAAGGATTTTCTTATTTTGTTGTATTAAGCTTAATTGATTTATCTATTGACTCCAGCTAACTAAGGTGATGAATATTGATTATTCTAAGTTGTATTTGAGTTGACTTGACAAAGTGGAAGATATAAGTATAAGGCCAAGTTGTGATTTCAAGAGTGCAAGAGATGATGATGTGATTAAAGATTTAATGATGAGCAAAGGAAGCAAATTTGAAGGATAAGCAAAATATACTTGTGGAGTAGCAAAGCCATATTCAATCAGGAAGGATCAAGTACAAGCTAGAATAGAGATTTGAAATCAGCAATTTAGTTGCATTCAAATCAAGTCATTTCATTTTTACTCTCTAACCATTGTAGTAGTGATCTAAAATCTCTTAATAGAGTTGGCTTAATAGCTACTTGCAAATCCTCTAACAAGGTGGCAATTCCATTGAATTTTCCTCAAGACCTCTAACAAGGCCACTCCTAACTAGGTGATTAAATCATTTAATAGAGTCACACCTAACAGTGTGTTTTGTAACCTTTAACAAGGTTGGCTCCTTATAGGGCTCCCTTTAGAAGAGTGAAAATCAGTAACCAATTGTTATTGGTGGTTTTTTCCAAATTAGTTTCCACATTAAATCCTAGTGTCAAATGTTTTAATGCTATTTTATTTTATGTGTTTGTAACTAAGTTAAAGTAATGGTAATCATAGACAACATCTAAAGGTTTATCGAGCTAATCTAGTTATTACCGACTTATAGCATTCTATGTATTACCGTGCTTCAACAGTATTCAATTATCTAATTGCATTTTTTATTGACATCTAAGGGATCTCAGATTTATTGTTCTAGTAACTAATTCACCCCTCCCCTCTTAGTTACTCCTCTTATATTTCCAACATTTGTGTTCTTCTATTCCTATTTGCTCTATTTTTATATCTCCCTCTTACTAGATAGATATATTTCTCTTAGTCATTCTCTCAATAGTAAACATCAAGTACACTATCTCCCTTTGAGTAGATATTCCATATTTTTTTCTCCTTATAAATTATTTCTCCCTCTTTCTCACTTTTATTGGTATTCTTTGTTTCTCCCTCTTTGAAAACAATGCCAAAGACTTGTCATCTTAATCTGCAAATGTTAGCAATTTCCATTTCTCCCTCTGTCACCTTACTTGTGATTGATCTATTGTTCCAACTCTTTTATTATTTTAGGCAGCTCCTAAAGTAATATCTATTGCATTAATGTGTAACATATTTCATTCATCTTGGTTGATGTAGATAACTACTCATTCTTCTTAAGTAGCTTTGGATAGGGGTATCACCCCTAACTTACCTCTTTGATACTCATGAGCATCTTTGGTAATTCTTTTTTGAAGATATCATCTATCTTCTCTTTTGGATCCACATATTCCATCCTTACTTCTTTGTCTTGAACTAACTCTCTCAAGTAATGATACTTGGTCACAATGTGCTTAGTCTTTGTGTGCATCATAGGGTTCTTTGATATATTTATAACACTTATATTATCACAATAAAGTATCACAGGTTTAGTGATTTCTACATTCATAACTTTGAGTAGTTGTTTGATGCATACAATATTTGTACAATTTACTACAGTATCCACATATTCAACTTTAATAGTAGATTGAGATATACAATTTTGTTTCTTGTTGGTCCAAGTGACCAACCTCTTTCCTAAGAAAAATGCTTCTTCACTAGTGCTCTTTCTTTCATCAATGTTTCCAACCCAATCAACATCAGTGCAGGCTCTCAACTCAAACTTTTCATTTTTCTTGTAGTATAGACCATAATCTTATCTTCCTTTTAGATATCTCGTAATTCTCTTAACAACCATCAAATGATTCTCCTTAGGATTAGCAAAGAATCTTACAACTATCCCAACTTATAATGCAATGCCAAGTCTATTGTGTACTATATATTTCAATTTTCCAATTATAGACCTTTACAATGTTTGATTCACATAAACTAAATCATCATTCTTTGACAACTTGTGTCATGTCACCATAGATTTTCTAGTTGGGTTTGAATCTTCTAATCCAAAAGGTTTCAATATTTCCTTCACATACTTAGACTGAGTGATATATATACCACATTTCATCTGATATACTTGCAAACCAAAAAAGAACTTGATCACTACAAATATAGACATCTCAAATTCTTTCTTCATTTCATTTGTAAATGCCTTACATAATCCATCTTGACCTCCAAATATGATACCATCAACAAAAATTTCAGTTAGTAAAATACCTTTACCTCCTTCTGTCATCAAGTACAAATTTTTGTTATCATCAGTCCTTTCAAATCCAATCTTCACAAGATAGTTGTGAAGCCTTTCATACCATTCTATTGGTGCTTTTGTTAAACCATATAATTCTTTTTGTAGTCTACATGCCATGTTATTGTTATTAGCATCAACAAATCCTTCTAGTTGCTATATATAGACCTTTTCTTCTAATATGTGAGTCAAAAATGTTGACTTTGCATCCACCTAATAAACTTTGAAACCTTTGTATGCAGAGTAAGCAAGTAGAGTTCTTACTCCTTCCAATCTTGCAATAGGGGAAGATGTTTTTCGATAGTCTATTCCATGTTCTTCTATGTACCCCTTGCAAATTAATCTTTCCTTATTCCTTGTAACTTCGCCATTCTTGTCCAACTTGCTTCTATACACCTACTTGGTTCAAATCACACTCTTATCCTCTACTCTGGGAACTGGAGTCCATGCCTTTTTCTTGTCAATCTTGTCAATCTCTTCATTCCTAGATTTTCTCCAACCCACATTGTCTAAGGCATTTTTCACTATCTTAGGTTCATGCATTCTTAGTAAACATGTATCACTTCTCAACCTATTTCTTGTCATTGGTCTAGCATCTTTGTCTCCAATAATTTGTTCAGCATGGTGATGTCTTTTGACATACTTTGATAATCTTGGTTTTTCTCTACTTTCCTCATTAGGTCTATCAACTTCTGAATCACTATGTACTTCTCTATCAGGTAATTCAACATTTCTTTCAAGTACACTAATCTCAAAATTAGAATGTGCCGCATCTTTAGTCTACAACTTGACACTTGATTGTAGCTTGGTATTCATTGTATGTGACTTAATAGTCACTAAAACTTTCTATTGATTCACAAGTTGGTTTACAATATCTTCATCAATAGGCATACCTTTATAAAATTATACAAATTATTTGTACTCCTTTGGTTCCTCCATAGATTCAACCTCATGTACCTCTATATATTCATCAAATTTCACATTTGCACTTTCTAGAATTTTGTTGGTGTTAGTATTTAAAAACTTATAAGCTTTGCTTCTTGTGGAATAGCCAAAGAATATACCTTCTTCACTTGTAGCATCTAATTTACCATTCCTAAAGTCTTTAAGAATGTAGCACTTGCTTTCAAATACCTTAAAATATTTTACATTGGGTGAGTATCCATAACATAATTCAAAATGTGTTGAATGAGTACCTTTCTTGACTTGCACATGGTTCAAAGTATAGAAAACTATACTTACAGCCTCTCTCCAATATTTAAAAGAAATATTCTTCTCCATCATGAGTGTCCTAGCATAGTCCATTATAGATTTGTTCCTACTTTGAACAATTCCACTTTGTGGAGGGTTCCTAGGTGTAGATGTATGTCTTTTTATTCCTCTGTCATTACAGAACATTTCAAACTCATTTGATGTAAAATCTCCACCTCTGTCAAATCTCATACATTTTATGCTTTTACTTTTTCCCTTTTCAACTCTTTATAAGTACCACTTAAACATTTGGAAAGAATCAGATTTTTATTTCAAAAACATAATTGTCATCATCCTAGAATAATTACTAACAAATAACATGATGTAGTTGTCACCCTTGTAGCTTTTCACTTCAATTGGACCACACAAATCAATATGAATAATCTCAATAATTTCTTTAGAGGTACGAGTCTTACTTTGAAAACTAGATCTTGTCTTTTTGCCTAACTAGCATCGTTTGCAAATTATATTGTCAGGTTTCCTCAATTTAGAAAAAATTCTCACTCTTTTCATGTTATTGATACTTACCAAGTTATCAAAGTTAACATGATATAACCTCTTGTTCAATAACCACACATCGTCAAATTCTACAATAAGATAAGTAGCATTATTCATATCAAGATAAAATAGATTACCTCTAGTTTGATCATATTTCCTAATTAGCTTCCCACAAGTGTCATATATCTTAGCTATCTTGTTCTCAAACTCAACCTTGCAACTTGAACTATTTAATTGCACAACACACTCAAAAAATTGTAGTCAAGTGCTTCAACATAGTAAGCATTGTCACATAGAATCTTTTCTCTAAGTTTGATAGAACCTTTTCCTTTTATTAGACAAGGTGCATCATTACCAAACCTTACATTATTTTCATCATAATAATTTAAGGTAATGAACTTACTTTTATCTCCACTCATTTGATGAGAACAACCACTATTAATGATCCATCTATCAGTCTTGTTCACATAAGATGCCAGTGTAGTTTCCTCATCCTCATTAGATTCATCCTTTGTAATAGATCCTTGGAAACAAGGATTCAAATCAAGCCAAGATATATATTTTTTTTTACAAGTATGAATGCACAAGACAACATCATACAGGGATCACAAAGATCACAATAGAAGACTTCAACACAATCTCGGCAACCAACGAATCTCTGAATGCCACTACCCAATTGACACACCCAAACAAAAGCCAACAAACACCACAACAAGTTGAGGGCACAAGAAAAGACCACTCATCAAAAAAACACCAAGCTGGGGTAAAATGTAGAATCTCAAAATTTGGCTAAGCCTGAAATCCTGAAGCCCTAAAAATTGGCTAAGTCTGGATTTCTAAAGCCTTGAAGTTTCCTAGAATCCATAACTTATCTTTGAGAGGTCTGAAACCTATCCCAAACGATTTGTCTCATATATTAAAATATATCTTAAGTATAAGGAATCTTATACTTAAACGATATATTTTAAACCCCGAAGGACTACAATAGAAACTCAAAAATTGAATTTCAAAAGAAACCTCCTGAATTCAAAATGCAACAACATAGGCTTGAAGAACGCCCAAAAGGGTATCCAGATCAAATCTCAAAAAGGTCAGAACACTACAAAAAGTGCCCGCTGTTGGCACGCACAGGTTTTAACCAAAAGGCATGCGACACTTCTCACTAAGGGAGGGCGACACTTCTCCCTCACTACGTGCGACACTTCTCAAAAAGGCATGCGATACTAGAAAAGTATCGCGCGACATTTCTCATAAAGCCGTGCGACACTCTTCTAGTGTCATACAACACTTCTCCAATAATGCGTGCAACACTTTATAGTATCGTACGACATTCTTTCTATGGGTGTGCGATACTTTATCAGTGTTGCACAATGTTGAACAAATGTTGCCCATAGAAAGTAAAAACACTTCCAGAACTCAAAAATAGGGAAAAACCAACAAAAGAACCTCCACACCGAGGAGTACCAGATCCAAAAAGGCTCAAGGAATGAACACTCGAGTGCAAGAACAACACAGAATGAAGAACACCAAACCATCTAAACTACAGCAGCAAAGAACACACTAAAAATAAGCATTGCAGAGAACAAAAGCAACATCGCAATGCAAAAAAATGCATCTTAGGAACAAAACAACCAAACTAAGTACGTGGTTCCTCCCAACCGTCAATAGCATCATAAGACCATCGTGGGTCCTAGCCATCTCCCGCGCGTAACATCCCAAGCCACGGACTAGATCGTCAATACTGTCATAATAGGGTTGTCACTACTAAAACATGCAACAATATAAGCATAAGGAAATCTAACATGCTAGTAGTAAAGCATAAAGATAATCCTACAGTAGATAACATCACCTATCACATGCTAAACAACAGTAAGCAACAGATATACTACTAAATCAAATAACATCATATAATCATATGCTAAACATCATGATAAGGGAATGTGTCAAGTAAACTAACATCATCTAAACATGATATACATGCATCCCAATGAAAGCATAAATCACAAGAAAGCATACTCCAAAACCCAAAGTACCAAGTGAAAACATCTAGCAACGGTCGCACTAGGATAAGAGACCGTCTCTATACACTAGTCCCTAGCAGTGGTGAAGGTAGCTATGCCTCCCAACCACGTGGCACCCGTAGGTCCACACCCACCATGTTGATGGAGATAATGATCCAACCACAAACACACATAAAGCACAACATCCAAGGTTAACACTCACGCTAGATAGTATGATGGCTGAACCAAGAACCTAAGACAATGCAAAGAGTACAGGTCCTGGTCAGACACTCAAAAGGCTACTAAGTAGGGGCTGACATCATGGAGAGTCGCTTGGCATCGACAAGCCCAAGCTCAGATCTGTGTAGCTCAACTCCCTCAACAGAAGGCCAATACACAAAAGTACCATTTTATTATCTTAAGTTTTATTACTAGTCACACATTTTCTTTAATTATCACTTATTCAAGCTCCTCTCAGCCATACCCATGGCGTCATGATCGTCGGGCTGCAAGATAGAAGCCCCCTCCATATGCTACCCTACCCTACCCATGCTCATCCTATGACAAGTGCCTGTGGGCATGCATACTCCCATCCCAACCCCAATGATCATAACTTCTGGCAAATCCACAAAAGATCGGGCCTCGCAAGTCACCCAACAAATGTACGTGAACATACTCATGTATGGTGCACCACCATCACGAAGATCATAACAAAAGGATAGGAATGAGAACAAAATGAAAAGAAAACACCCAATTGAAAGCAAAACAGGAAGGATGGATTCTACATGAATCCCAAAGCCAATAAAATCATACATCATGAAACCACTCAACCGGCCTCAATCTGAGAGTATGGATTCTACACAAATCCCAATGATGTAACAAGACCAAACATCATGAACTCACTCAACCAGCCTCAATCCAAGAGTATGGATTCTACATGAATCCTAGCATTCACAAAACAAAAGAAAAAGTCCAACAAAAACCATAACAAGTATAAAATCACTCAACCGAACACAACGTCGGGAGTATGGATGCAACAGGCATCCCAATGCAACATAAAAGTGCAAACGTGGTCTGACTGATATCCAAATGGATCATCAAGGTCCACGGCCCACATTGTGCCAAGAAAACCTGAGAAAATAGGGCGGCATGCAAAACGAGGTAAAAATCCCAAATTTTGAAAAAACTTCAAAATTAAAACCCATTTGGCTTTTGGGTTCAAAAACCCCAAAAATAACTAAAATCGGACATCGTATGCAAAAAGGGCCAGCATAACGGTGTAAAATTTCAAACCCTCATCCCAAAAAATAGGGAAATGTTCATACCCGCCCAACCGGGTAGAACTAGCATACAGAAATGGAGGGGAACACTAGTTCTCAGCCTCCAAACAAACGGCTACCAAAAATAGAAGCAGAAACAGAGCAGAAATAATAAAATAGGAAAGCCCTACCTCATAGCCAAAAGGGAAAAATGGAAATCTGAACCATAAAATAAATATCTTACAGAAGTAGCTAAAAATCGCGGCAATCCAAGGTTTCCCTGAGCTGGATCCAACGAGCCCAACCTCGCAACGATCCCACACCCGTAGCTCCCACAACGAACAAAACAATAAATCCTCATGAACAAGATTTTGGGTTTTACTCTCCAACTTTCCAATTTGAAAGTGAGAAGTGAGGAATTAAATTCCTCTTTGGATACTTATTCACTTTTTGGGTGAATAATCGATTAGGGCATTTAACCAGCCAATCTAGTTAAACCCCAAATCGACCCAAACGAAAATAGGCTATTCCTATAAATAGGAATTCATCTATGGAAAAGCTGCCAGAAATTAAAATAAATCAATTAAAAAGCCTGAAAACCCAAAAACACATAAATCTCCTTAACAACTTTCGCGACAATGCGAACCTCTAAATGCACAGACATGCTTACTGGTCTAATTACATAATGCAAATGAGTTCGGATTTAATAATCATTGAAAGGTTTAAATTAAACATTTAATTAAGGATACGTTGACCATACAAGGATGACATTGGTAAAATATGAATGGCTGAATCACTAACTCCATGTGCCACTGCCAGGGATATAAATCTTGCACACTAAACAACACGATCAAGTGCAGTTGCATATAATAACATAGCTGAAGCAATAATGCATTAAATCACCTAATTTAACCATTTAATTGATTATATTAAAATAATCTATTTACATCACTCATATTCGCATAAAGCATAACAACGTAGGAATGAAGTAAATAACCATAGCATTAAATCCATCACATAACATAATCAGAGGTATGTCCAAATACCAGATAACCAGATAACATCATAAAACACACTGTCATCTCAAAATGGCGTCATCATGCAATATGATTAACTGAACATCATAGTAGTATAACATCTATGATACTAGAATCAAAGTGTAACATCTGACCCTCGGGTCCTCTCAAATGTAAACATAACATGAGTAACAAATATCTCTCTAATTAGAAATATAACAAGGTAAATGTCCGCAGCACATAACCAAAGAATCCAACAAGAATAATCCATTTCTAATCATTAATGCATTTAATAAGGATTGATTACTCTACATCAAAAAAGCATTTAAAACACATAAGCAAACACAATCATAAACATGAGTAACCACTGCTATAGGAACCTAGTCCAGTGTAGCATGGTAAAAAGTACACAGTGAAATCTCTGCACACATCTCAGGGTAATCATAGAACAACCTCATGATACCACATCGATCCTGGTAACCACTGGCACAAACCTCAGTGAACCAAAAATCACATCATAATCTCAAAGATTAGTCAAAAGCATAATCAACACAACTGATAAAGAAACATAAATCCAAACACCTCAATGGTGTAGACCACTCAGGGTCACAATCATGATCCATCACAACAAATGATCAGCAAGGTTGCATCCATTAGGATGACTTACAAAATTCAAATGGGAGAGGCACTACATCCTTCACCACAACATACACCATGTCATCATCATGATTATTAGATCCATCTTTGGCTTCCTCTTTTGCAATGTAGCAAGACATCTTTCCTTTATCTCTATAATCTTTGTTGTCATTTTCTCTTTTGCTTCTATATTTGTCTCCACTTCTATTGTTCTTCTTGTTTGGATATATAGCAGTAATATGACCATCCTCATTGTAATTAAAACATCTGATAGGTAACTTACCTTTAAATTTTCCTTTGTCTCTATGAAATATCCTTACTAGCAATGCTTCAAGATGTTCTACATCTTCCTCATTTGTGTCATTGACACTCGAAACATATTTGAACCTTTTCTTCTTCTCCTTAGGCTCTTCTACTAACACTTTAGCTTTGAAAGAAGATTTGAAATTTTTAGGTTTGAAGTTATAAAAATTAGAGAGCACAAAGGTGGTAAGCCTACCTACCAAACCTTCAAGAGTTAGATTTGAACCTAGTATACATTTTAGTTCTTGTATTGAAAATCCTCTAATAGAATAGATGGGTAGTAGTATTGTCAATACTTTACTCAATACAATATCAACAACAATAATACCACTAGCTCATCTTATAACATTAATTACATTTTTAATTCTAGAGAAATATGGAGAAAAATTCTCACCTTCTTACCTTCTCATATCATCAAACTTGTCTCTAAGACTTTCATATTTTCCTCTATAAGCATTTGTGTCTCCTCCATAAATAGTACATAGAGTACCCCACATCTTCTTTGCAGAATCCTAACCCTTGATATCATATAACTTAACATAATTTAGGGTAGAGGAAATCTCTAACATTGCCTAATTGTGTTCTTTATTCTTTTTAAGATCATCAATAGTTAGGGCTCCAATAGAATCAACATGCTCAGTGATGATTGTAGATTATGCATGGTCTCCAAGACCTCCTAAGTGTAGCTTCATTAGACTTTTGCATGCAAGGAATTTCTCCTTATTAAGCTTTGTTACCTCTCTTTTTGACATCTTGATCTTTTTCTTCTAGTACCTTCAAACTAGTCATCTTAAGCATGAAGCTCTAATACCAATTGTTGGAATTCTTTAGAATAAATGGGGGGATTAAATAAGCTATCCAAGGTCCAAATGTACAATTAAAAATTTTCCCATCTTAGTGAACCCATATCCATAAAACCTTATTATGCATGTATCCATTAGATCATACAAATCTTAAACTTTATAGGTTGCTAGCCTAGGTCAAAATAACTTTGCAGAAATGTAAACATGAAACATAATAGATTCACTAACACATTTAATAAAAGGATTTTTTGTGGAAACCAAATTTGGGAAAAAACACCAGTAGCATGCTACTACTTCTCACTCTTTTTAAATGATGCCCTATGATAGACCAACCCTATTAAAGGTTATAATACACATAGTTAAATGTGACCTAGTTAGAGGATTTCAATCACCCTATTAGTAGCAAGCCTTGTTAGAGGAATTTAGACCATTCAAAATGGTTAAAGGATTTAAAAATGATAGTTAGGTCAAACTTAATCCAAAGGATTTACCCTAGACAAATATAATGATTAAAAAGTAATAGTAAGGCTTGATCTAATAAAAAATTACAACTTACTTACCAATTATATGTCTCTATTTCAGTCCTCCATTATGCTTGTCTTTCACACACTTTAGCTCAGATAGCTTGTCCACCCTTCAATCATTCATACTCTTAAGCCTTCTTACTTTTATTGCTAATAGAAGGCTCTTCTATTTGGCCACTGAATGAAGCAAATACCCTAGACTCCTTGTCTTCCTTAGGTTCTTACACATGACAACCTTTGCTTCTGATCAACTCTCTATAAATAGATATTTTAGATCTTTTGACACCTAACCATAATCATCCATTTTAGGGTTAGGTAGGATTAGGTAGGATACAATTAATATATCCACTTTTCCATTTGGTTCCTCTAGAAACTTCTTCTTCAATCTTTATTAAATTCACCACAAAATGGTTTACCTTGAATTCTATGCCACTAGCTCATTATAGTTATCTTCCACATGCTTCACATAATTCAAGAAAATAGAAAACTTGGCTCAGATTTTTCAAATTTGTGATTTGTTAGATCTATGATTTAACATGAATACTAGCACTCAACATCAATATGTTGTCACTCAGCCTCCATACTATTCTTCCACTCATCTCCAACTAGATAACTTGACAAAGACTAAAGTTTATTGATGCTTGGCATCAACTAAACTTTAGTCGGCTTACACTAAGCTCACTTGGCATACATTGAATCTTCACTTTTCTTAGTTCCAGCTAATTTTTTGCTCAACTTGCACTAACTTTTCTTGGCACCTACTGTTCACTTGGTCAAGCTTGGTAGACATAATTTTTTTTTAATTGTTCTTATAGACTTAACTAGTATATCCCACCTTTGAAACGTTAAGTAGATAATCAATACACTATATCATCATTGTCTTAACTAATCTTTACACTCCTTTTACATACCATAACTCAACTTTCCTCTAGGTTCTCTTGTTATCTTATTTGATCAAATTGACTTCATCAATCAAATAAATGGTAATAGTCTAATCAACTAAGAAGTTATCTTACCAACAAGTAGCAGGTCTAACATCAATGATAAAAGATCGATTAAAACACATTCTCATATTGGTATCAATATTTTCTCAATAAATAACTCATCTCAATGACTTGGGACTTATACATCACCACATGGAATAGTTTTTTCTTAAAATAAGTCCTAATAAGTGGGCTGATAGGGTCACATCAAGTAAAATGTTAGGTTATATTTTGTTTTGTAAAAGGCATAGAGGTTGATCCTAAATAGATTTAAGCTATAATAAAAATTCCTCCACCTTAGAATATTAGTCATACAAGCGGACTACATGAAAGACTTCAATATATTTGTTGGTTCATCTCACATCTAGCAAATAAGTCACAACTCTTCACTAAGACTTATCACAAGGGTGTGAAATACAAATGCATTGTAGAATTTATAAGATCTTAACACAAATAAAGAAATATCTTTCTAAACCATATATATTGATGCCTCCCATTCATGGGAAGACTCTTATTTGGTATATCTCTACAACTAACTTATCCTTGTGTGTCCTACTAGCTCAAGAAGATCACAATAATAGGGAATGAATCATCTACTACAATAGTTTTATATTGGTCTCATATGAAATGAATTATAGTTTCATTGAGAATGCATGTCTAGAGGTTGTTTATGCTTCCCAAAAGCTTACATTATGCACGTTCTCACACTACAAGGCTGATTGCAAAAATGGATCCATTTAAATATGTACCAAGAAAAGCTACTTTGATGGAGGGTTGATGAACTAAATATCTTCAAAGACTCACATTTGGTAATCCACTAGGACAACAACATTTATAAGAAAAAGGATGTAAAATTGATGCCACATAAATGAATGGTTGATGTTCTTCAGAAATGCTTTACACATGTCATTTTTCATGTCTTCCTTGAGTAGATAACAAGGTAGCTGATGTCATGGCTACATTGTCTTTCATGCCCTCGATGATAGAAAATGAATTTTGACACAAGTTTTAGTGGAAACATTATCCAACCTTTCTTATAACTCTCCTAAATCCTAGTTGATCTATTCTATCATAGGACATGACTCATCCCACTACCATCACATATACTCCTACCTCCATGACTAGATTTTTATAGACACTCTAAACTAAAATGAAAAATTTCACCTTAGCCAAAATGCTTAATGGGATGTCATCATAGCTAATGACTTGTTTAGGATAGGTCTAGATGGTATGCTCCTTAGGTTTCTAGAATAAAAATAATTACAATATGCATTAGTAGAGGTACATCAAGGCATTTGTGGATCTCACTCAAATGACCTACCAATGACTCACAAAATTATTAGAGATGATTACTATTGGCTAAAAATAGAGAAAGAGGAAATCTAGTATACTAAGTCTTGAAAATAGTGCCAACTCCATAGAAATTAGATCCACACTCTAGCTAGGGAGTTAATTCTATTGACAACACTTTGTCCATTCCAATAATGGGCCTTTGATCTTGTGAGTTATATTCATCCTTCTTCCTCAAATGGACATAAGTTCATTATCACCACTACAAACTAATTTAAAAAGTGGGCAAAGGTATTACATCTTATTGAAGCCACTAGAAAAACCATAGTTATGTTCATTGTAAACTACATCACTTGTAGGTTTGGTGTACCATCCTCAATTATCACTAACAATGGGAGAAAATTCAAAAATAAGTATCTGAAAGAGTTGTATTCAAAGTTCAAAATCACACAATATTGGTCTTCAATCTAGCTCTATGGGCTTATAGAATAAGTATCATAACACCTACAAGGGAAATGCCCTTTTCTTTGGTATATAGAGAGGATTTTATGCTTCTAATTGAGGTTAAGATTACTACTCTTTTGGAATCTCTAAGAGTCATCATCACTAATGATGACTATGGAATATCATAGCTATAAGAGCTAGAATTATTGGATAAACATCAACAAGTCGTGTTTGATCATTGAAGAGCTAACCAAAATAGGATTTCCAAGAGTTACAACAAGAAAGTTAAACCACATGACTTCCAAGTGGGTGATCTCATCCTAAGAGAAAACCCCAAGAATCAATGACATCAGGTACAAAAGCAAAAGTTTTAGCCGAACTGACATGGTGCATATATTGGCACTATAGTGTTTGAATCAGGCTCTTATCAATCTCAACTACTGAAGGATAACCACTCAAGGAGCCAATCAAGACCTTTTACCTAAAAAGGTTCTACAACTGACATTCTTTGAAGTTCTCTTTACATATCTAAATTTTCAAAGGAAAATTTAAAAAATTGCAAAAAGTCCTAAAAAACTCTATTACCCTCATGAAAACATAGAAATAAGAACCTTGATAATAGAAAAAAATGAAAAAAATACAAAATACAAAAAAATGGAAAAACGAGAAAAGACCAAAAAAATTGAAAAAGAAGAAAACATGCAATTGATGAAAACATGGCAAATAGGGATCATGGTAACAAAAAAAAAATCTTGCAAGAAGGCGGAAACCTAGTAACTAGGCACCTCTTGTTAAAAAATCTCTATGAAGCAATGTACCTCCTAGATTTTGTATAGTTTTCCTTTTCTTTCGACAATTTCATGCTTTAGTTTGCTACATTTTCTTGTGCATAGCTCTAGGTAATCTTCTAGACCCTTCTCATCCCTACATGGATTGCAATTGGTCATAGTCTAGGGGAAACCTACTTGGTATAGGGGAAATATCATGTGCTCTTAGGAAGACTCTCATGCATCAATCACTAGTTGTCCTAAATGAGTTTACTGAATACCATCTCTATAATGAAGACATTTCTCACAAATTCTATGAACTTCTAATTTGAGATCATTCCTCTACCATTGAAATTGAAATTGAAAAATTAAATTATTTGAGCTATGCTAAGATTTTATTTTTATTTTCTTTTTCTTTTTCATTCTCCATCAAGAAACTATGGAATGACTATCTCAACTAGAGAAGAAATATAAGGCCCCTTCCTTAGTACCTTATTATAAATCTTAAGAAAACAAATATGGTTAGATCTAGGGGGAATAAAGGAGATAAGATGTTACGTTCAGTCTCTTGTGAATGATAGACTATTACCACACACATTATGATAGAATGATGGTAAGAAGACCTTGGAATCTATGTATGCCTTGATTTATAGTGAACCTGAAATCTTAGTGAGACTGATGTATATTATAGTCATTTTTGTGCTAAGTATGATGTTTGAATTATAGTAGGTTAATAAGATAAGACCCTATGGAATAAAGACTTGAAGTGTCATAACTTGGAAAACTATGTTGATGGCTTCCTAATATTTGATGGCCTATTAGGATAATTAAATTAGATGGAGAGTATGGAAAGATGAATCGACAACCACTCTTGTGAATGATATTAATAGTCATAAGATGAAAATCGTTATCAAATTTGGATAAAGGTCTACATGGAAGAACTTAATATGATGTAATGTGATGAGTTAATTAGGTGGATATCTTGGTATTTATAAGGAAATATTTTATGAACCAATAAAATATAATCGATTTATTGATTGGATCCTAAAGCTATGTGACATGACTATGCAAACATCTTGTCTGTCTGACATTATTGATACATTTTATAATTATCTCATAATGATGATGGCATATTGATAACAATAAAAATATATTTAACTATATCAAAGGATATTAGCTAAGATGTTTTCATTTTGATGATTTTGACCTAAAATATGTATTTGGAACTAGCTTCCATGTTGACTAATTTAATAGTATAAACTCAACATTCTATCACTATGATAGGAAATGAATTTTGATTATATATTAATGTTGATATGTAGATTTTGATATTTTAATATTTTAAATGTTTATATTGAAATGATTAAGTAAAGGAATTCCATTGAATTACGTTAATATGGATTACATAACATTCGAATTCTTATGCATTTATGACATGTATTTTATATGATCAGCTTGGACTACTGATGCTCAATTTTAGTGTGCAGGAAGTGGAAACATGGACATTCTTGGGGTAAACAAGTTCCAAACCTATGTAAACAAAGTCTAGCCAAGGAAAATCTTAGGAAGATTCAAGAGCCTTGTTGTGAAAGAATTTTGCTTCATAAATGTAAGTTTTCTTCTATGTGGAAATTTTTAATCATAAAGATGCATTAGGGATATGTCATGGTGATGTGGAATGTGTTTTTTTGGTGTCACTTGACAATTGTGGATTTTTTGTTTAATGACATGTCATCTAGGGTTTTGATCATGGTGGCATTTTACCCTAAAACTATTTACCTTGATAATGATTAATTAAACCCACATGACAAGGGATAGGATGGGTCACAATCAAAGGAAATTCGAAATTAGACTTGACTAGGGTTTTGAGGGGTCATTAGGTGGTCCGAAAGTGTCTTTTATGTGAAAATGAGTTGCCCATATGATAGTAAAACATGTTAGGGACCTAATTTTGACCATGACAGTGCCTAGGCAGCCTAGTGGGCCCCTTTAACCAACCATTCTTCCATCAATTCGAAAAAGGAGTTTTCACATGTGTTCTCTCCCATGTTTTCACTAGGTCAAATATAAAAAACTTAGAGGGAGAAAAGTTTGTAAGAATAAGTGGCTTGGTATTTTTGCTAAAAAAATTAGTGGTATGGCCTTATTAGAGAGGCTTGGACAAATTAGAGGCATGTTCACCCACTCTCTAAGTTTAGAGAAAGTTATGGTTTTGGAGAGAGGCTAAGGGAGCTCTTGATCAACTATCATTGACATTAGCTTGGACCAAGGTTGGTTCTCTATCAAGACCATTTTATTATAGCATTGCATAATGAATCTACAAGTATGGAATGTGTGAAGGAGTCAAGGATTGTTATTGAAATCTTTGTGTTGTGAATGTGCAATGAATTTCATGTATTTTCTTAGTTTTTCTCCTTGATATCTTTGTTTTGTTTTGAGTGTGGAATATGTTCATGGGTGCGAAGGCTTCACTCAACGTTGGGAGGGAAGAAAAGTCTTGGGTGAAGGGGTTAGTTGGGCTCAACATTGCATTTGAGAAAATTTACCTCATGATGAGGAGTTGTTCATTCTTTCATGGAGTATGGGCTCCATTGAAACCATATACCTTTGTTGTTTTGGGTGATACAAGGGGTTTTGTGTGTAAGAAGAAGGAGATATTTATGATGGCCTTGAGAAGAAAAATGCAACTGCAATATGATGTTTATAATTGGTTATGGCATCTCCCCTTTGTAGAGTCCACTTTCACCCAATGTGATAATGATTCCAATGTTGAGTCAATGTATAAACCTTGGAAGGGAGTAATATGTTTCTTCTTGTATGTTTCTCATGCATTATCAAATGTTGTATGTGTGTATCCCATTTTGATCTTGTTTCCCCTACTCAAAGGGTGGCTTCTTAGAAGCCTAGAATGGGAGGTGAGCCTCCATGGTTCCTATTTGTGTTCTTTTTGCAGGTTTTGTGCTCTTGAGATACAATGAATAAGTGTAAGGTCCATCCATGTGTTGACGAATCATTAAAAAGACCATGTCTTTGGTGTGTTGCATTTGTAATTGGAATTACTCACCTTATTGTATTTTTACGATGGATGATTACATGTTAACAATATAGGATTTTGTGGAGATGTAAGTATATCATTGTTTAGTGATGTGCATTCATGTGTAAGAGATGAAGATCTCTCTATTTAATTGACAATGTGAAATGTATAAGTTGCATGATAGAAATAAAGGAATTTTGAAGAAGAATATGTAATTTAATCTTATTCTCATTGGAATGTAACTACAAGGAATTACATTAGAAAATTGAGATATCCTTGTTGGTATAGCAAAAATGTTGCTAGATGTTCAACTGTATTCTTACCAGGTTTAGATCAAGTAATGATTTCAATAATGTAGTTAGATCAAAAGAAAGTTCATTAAAAGATTTATTATAGCTATGAATTAATGACCTAGTCAGATTCATAGTTGGACTTGTTTCAACATGTTATAGGATTCAAATTTATTGTTTCATGTAAATAGTAAAATATGATTCATATAATTTGAAAAAATTCAATAAACCTACAGACTCTCATAGAATCTTCAAGATGATGCATTAATTAGAATGATAGTGGTGATATTAAATTCAATACCTTAATCAACCCCATATCACAAAACATTAAAGCAAGGGAAGTGAGTTAGTAGAGGTCATCGCATGAGATTTCATAAAACAAATAAGCCTAGAAATGCATGTCAACTCTCTAGAAAATGTATGGGGAGTGAGAAATAATTCCACTCCCCATTTATAGAGCAATAACATATTCACATGGGATACTCCTTGGGAACCCCTAAATAAAATAAAATAAAATAAGATATTAAAATAATAAAAGCTATAGGGTATCACAAGAAAAAAGGGCATTATAAGTCATAAATGAAAGAAGCATTACTAGAGGAAACAAACATCAATCCCATCACTATATCTCATAAGACAACTCACCATCCCACTTCCTTGCACGTAATAAATATATTAATATTAAACTAGCCTAATTTTACTTTTGTACCAATTAAATCAATGGCAACTACACTCAAATATATCACACACAAAAAAAGGGAGGTGGTTACATGGGAAAGGGGGCCCTTTTGGTTGGTGGTCTCCTCTTCCCAATAAAAAGTGACCAATAGCCAAACACACCTTGGGATTAGCAGCCAAGACTCATTCCAACAATCTCACCTTAGAGGAATGTCGGGAGATGAGCAATGATGGTCAATTCGGAGAGGGGATCTTGGGAGTTGGGATACATGCATGGAAGGAACCATAACATTTAGAGGTTTTGGGATTTGAAAATTTTGATGTATGATTGTTGTTAAGAGTTTAGGAAAGGTTTGGGGATTGGGTAAGCTTTGCTAGTTTAAAATATGTTAATGTTAGAATGAAGGGTAGGTAGTGGATATGTTTGTGGAGTTAGAGCTAGTTAATATATTTTATGAACTTTATATTAGTGGGAGTTTGGGCAGAGTATTTAGGATAAAGTAGGATGATTAGGATTCATAAGAGAGTGGTTAGAAGGGAGTGAGTGTAAAGAAGATTAGAACATAGGTTATTATTTTATTTTTTTATGGTATATAACATTAGTTATTGGTAAATAATTTTAGTATGTTGTAGTAATCTAATAAATGAATAATAATTAAGGTGGTAATAAGTTGATAGACTACTAGTGATTATTAAGTATATTTAAGAAATAAATAATTGAAATATATATATATATATATATAGTGATGAATTTAAATTGGTAATTAAGAAACAATGCAATCATCAGTCGGTCTTATAGTAGTTTGTGTAATTGGCATAACTACAGATTGGTTATTAATTATATTAACACATTTATAATGTTATTTTTTTGGTATATTATTATGAAATAAATATTAGCTCTATACAACTTAATTGTACTCTAAATTAATGGTAAGCTGTAAGTTGCATCCAACATTGTTAAGGAAATATAGTCAAAAGATATTATTAAACAAGTAGCTTATGAACATAACATTACTATATAATCCCAACAATCTATTGTTAGTCATAACATGGTATGTGGTAGCAAAGCCCTTAGTCAATTTTGGTAATTAGGTTGAGAAGTTTAGTTAGCATAATTTCAACATAGTTTTCTATTATATCCTAGGTGATTGATTTGTAAATGGATGGTTATTGGTTATAGCATGTAGTATGTTAGTTAGCTAGATACCATACAACATAAAACATTAACTAGGATTCAGTGGTTTTAGAATGGATTGGAAATAGGAAGAAATTTAAATGAATAAGATAAGATGCTAGTATCATAAGTAGAAACAATATCTTGGAAGTTTGACATAGATCAACTGCATCATAATTGTTAGGTATCCTGAACTCTTGGCCAAATCAACTAACTCAAAGGATCACATTCAATTTAGT
Source organism: Cupressus sempervirens (assembly GCA_028749045.1). Taxonomy (NCBI): domain Eukaryota; kingdom Viridiplantae; phylum Streptophyta; class Pinopsida; order Cupressales; family Cupressaceae; genus Cupressus; species Cupressus sempervirens. The sequence continues at coordinate 364,212,544 of CM053786.1, read as the reverse complement.
GATTGAAGTATGTATCACCCTAATGAGCATAACTCTTACCCAGGATCATGAGTAGGTGTTTTTGGGACACCTAACTATTGTTAATCTTGAATCAACACATACTTGGCAACATGTGATTCCTTAAGTTTAATCAAATATGTTTATATGTAAATTAAATTAAATTAAATTTATATAATAATTAAAAACCTGTGGTATTTTTACATAGAAAATTTTGGGCATGACATTATGGTATCAAAGCCTAGTTTTGCAACATTGGGTGTTAATGGGTCCATGAAGGAATATGCAATCTGAATATTACCTTAAGAAAAATGAACCCTCTATGAACTCACCTATCAAGATATCAAACTATATCAAACTTTCTTATTATCTAGTAATTATAGTAAAAACCATTATAGCTCAATACTACTCCAAGAACAACTTATTTCATTATACATCACATTACAAAAATCCCTAACCCTAAGCTATCTTATATAATATACTCCCACTTTAGGGTTACAATATGCCTATCTAAACAAGGTGCGATAAAATAGGAGTAGAAAACCCCAAAGAATTATGATGTATTGTACTAGTCACCACAAACTAACAAGTACATAAATTTTCTTATAGAGAAAAATTTAGTTGTAGACCTTAATGAGAAATTTTATTTAGTCATAATGCTAATATTCTGAATCTTCAAGGGTTAAAATGAAGGTAAGTAGAACTAGTGCTGAGTATGTGAAACTACGATCCATAAATAACATGATAATGAGGAAAACCGTATAACACCCCAATAGCTATAAGACCTATGTGAACCATGACCATGTTACACATAAAGAAATTGTTGGAACATACCAAGATTCTAAAGGGATTGGATGAATTTATGACTTATGTTGATGATAGTGTATCCATAAATAAAAATAGGGAAATCTCCTTGGAACTAGTTTTATTCCGATAGATTGGTGAAATAATATAAATCAAATCAATAAGAATAACAATTAGAATAAGGTTACAACTAGCCACCCTACTATGCAGTTCTAGTGGAACAATGATCAAATATTATACATTAATGGTAATGTTTTGTGTTTTGACTATCATTATAGTGACTATATTTTCGATAATGGAAGTCATACATGGAGATGGAGAGTAGGATATTCTTCTTAGAATGTGATACTTTAAAGATGCTAGCCCTATAAGTACTCTTTACAATACCTATTACAAATTTTTAGTGCAAGCTCAATCCTTAGGGAATTCATCATTACACCTTTTATGACCCTTGTTAGGGAAATGTGTTAGATTAGTATAGAGGTATCTCTTTTATCCTTCTAATCATGACCCTCTAGTATCATATTCCAAGGTGTGTGACACAAAACTTGATTCCCTTTATATAGCCAAAGGGCCAATTGTATAATCAGGGTAGAATCCCTCCCTCCAAGTAATTTTAGTAGTAATAAACAGAAAGGTAAACAACCTTAGTTAATTGAAGAATGAGCTCCTGGACTCAAGTCAACCCATCAAAAACAAGAGTTGGATCATGCTCCTACCTATTATGGTAAATGACTAAAAATATATAAGAGAGTTTTTCTTCACACACCATTGAATTCTAGTATAGCTATAAGAGAACTTGCCTCTCCTTCCATCCAGAAAGCTTGGTGTGGCTACATCACCCTTAAAATTCTAATTGGTGTGAATGATTTCATTGATTCTTATTATGGTCTCATTTCCTTGGGGACATCCTTGCTTCATTTTGAAGATTTACCATTGTGGCCACACTTATGTTTGTTTTCCTTTAATTGGTTATTTTATCTCAGATTTAAGTTATTTATGAAGCATTTTCTTGACAACATTGTTGATAAGTGCATGGTACTATAATTTGTGAAGTGGCCATACCAAGTGATATTCTTGATAATCTATGCTAAAAATTGGGACACCATAAGATCATCTTGTTATAAGATATGTCATTTTTAGATAAGGCTCTTGGAATACCATTCCTTCTTATGTCATAAATATGAACTCTTTCAAACCTTATATAACATAGGAGTAGAGTATTTGTTGATTTGTTATGAATAGACACCATGTTGAGGACCTTAAGTAAGGGTGTTAAAAATCATAAAAATATGCACTAGAATAGTTAGGTTCAGGCAAGGTTGTGTAATCATTACAATAATAGAAAAGATGAAATGATAAAAAATAAGACCAAGGAACTAGGGTAGAAACTATGCGATGTCAATATTGACCAAGAATGGGTGAAAACACATGTTCATCATTTTGATCTTCATATAATACAAAAAAGTGCACCAAGTCTAAATGTGCATGTAAGGGGATTTCATTATGTGTTGGAATGAATAGAAAGATTCATCTAAAAGATTCATTCTACCTAAGAAAGGACTGATCTAATTGTTTCATAGTTGATCGTATACAAAGATAATGCAAGAATCCAATCATTTCCTTTGAAAAAGGTAATAGAAAGTCTCAAATGGATTTTGATAGTTCCAATAGCATATTCAATTGGGTGCATCGATCAAAATATTGATATTAACACTCAAAACTATAATTGATTTCCATGTCACAAAACCTTCGATGAGAAACAAATACATAAATAAAATACCAACCAAGTGATTGCATTGATAGGTCATAAGGAAATCATGATATTAAGCTAATAAATTTGAATTCTTATACTTCTGATGGAAGATGAAAAATCCCATCAAGGTAAGGTATCAATTATTAGTAAGTTAAATATTGGACTACAGTCATAAGATTTAGTCAGTGCCACGTAGAGAATATAACTCAACCCAGTAAAGAATAAAGTTAGCCTATGATAACTAATAGAGAATATATTAAGTTTGGAAATGGATTATTATCAAACTCAAGGAAATGTATATAAAAACCTAGAATTACCAAGAAAATGAACTCTAAACATAAGTGTAACTGAGCAAGAGGAAGAACTTTGAGTAAATGGTGCCATATGAGAAATAAGTAGGTTGATAGAACTACTTGTTGGTAAATGGAAATGACCTTAATTATATAAGAATGAGGAAGCCGGTAATAAGAATTCACAAGCATGAATTATCTTAATTGACAATATGAGACATCACTATGTTAGATTGAGCTTCAATTACATTATTAGCATCATTGTATTCTTAAACCCCAAGAGATTGTGCAAAAATATGCAAGCCTTAATAACTTTGAGAAATTCTTGTCCCAAGTAAAGGATTACGTAAGGGATACTTATGTTTGATAGTTGAGGATTATGGTACATACACCAATGGTTGATAACTAATCAATGCAATTGTGAAATGATCCATCTTATGAGGATTTATCCATACAATGAGTTATGGTCCAAATTTCATAATTTCTTAAATTAAATTATGAATACACATAAACCTTTTTATGAATATTATGGAAAAGACCTCTAAAATTTGACCATTTATGCTATGGCTAGGCAAGCGCTATATATGAAGACTATGGTCCTAATTTTAGGTGACTTCCAGAAGGAAGTCAAAAGCAAGAGGGGAAGATGTAAGGCCCCTTTCATAGTACCTTATTATAAATCTTAATAACATGAATATGGTTAGATCTAGGAGGAATAAAGGAGATAAGATGTTATGTTCTATCTCTTGTGAATGATAGATTGTTACCATACACCTTATGATAGAACAATGGTAAGAAGGTCCTGCAATCTAAGTATGCCTTGATTTATAATGAACTTGAAATCTTAGTGAGACTTATGCATATTATAGTCATTTTTGTGCTAAGTATCATGATTGAATTAAATTAGGTTAATAAGATAAGACCCTATGGAATAAAGACTTGAAGTGCCATAACTTAGAAAACTATGTCGATGGATTCTTGATATTTGATGGTCTATTAGGATAATTAAATTATATGGATAGTATGGAAAGATGAATCAACACCCACTGTTGTGAATGATATTAATAGTCATAAGATGAAAATCATTATCAAATTTGGATAAAGGTCCACATGAAAGAACTTGATATGATGTAATGCGATGAGTCAATTAGGTGGATATCTTGGTATTTATCAGGAAAGATTTTATGAGCTAATAAAATATAATCAATTTATTGATTGGATCTTGAAGCTATCTGACATAACTATGCAAACATCCTATCTGCATGACATCATTGATACACTTTATAATTATCTCATAATGATAACATGATATTGGCAACAATCAAATGATATTTAACTATATCAAAGGATATTAGTTGAGATGTTTTAATTTTGATGGTTTTGACCTAAAATATGTATTTGGAAATAATTTTCATGTTGACTAATTTAATAGTATAGACTCAACATTCCATCACTATGATAGAAAATGAATTTTGATTAGATATTAATGTTGGTATGAAAATTTTGATATTTTAATGTTTTAAATGTTTATATTGAAATGATTAAGGAATTCCATTGAATTATGTTAATATGGATTACATAAAATTTGAATTCTTATGCATTTATGACATGTATTTTATATGACCACCTTGGAATACTAATGCTCAAGTTTAGTGTGTAGGAAGTGGAACCATGGAAATTCTTGGGGGAAACAAGTTCCAAACCTATGTGAACATAGTCTAGCCAAGGTGAATCGTAGGAAGATTCAAGAGCCTTGTTGTGAAAGTATTTTGCTTTGTATATGTAAGTTTTCTTGTATGTGGAAATTTGTAACCATAAATATGCATTAGGGACATGTCATGGTGATGTGGAATGTGTTTTTTTTTGGTGTCACTTGACACTTTTAGATTTTTTGTTTAATGACATGTCATCTAGGGTTTTGCTCATGGTGGCATTTTACCCTAAAACTAATTACCTTACTAATGATTAAGTAAACCCACTTGAAAATGGGTAGGAAGGGTCACAATCAAAGGAAATTCGAAATTGGAGTTGTTTAGGGTTTTGAGGGGCCATTAGGTGGTCCCAAAGTGTCTTTTATGTGGAAATGATTTCCCATATGATATTAAAACATGTTAGGGACCTAATTTTGACCATGAAAGTTCCTAGGCTACCTAGGGGGGCTTTTACCCATGCATTCTTCCATCAATTCGAAAATAGAGTTGTCACATTTGTTCTCTCCCATGTTTTCACTAGGTCAAATGTAGAAAACTTAGAGGGAGACAATTTTGTAAGAAGAAGTGGCTTGGTGATTTTCCTAAAAAAAATTAGTGGGAGGGCCTTATTAGAGAGTCTTGGACAAATTAGTGGGGTGTTCACCCAATCTCTAAGTTTAGAAATAGTTAGTGTTTTGGAGGGAGGCTAAGGGAGTTCTTCATCAACTATCACTACCATTAGCTTGGACCAAGGTTAGTGCTCAATCATGAAAATTTTATTTTAGTATTAAATAATGAATCTGCAAGTATGGAATGTGTCAAGGAGTCAATGATTGTTATTGAAATCTTTGTGTTGTGTTGTGAATGTGCAATGAATTTTATGTATTTCCTTGGTTTTTCTCCTTGATATCTTTGTTTTGTTTTGAATGTAGAATGTGTTAATGGGTGTGAAGGCTTCACTCACCCTTGGGAGGGAAGAGAAACCTTGGGTGAAGGGGTTAGTTGGACTCAACATTGCAGTTGAGAAAATTTACCTCATGATGAGGAGTTGTTTGTTCTTTCATGGAGTATGGGCTCCATGGAAGCCATATGCCTTTGTTGTTTTGGGAGATGCAAGGGGTTTTGTGTGTAAGAAGGAGGAGATTTTTATGATATTCTTGAGAGGAAAAATGAAATTGAAATATGATGTTTATATTTGGTTATGGCATCTCCTCTTTGAAGTGTCCACCTTCACCCAATGTGATAATGATTCCAATGCTAAATCAATGTGTAAACCTTGGAAGGGAGCATTATGTGTTGTCTTGTATGTTTCTCATGCATTAAAAAATGTTGTATGTGTGTATCCCATTTGGATCTTGTTTCCATTGCTTGGAGGGTGGCTTCTTAGAAGCCTAGGATGGGAGGTGAGCCTCCATGGTTCTTGTTTGTGTTCTTCTTGTAGGTTTTGTGCCCTTAGGATTAAATAAAGAAGTGTGAGGTCATTTTGTGTGTTGATGAAGCATTAAAGATACCCTATCTTTGGTTTGTTGCATTTGTAATGGGGATTCCCCAACTTATTGTATTGTTAGGATCAAGTAATGATTTCAATAATGTAGTTAGATCAAAATAAAGTTCATTAAAATATTTATTATAGCTATGAATGAATGACCTAGTTAGATTCATAGTTGGACTTGTTTCAATGTGTTAAAGGATTCAAATTTATTGTTGCATGTAAATAGTAAAATATGATTCATATAATTTGAAAAAATTCAATAAACCTACAGGCTCTCATAGAATATTCAAGATGATGCATTAATTAGAATGATATTGGTGATATTAAATTCAAAACCTTAACCAACCCCATATCACAAAACATTAAAGCAAGGGAAGTGAGTTAGTAGAGGTCGTCGCATGAGATTTCATGTAACAAATAAGCCTGGAAATGCATGTCAACTCTTTGCAAAATGTATGGGGAGTGAGAAATAATTCCACTCCCCATTTACAGAGCAATAAAATATTCACAAGGGATACTCCTAAATAAAATAAAATAAAATAAGATATTAAAATAATAAAAGCTATAGGGTATCACAATAAAAAAAGCATTATAAGTCATAAATGAAAGGAGCATTATTAGAGGAAATAAACATCAATCCCGTCACTATATCTCATAAGACAAGTCACCATCCCACTTGCATGTAATAAATATATTACTATTAAACTTGCCCAATTTTACTTTTCGACCAATTAAATCAATGGCCACTACACTCAAATATATCACACACAAAAAAAGTCAGGTGGTGACATGCGAAAGGGGGCCCTTTTGGTTTGTAATCTCCTCTTCCTAAGAAAAAGTGACCAACAACTAAACACACCTTGGGATTAGTGGCCAAGACTCACACCAACAATCTCACCTTAGAGGCATGTTAGGAGGGGAGATGGATGGTAGGTTAGGAGAGGGGCTCTTGGGATTTGGGACACATGAGTAGAAGGAGCCATAACATTTAGAGGTTTGGGGTTTTGCAAATTTTAATGTATGATTGTTGTTAAGAGTTTAGGAAAGGTTTGGGGATTGGATAAGCTTTGCTAGTTTAAAATAAGTTAATGTTACAATGAAGGGTATGTTTGATTGTGGTGACTGATCGGGAAAGTACTGTACATACTTCATAAATAGATGGTAGCCGACATATTATGGCTGACATATGGCCAACATGTTATAACCCTAAAGTGGTTTAATACTTGTATAAAAAGGGCTTAGGGTTGGGTATTTTTCATAATGTTGTGATAAAAAATTGGTTCTTGCGGTGGTATTGAGCTGTAAGGGATTACGGATTGTAATCAGGTTGTAATCACTGGATTGTAATAAGATCAAACTTGCTATTTGGTGGACGTAGCCCAAGGATTGGGTGAACCATGTTAAATCTTGGTGCCTTGTGTTCATTTCTGTGTGTTCAATTATTTTCTATTATTGGTTATATTTGCATGTAGTTTTTATTTATATCCGTGGTTTATCCTAACAAGTGGTATCAGAGCAAGGTTGTCTTTCAATTATCCTCTGTAGGAAAGTCTCACAGTTAAGTGAGAGTCTCACAGTTGAGTGGGAGCGATGGTAGATGAGGTTAAGTTGAGGGTTGATAGGTTTAATGGGCAAAACTTCTAGTTATGGAAGATGCAAATGGAAGACTATTTATATCAGAAGGATTTATGGAAGCCGTTGGAAGGAAAAGCCAAGAATCAAGGATCTATGTCAGAGGCTGAATGGGATCTTTTGGACAGAAAGGCACTAGGAAGCATTCGGTTATGCTTGGCACCATTGGTGGCATTTAATATTAAAAAAGCAAAGATGATAGAAGATTTGATGAAAACCCTAGAGACATTGTATGAAAAGCCCTCCGCTTCAAATAAGGTATTTCTCATGAAGCGTTTATTTAATATGAAAATGGTAGAAGGTGGATCTGTTGAAGATCATTTAAATGAGTTTAATACTATTACTAGTCAATTATCTTCTATGGGTATCAATTTTGATGAAGAAATTAGGGCTCTCTTGATTTTGTGTTCTTTTTCTGAAAGCTGGAATGGCTTGGTAATGGCGGTGAGTAATTATGTTCCTGGGTCTAGTACCCTAAAATATGATGATGTGATCAGTGTTATTTTAAGTGAGGAAACTCATAGAAAATCCTCAGGTGGATCTACATTAGGAAGTTCTTTAAATGCACAAAGCAAGGGCAGAATGACTAAAAGAGGAAGTAACTCTGGAAATCGTGGGAAATCAAGAGGAAAGTCAAAGGGGAGGAGGTCTCAATCGAGAGGACCAAATGATTGCTGGTACTGTGGGAAACCAGGGCACAAAAAGAAAGATTGTTGGAATCGAAAGAAAAATGAAGGAGATAAATCAGATGGAGACAAGGAGGCAAATGTGGTAAGTAACAAATCCGAAGAGGATGCTTTGCTTCTGTCTTTAGAGAGTGTTGATGATTCATGGGTTTTAGATTCTGGTGCTTCATTTCATGCTACACCTCATAGAGGTTATTTCATTGATTATGTCCAAGGGGATTTTGGGCTTGTTTATTTGGGGGATAATGAACCCTGTCAGATTGTTGGAAAGGGAAAAATTAAGATTAAGTTGCAGAATGGGAATCATTGGCTACTACATGAGGTAAGACATGTTCCAAAACTAAGTAGAAATTTAATTTCAGCAGGGCAACTCGGTGATGAGGGTTGTGTAGTTACTTTTAATGATAAAAATTGGAAGGTTTCAAAAGGTGTGAAAGTAGGCACCTTATATCTTTGTACAGGTCATATTGGTCCTTCTACTTTGATTTTTTTAGAGAAAATGAATATTTAGGAACAATTACTGCAGTTGAGCAGGGAGAACAAATAGTTGCTGTAGATTCTGATACAGTGCTGTGGCACAATAGACTTGGGCACATGAGTGAGAAAGGTATGAAAGTACTACATTCAAGGAAAGTTTTACCAGGTCTAAAATGTGTGAATATGGATTTCTATGAAAGTTGTGTGTATGGAAAACAAAAGAGAGTGAGTTTTGTAAAGACTGGGAAGGAAAACAAAAAGGAGAAATTAGAGCTTGTGCATACAAATGTATGGGGACCAGCCCAGGTATCTTCCCTTGGTGGCTCTCATTATTATGTTACATTTATTGATGATGCAACTAGAAAAGTATGGGTTTATTTCCTTAGACAAAAATATGATGTTTTTCAAACTTTTAAGAAATGGAAATGCTTGGTTGAAAATGAGATTGGTAAGAAATTAAAATGCCTCAGATCTGATAATGGTGGTGAGTATTGCAGTCATGAATTTGAAGATTATTGCTCCACTAATGGTATTCATAGACAAACAACTATTCCAAGGACTCCATAGGAAAATGGAGTGGCTGAACGCATGAACAGGACTATAATGGAGCACGCAAGGAGCATGAGGTTACATGATGGGTTGCCCTTACACATGTGGGTAGAGGCTGTCAATACTGCAGTATATTTGATTAATAGAGGTCCCTCTACTCCTTTGGGCTGTGGTATTCCAGAGGAAGCATGGACTAGTAAGAAGGTGAGTTATTCTTTTCTCAAGACCTTCGGTTGTGAAGCTTTTGCTCATATAGACTCTGAAAATAGAACCAAGCTAGAAGCTAAATCAAAGAAATGTGTCTTTGTTGGATATGGCATTAATGAATTTGGTTATAGGCTTTGGGATTTTGAAAATCTTAAAATTATTAGAAGATGGGATGTCATATTCAATGAGAAAGTGTTGTACAAAGATCTGTTGCAGCAACATGAGAAGAAAGAAGATGATTATGTAGTGCTGGATGATACTCCAAAAGCTAATGTTCCAGCCATTTCTCATGATGTGCAACAACTGCAACAACAAATACCACACACACCAGTTAATGTTAGATGGTCAACAAGGAAAATTAGACCTCCACAAAGGTTTTCTCCCTCTTTGTATTCTATTTTACTTACTGATGGTGGTGAACCTGAAAGTTATGATGAAGCTGTGCAGGTGGATACTAAGATTCAGTGGGAGTCTGCAATGAAAGATGAAATGGACTCTTTGCTGAAAAATTATTTTATGTTTATATGTTGATGATATGCTTGTAGCTGGTTCTAACATGGATCATATTAAGGGGCTGAAATGCCAATTAGCACATGCATTTGCTATGAAGGATTTGGGGGCAGCAAAACAAATCCTTGGTATGAAGATTTGTAGAGATAGGAAGAACATAACATTGATGCTATCTCAAGCTGATTATGTTGAGAAGGTGTTGCAACGTTTCTCTATGGAGAATGCTAAAGCTGTCAGCACACCTTTACCTGGTCATTTGAAATTGACTAAGGAGATGTGTCCCAAGACACAGGAAGAGGAGGATAAGATGTCCAAGGTACCCTATGCTTCATCTGTAGAAAGTTTGATGTATGCTATGGTATGCACTAGGCTAGATATTGCACATGCAGTGGGAGTTGTTAGCAGGTATATGAGTCATCCAGGATTTGAGCATTGGAATTCTGTCAAGTGGATTCTTTGATATTTGAGAGGAACATCCAATAAGTGTTTACACTTTGGGGGCTCTACTACTGATTTACAGGGCTCTATTGACTTAGATTTGGCTGGGGATATTGATACCAGGCAGTGTACTACAGGTTATGTGTTTACTATTGGTGGGGCAGCCGTGAGCTGGGTTTCTAGGTTACAGAAGATTAATGCTTTATCCACTACAGAGGCAGAGTATGTTGCTGCTATAGAGGCAGCCAAGGAGATGATATGGCTTCAGTTCTTCTTGGAAGAATTGGGAAATCCTCAGAAGGATAGTTATTTGTTTACAGATAGTCTAAGTGCCATTCATCTTGCTAAGAATTTAGCTCTGCATTCTAAGACCAAACACATACAGTTGCGATACCATTTCATTCGGTCAATTTTGGAGGATGGGCAGTTAATGCTGGAGAAGATACATACCAATGACAATCCAGCAGATATGTTGATAAAGGTTGTAACAAGCGAGAAGTTGAACTCCTCTTCAGCTTTGAATGGTCTTTTAAACTAAACATGAATAAAAGAACAGTAGAGTCCAGGATGGTTTGATCCAGTGGGAGCCCCATGTGGTAGTGGTATTGCTATAGGATCAATCTCCAAGTGGAAGATTGTTGTTTAGTGTGGAGCCTGATCAGTCCCCAAGTGGGAGATTGTTAGATTGTGGTGACTGATCAGGAAAGTACTGTACATACTTCATAAATAGTGGGGTTTGGGGCATCACCCCAAATTTTTTTTTTTGGGCAGTAGCCGACATGGTAGCTGACATATTATGGCCGACATATGGCCGACATGTTATAACCCTAAAGTGGTTTAATACTTGTATAAAAAGGGCTTAGGGTTGGGTATTTTTCATAATGTTGTGATACAAAATTGGTTCTTGCGGCAGTATTGAGCTGTAAGGGATTACGGATTGTAATCAGGTTGTAATCACTGGATTGTAATAAGATCGGACTTGCTGTTTGGTGGACATAGCCCAAGGATTGGGTGAACCACATTAAATCTTGGTGCCTTGTGTTCATTTCTATGTGTTCTATTATTTTCTATTATTGGTTATATTTGCATGTAGTTTTTATTTCTGTCCGTGGTTTATCCTAACAGGGTAGGTAGTGGATATGTTTATGAGTTTAGAGTTTGATAATATATTTTATGAACTTGAGATTAGTGTGAGTTTGGGGTGAGTATTTAGGATAAACTAGTATGATTATAATTCATAAGAGAGTGGTTAGAAGGGAGTGAGTGTAAAGGAGACTAGAACATAGTGTAATACCCCAAAATTGGGTCATTGTCATGGTCACCAATTTTGGTCTATTCTAATCAATCTTAAGACCTATTCTAATAGACAATTCTTATTCTGCTGCTCACTACTTGACTTAATTGTCAGGTGCAGAAAACCCTAATCTACGTTCATCATACTCATAATCTAATCCCTATAGTACGCACTCATATTAGTCACATTGAAACCTATTGATTAATATTTAATTTAATTATTAAGTATTTATACTTTAATTAAATTAAATTATACCTTAAGGATAATGTACTAAGGAATTAAATTTATTTAATTTGATAAATATGCTTATTTTGATTAATTAAACAAAGTTATTTAATTAAATAGGAAGTCACACCTAATTAATTAAGTAAAAAATGGAAAAGGCATTTATAAGCTCATATCTCACTTATTAAATTAAATAGTCTCTTCAAAATTCTCTCTTCAATTCTAAATGGAAACTCTAAGTGAACTCTCTCTTGAATTGGAAACAATCTAGTTAACTTGCTTTCACACTTATGACAAGTTCAGTTAACTCCTCATCACACTCAGATCAAAAATAGTTCACTTCACCTACACAAGGAAGTTTCCATCTTAACTAAATCTTTTCTTCAATCCTGACCATCAATCTGAGTTGATCTCACCCATTGATGGATTCCAAGAATTCTATTTAAGGAACTCCTAATTCCTCATTACAGAGGTTGAATTGAAGAAGTATCAAATTTTTGTTGCATTTTACACTCATCTAGCTTTAAGATATTCTCATATATTTTCATTCTTATCTTAATGTCATCTAGATTTAATATGCATGCATTTAGTATAATTTCTTTTACATGTTTTTTGATTAAAAATGCATATATCATTCTAGATTAATCTGCATTCTCACATAGATTAGTTGCATATCAAATCCTTCATTCTTAGAGGGTCTGGTTGCTTGCACTGTGATTCTAAGCATATTAACAAGCAAAATCACTTTAGATAGAAGGCAACAGGTCAGCTTACAAGGCCAATCTTGGGTGAACAATCTCATGTTCATTCCAAGATGAATCCACATACAATGACCGTGTTGAAGTGTGTGGGTTAATAGAGGTCCACATATTCACTCATACATTTCTGGCGCCCATCATGGGGCCGAGAAAATCAATTTCTTAGGCCTTATTTGCACTTTTTAAATTAGTTTTCAAGCTCTTTGTCTGTATAGTTCCGTACTATTCTATGCATGTTCAGGAATCTTCGCATGAGATAATCCATTTTTTCACAAGGATTCTAAATTCTCTCACAAAGATTCTTTTTGGTTCACGTGAGAAAGTGCCTGACCGTGTGAGTCTTTGTGTGACACCTTATTTCTTTGTACGAACCTATAAAAGATTTTGTGCGACCCTACACACAATTTTGCATGAGATAGTGAAAGATTTTGCATGGGTTTGTACATCATTTTGCATGAATCTATGCAAGATTTTGAATGGGTTTGTGAAAGATTTCACACAAAATTTTGCAATAGCAATACAGAAGATAGTTTTTTCCAATTTTTCAAATTTCAGAAGTTTTAACATTTTCTAAGTTTTTTTATGGGTATAAAAATGAACAAAAAAAGTTAAAATTTATTTTCCCATAGTTAAGCTTCTATTTGACTAATGCATTTTCTCTAAAGCATTTTTATTTTAGTTTTTCTAATTTCTTGTAGCCTAACAGTTGTTTGCAGGATGTTTGATGAAGACTCCTTTACACAAATTATTCAAAACACAGACTAATTATTTTCTTACAGAATGATTGCCAAAGACACTTTTTTTGAAGACTATACTTAAAGCCCACAAAACAATATGTCTTCTTTTCTTGCTTTCCAAACTAGATTAATTAGGGGCTTGTGAACTTCCTAGCGTGCAAGACGAAAGAATAGGGGATTATTCTCTTCACCACTTGGAGGTCATGACCAAGAGTGAATAAAAAACCTAGATGCTTCCAAAAGATGACATTTCAAAGAAGGTAAGAAGCTTAGTGGTTCTCTAGTATGGGTCCTTTTCTATGAAGAGATGATGATTTCCTTTTAGGGAATTATCATCTTGAGAAAGGGAAAGTCTAGATTGATTAAGCTAAGTCAGTAAATTAACTTGTTTTGCATGTTTGGGCGACAAAGTAAGGTAGAGGAGTATGCTCTTTCCCCTTGGGTGAAATTAGAAACTTTGACCCTTGCAATCAAACCACTAGTCTGAATCAATCCTTTAGAGGGCCTACCGGAGTGTTCCAACCTCCAAGAACAACCAAAGTGAACACACTCCTTTCGCCGAAGATTCCAACTCACTATAATCAAGATGCTTTGTAGAGTGAAAGACTCCAAAGCTAGATTAATTTCTTCCCCTTGATTCTTGATATCCCATATCAAGGGGAAGCTCTATGTGTGCATTGGTTGGCATCGACCCCTGGCTTGCTAATCAAGTGGTGTGCACTTTTAGATGATGTTGTGGGCTGTTGGTCTCAACTTCACTTGTGGAGCCATCAAGAATTAATATGAATGGAAGCCAAGTAAAAACCTTTAGTTAGAAGCCACCTGGTTCACCTCCAAAAGGAGGCATAGTCTTTGTGCAAGGAGGGGGAAGAATCTCTCTTGTACAACTCACCATAGGCATGCTAATGGACATTTGAAGGTGGTATACATGCTTGTCCCCTGCCACAAGGGTGCTCGTTCAATGTATACTATTGATTCATTCGAATATACCAAAAACACAGGCACCCTCTAGGGGGCGACATAGCTGTGTAAGGTACACGCATGCGCATAAGATGTGGGACAAAGTTTTTTCCTTCTCTACCATTTTTTGTTTCTATGGATAAAGTGTGTTTGTTATCAAGTCCTAAACATGTCCAAACTTGCTCAAACAAACTGAAAGTCAAGACTCCCTTTTCCCTTTGAGTTGCTTTGCCCTCAATTGGATTGTATTTGACTACTGCTTGTTTCCCATGTCTCGTTGAAAACACTTGCCTTGTTCAAAATCAAGTGTTGTTTAAACACTTGAAAATCAACCTTACTATCTGTCTGAAATCTACCAAATGAATCAACAATCTATCCAAAACTATTTGAAATTTTCAAAGTCTTTTCAAAATCTAGTTTAGTTGTCAGTCTGGTTTCCATTTTTGCACACAATTTGAAATTTTTTACATGAATACTTGTTGTCTTACCACTTCTATGCATGGCTCTATCTAGGTTCTCACACAAACAATTTCACATCTTCGCATGGGATCTAGCCTTAGTGTCCTTATTTTGTTGTCAAACCTTTCACTTCTTTGTGTAGCTTGGAGCACATCCTTGTGCAAAATTCTTATGTTTTCCTAAGTCCTTGCATGACCCAATGTACTTTCTCATGGGCCTCTTAGAGGATCTTCATGCGAGATCTTGAGTCTTAACTATCAAGTTAGTTTGGTAGAGCTATCTGTGCTCTATACCAAGTTTGTTTCCTACATTGGTTTACTATTTCTCTCTCTGAAAATAGTCCCAAATAGTGGCATCCCGCTTAGCTAATGACTTGTGATCCATACTTTAACTAGTCTTGTCTCTCAGTTATCTTGCTCTTGTCCTTTAGTGCTTGTTGTACTTCGTGTCATGATAGTCATAATATTTGGCTATTCTAGCCTTCAAATTAGACTATTCATACCTTAGTATACTACACTCTTATCTTTCTTTTCTGAGACTATGTTCTAGTGTGATCCTTGTCTAAGCTTTTTCTTTTTGTAATTGTCTATGACTATGGCAACTTGACTTATGTTCTAAAACTTGGTTGTCACTACTTGAAACATAGTACATCAAAATGACTAACAACAAATGTGTTAAATCCAATATTCCTAGTGAGGAAGAAAAGCTACTTACTGCAAACATGAAGCAACAAATCGAATCAATGAGTGCTCAACTTCAAAAACTAAAGGAGGAAGATGAAACACCATCAAACAAATTCTCCTTGAGAGAAAGTTTCCCTTCCTTCTATGATAATCAAAAATCACATTCTTGTGATCTTGAATCCAAGATATCTGAGAACACTTTACAAACACCCAAGAAATCTAGAAATATCTTTGAAGAAAAACCTTGGGAACCCAAACCAAAGTGTGATTTCACCCCTTTGGGAAGATCTTATGAATCAACTTTGGAAGAACTTCTTCAAAAGAAACTCATTGTGTTACCTAAGGTCACTTTGGTGGGAGTTTCATTTATGAGTAAATATTGTGCTTATCATAGACATAATTTACATAAAACTTCACATTGTAAGGAGCTAAAAAACAAGATCCAAGATCTCTTTGACAATGGCATAATTCAAAAATCTAAGTTCTCAGCTACTAAAGATTCTACTCTCAAGAAGGATCAACCTCATGAAACCATGTCTAGTAATGGTTCAAATACAACTTCTACTTCTTCCAACATACAACCACCTTCTAAATTGTCCAATATTTCCAACACATATTCACCAAAAGAAGAACTCGCTACTCCCCTTTTTGACTATGTGTACCCTCAAAGATTGCCTTTGAAAGAAACTCAAGACAATAGGTATTGGGTTGCAAGTCTTTTCACTACCTTCACAGATCACACTTCTTCATGCCCTACTATGCCTATGAAGTCCACTCCAAGTAATTTTTCTTATGAACTTCAAGAGCCGATTATGTAGACTCCAGAAATAGATTCGAATATAGATTCAAATACTCCCTCATCCTTAGAATTTGTTTCATGTCAAGAGGACTACTTAAATGATGAAGAAACAAGTGTTGATCAAGACCAAGATTCATTCATCCCCTTTCAATTCTTCCAAGATCTCATACCTCCATCTCAAGAGTCACATAGTCCTCCATCTCCCATGTCATCCACCTCTACTAAACAAGATCAAGATATTCCTTCCACCATCCCTAAGGAGACTATTAAAGACCAAGAGAAGGATACTTTTCCTAGACTACCTAAAATTCCTTTTGAAGAAAGTGTTCCCTCACCCTCTTGTCCTACCTCGCTACATTCACTTCCAAACTATGCTCAAGCTTTAAATACTCTTGTCAAAGGTATTGCTTCTATAATAGTTACTCATAAAACTATTGATGACATTGGTCATGTTGCTCACTCTAAAGATTCTAATATTCCTACTCATGGTCCATTCACATCTTCTAAATCTATCCTTGGTCCCTATCCATCTAAGCTAAAACCTTCAAGTCTTCCATCCATATTGGGATCTTATGTTCCTCTATCTCCTACTACCACTATCATATCATTACACATTCCTCATACCCTACCCCAAGATCAAAAAAGATACACATACTTGAACTCTTCACATTCACCTTTCCATCTAAACTAGTCATATTGGCCTCATTCATCCACAAGTCCCAAGTCCTTTGGAAGAAATTTGGATGATGAAATCAAACACAAGTTCATGAATCCATCCTCAAAAGTTCACTATGTCTCCTATAATCGACATGTGAATGTCAAGCAGGAAAAAAAAAAAAAAGAGACCACAAAGGTCCACTATTCAAAGAGCTCAACCAAAGAAAGTATGGGTTCTTAAATCTGTTATTTAAGAAATGCATTTCAAAGCATCTAATGAAAAATCAAAAGCTATATGGATTCCCAAGTCTCTTTTGAAGGACTTGAATATTAAAAACAAATCAAAGTTGACATTTAATCTTCCAAAGGCTTCCACTCCATCTTCTTCCCAACATCTTCCTAAAAAGGTTTCAAAACCTTATACTCCACCTTCCTCCAAAATTATTCCACTACCTCATACATCTAAACCTCATACTATTTCATCCATATTTCCTCCATCATTCCACTACCCTTCAAGGTGTGTGTCAATGTTGATCTTGCCCACGTTTTTTTCTACCCTTGCACATCCCTTTCAATACCCTATCCACTCCACCTTCTATCCTCCCCCTTTTATCCTTTCATCCTATTTATCTCATCCATAGCCTAAAACCTTATCCTCCATATATCTTTTCTACTATTCCCTTCCATTACCTTATCAGAATCTTTGAGTGTACCTTGCTATGGCCTTGGCTTATAATAACTTATCTTTCTTATAGGCATGCTATCTAACTTGAGAAATGCTTGAATTCTTTCCAAAAAATCTAAAAATTAAAAAAAAGAAAAGAAAAAAGAAAAAAAATGTGCCTTGGTGAAAACCTGGAAACAGGTGCCTTGGTAGGAAAAGTAAAGAAAAATAAATCCATCCTATGGTGAAAACCACTTCTTGTGGCAGCTTGGACAAGTACCATGATGAAAACTTGGTAAATAGGCATCATGCATAATTCTTCCATCCATGACATCATATAATGATCTTTCTTATCCTTCAAATGTCCTCATTCTTAAAGTCATTCACTCATAACCTCCATAACAAACTTTTCTATCCTATTCAGTTAACCCTTTCTTCTTGATCAATGAAATAAAGAAGAAAACTCAGTTCTTAGCAATCTCTTGACATAGTCATTTTCATGGATTACTTACATGATACCCTTCATTACACCATGATCTTATATTGTTATATCATTTTCCCTAGCTTGGGTAATCTTGTGAAGGCTTTCCTTGAGGGTAACATTCACCACTTCATACTCCTTGCCTATCCATCTCCACTTATCCACTAGTTTTCTACTACATATTGTCCTACACCTTGCTAGACACTAGAACAAAATCAAGGTAATCCTTCTTGAGAGCTAGTAATCTCTAACAAAGTTCTAAAAATTGAAAAAGTCCTGAAAAGAATTGTTACCCTAGTGAAAACCTAGCAATAGGTGCCTTCATCACACCAAAAAAAGTGAAAAATCTCAAGAATACAAAAAAATCAAAAAATAGAAAAAGTGCCATTGATGAAAACCTAGAAACAGGCATCATGGCAGCAAAAAAAAAAAAAGAATCCTACCAAGAAGGTGAAAACCTAGTAAACAAGTGCCTCTTATTCCCAATGTACCATCTTGCAATGCATCTTCTGGCTCTCTGTAGAGTTGCTTCACTACTTTTCTTGCTTTCCACTCATGTATGCATGGATTGAGTCTTGTCATAGCTTAAAGGAATTCCCCTTTAAGTGTTACTCCTTTTGAGATTCTCCTCATAGAATTTATTCTGTGATAGTCACTGATCATTTTGGTTGTGTCTGCCTACTATTTCTAGTGTTACTCTTTTTGAGATTCTCCTCATAGAATCTATTCTATGATAGTCACTAGTCATTCTAGCTGTGTCTACCTACTATTTCTAGTGTTACTCTTTTCGAGATTCTCCTCATAGAATCTCTTTAGTGATAGTCACCAGTTATTCTGGTTGTGTCTGCTTACTATCACTAGTGTCACTCCTTTCGAGATTCTCCTCATAGAATCTCTTTCACGACAGTCACCAATCATTCTGGCTATGTCTACCTAGTATCGCTAGTGTCACTCCTTTCAAGATTCTCCTCATAGAATCTCCTTTGCAACAATCACCAGTGGTCCTCACTGCATCTGCCTACTATCGCCACTATACCTCATTTTCAAGATTCTCCACATAGAATGTCTTTTGCAATAGTCACCAGTTGTTTCAATTGTGTCTTCCTATTGTTGCTCATGTTACGTCTCCAAATTCCTTTATGGAAAATATCTCTTGCATCAGTCACCAGTCATTATGGCTATGTTCGTCTACTGTCGCTTAGTCCTCTTTAGGTTCTTTATCTTGAAGTTTCCTCTTTGACCTCAGTCACCCGTCATTCTAACTATGTATTCCTACTATTGTCACCTTATTGAAGAGATTTACTTCAAACATGTTCTGGACACTGACACTTGACATTAATCCAAAAAATATTGAACTCAAGAATGATATACTTGTTTGGATATGCTGGGCATATGCTTTGTTTTCTTTGTTTTACTTTATCATATCTCCTCGAGCAACTTGATGATGTCATATTTGACTAGAGAAATAATGACTAGGGGCATGATCTTTTCTTTGCTTTATGTTTGTGGTTTAGTTCCAATTAGTTGACATATTCCTATAAGAGGGATGTCCACTATAAGAGACTCCATCTCACATTGGATGGTCAGGTGTACCTTGACTCCTTTTATATGAGTACATCAATAATGTTGGTACTTCTCCTTGTCTGTTGGAGTGAACTCTTCATGCTATAGTATATACTGATACTTGTCCTATTAAGTGAATGTATGGGTCACTGGAAGTATACCTAGCACACTTCTGTCTCAGGTTATGAATTCCATGGTCATTGTAGATAGAATACTTACTAAATACTTAGCATAAGATGGATCTCTTGCGTGTTTGATGTACCTGTCATGCAAGAAAAATTCTAGTCATCCTAGAATTTATGCTTTGATGCTTATGTTAATTTGCTATATTAAAAGGGACAAATGTTCTTGTCATTCTGGCTTCTTGTGCCTCCAATGCTTACATTTAATCTCGACAAACTTATAACATATGTCCAATTCATATTCTCATGGTCGCAATGTCAGTGGGAATTGTATGACATATGGGATTTTGTCTTATGCTCAGTGATGAAAAATGGTCAAGGCTTGGTAATCAGACCTAGGGTTGCATTTAATATATTCTTGCATTACATAATTCACTTGCATAAGCATGCTAATTGTAGGAGTTGATGAAATCCAACTTCGCAGTCGCCAAGATCACCTACATGCAAATAGCTTGCTGAAGAGAAACCGAAAGAGCAAGAGCAAATATTTCACAATAGGAAAATGAGATTGCTATGTGAATGGAATTAATTACAATGAGAGAGAGACCGTTTAAAAAGGCCTCATGGAAGCTTGTAGAACAAGCTGGAAGGAGGTAGAGGACAAAAACGACAACTCAGCACATATCCTCAGAAAGTGGAATATGCTAAAAAAGGAGAAAACTCCCGAGTTGTCAACAACAACCACTACATGCATTAAATACTAAATATGCATTAACCTAAGTAAGCTTAAGTAATAGAATAAATAATAAATAATTAATTATTTACTCTAACACCCCCCCTTAAGTGCAACTTAGGGAAATGCCTTAAGCTCACAAAACTAAGATGAAATGCAAAATGGGTCCCGGCAACGAGGCCATGTTAGGTACCCATGTACAATGCAACCTCTGTAAAACGGAGAAAGAGGGAAAACCCTGTGGGAAAAACCCTCCTCCAAAAAGAGGTAAAAACAACATGCTAAAAAACATGAAGTGAAGGAAGGAAGGCCTCAACCAATCCCCCCAAGGACAACTTCCGCCAGAAATGTTTCAAGAGACTTTCTCAAAACCATAAGTACAACCAGCCCCCCCATGAGAATAGACACCAACCCCCACCCATAATGATGGAGTTCCTGTAGAAATGATCAAACCAATGAAATTCCAATTCGGAAGGAACAAAGGCACGTAACAAGGAAATCCCTGTGCGAGAGGAGCAATTGGAAAGCCTAGCTGATGTCCAGAAGAGAATGTATGAGGAACCGAAATGGGAATTCCCAAGGCAGGTGTGATGACATTGTCATGAATGTCCATTGAAGTATCTGCAACAAGTGTACCTGGAGTCTCAATAAATGAAGCTGGAAGATCAGGTAGAGCGGAAGGAGAATCTTGTAGAGAGGAAAAGCCCTCATCTGGTTGTGGTGTGGCAGTCAAAATAGGGATCTCAGGAACAATACAAAGGTTCAAGTGTCCTGACTGCACCACACGATGCTCCTGCGAAGGAGATGGTGGACCAAAGTGTGAGAAGGTATAGAGATGAGTGGAAGGATCAACTGCCCCTGTAGCAATAAGATCTCTTGTAGCACGATCTCGAATGAAGACTGAATCAGTAGTGAACTCAACTGTCTTCCCTGATCCACTGCGTGTAATCTGAGAAATTGAGAGAAGGTTGGCAGACAAAGATGGAACATACAATACATCATTGAATATACCATCTTGGATGTGAACTGAACCTTTCCCACAGACTGGTAATGCAGTGTTATTCCCCATGAGAATGTGAGGAATAGGAGAAACCTCAAGAGTGGAGAAGACACCTTGAGAAGATGTCATATGGTGAGAAGCACCTGAATCCAGTATCCAAGGAACCTGTGAAGAAGATGCAATAGAAGCCTGTAATGCATGACCCTTTCCAAGATCTGATGTAGATGTTGAAGAGGTGGAAGAAGCCTGAAAAGAAGACCCTTGTGAGGTAGAAGAGGATGGAGAGGAAATAGTGCTCTTCTGAAAGAGAGCGTGCAAATCAGCAATCTGTTTCTCATAGCCATCACATCTCTTCTGAAAACAACGTGCCTCATCATGAGATCCTTTCCCACAATAGGAACAGGTAGGAGTTGCGGTCTTCTTTTTCTCCTTCTTGTTAGAAGATGATGAACTAGTAGAAGAGGGATCTGATAGCTGCTTCAACTTCTGTTCCTGTGTAACCTTGGAAAGCAATACCTGTGACTGAGAACTTGAAAGTGAATCCATTTGAGTAATCTTTGATTGTTCACGGGTTAACCGATTACAAAATATCTCAAATGAAGGCATCCTATGTCTATCACCCAAGGCATCCATAGTGGAGTAGAAAGTGGAAGAGAAGATCTGATACTGTCCCTTTAACTTTGAGAGTACCAAAAAAATACACTCATCATCTGTTTTGTTCTTCCCACATCCCTGCAAAAGTGTACGTAGAGATTTGAACTTCATCAAGAAGTCCTCAATGGTGGGAAAGTGATCAGGTGTCAAAGAAGTCAATTCTGCATCTAGCTAAAGTGCCCGAAACTCATTTACTTGTCCAAACAAAGTCTGAAATCTTAGCCAATAAGCCCGTGGAGTAGTCAAACCATCCAAGTGAAACAACAAGCTGTCTGAAATGTTGAGTGCAATAAGCCCCATGGCTTCATCCATCTTGTTCCTGTGTTGTAGAATCTCAAAAGGTCGTTGGAGATTGGGCTGATGCTCATCCAGACAAGACCATAGACCTCTTGACATTAGAAGTCTAGTCATTTGTGCCTTCCATGTGTGGTAGTTGTGTGGTGTGAGATGGGATATAGATGGATCCGCCATTGAGAGAAAGAAGAAGACAGAAGTAGAAGGGTCTTAACTGAAGTAAATTACAGAAAAGAAAGACACCCCCCCACAAACGTACAAAAATATCTCCCAAATACCACAAAAAAACAACTAAGGAGAGCAAAAAAACTGGAAAGGAACCTGGATTTGCAGAAAAATCCTCTAATTTGACACCAAAAATGGAAGCTCAAACGAACTCAAAATTGTGCAAAACTAGCACCAATGCGTCCGTCTCTGAGTCAGCTTTCCGACGCTTCTTTCGGATCGGAAAAAGACCTCCGTATGCTCAAGTTATAGCCAAAAAACCGACTGCTGCTCCAAAAATGCACTTGCTGGAAAATTACAGACACTGGCATAAATTTGACGGCCGTATGCCCGTCACAGACCAGTCGCCGGCAAAAAAATCCGATTACCAGAAAATGACGTCACTGTCCGGAAAATGACGTCACTGACTGGAAAAGACGTCAGCGTCAGAAAAGTGACGTCATGGTCGAAAAAGTTGGAGACGGCGTCGGAGGAATATCACCCGCCGGCGGTGGCGCCCGGGAGGAAAACCCGGCGGCGCAGCTGTCTACGGGGGCGGAGGCTGTTGTGCCCGGGCGGCGGACAGGAGGGGGTGGCGCCGCGGCGGGGGCCGCTGGCGGAGCGGCCTGTCGGAGGCGCTGCGGCGGCCGAAAATAGGTTGGCCCGCCGGTGGTGCTGTGCTGGTGGCGGAGCGCTGGCGGCGTCGGGTTGGCCCGCCGGTGGTGCCCTGGCGGAGCGCCTCCTCTTTTTTTTTTAAATTTTAAAATCGCAAATCGTCTGTACAGTCCGTACGGAAGCTTCGATGCAAAAAAATTTTGCCTTCCGGAGCTCTGTCTCCAAAAATGGAAAGTTTTATATGAATTTTGACTGTAAATGGCTTTCCGGATCCAATGGTGATGCCCGTTTGGGCTGAAAGTGCTCCAAAAATTTGCTCTAGCCCTGATTTGAAGAAAAAATGCACAAACAAACTAGGGTTTGTGACTTCGAATCACGGCTTCACAAATCCTTCAAACAAGAAGCAGCAGGGAGGCTTTGATACCATGTAGGAGTTGATGAAATCCAACTCCGCAGTCACCAAGATCACCTACATGCAAATAGCTTGCTGAAGAGAAACCAAAAGAGCAAGAGCAAATATTTCACAATAGGAAAATGAGATTGCTATGTGAATGGAATTAATTACAATGAGAGAGAGACCGTTTAAAAAGGCCTCATGGAAGCTTGTAGAACAAGCTGGAAGGAGGTAGAGGACAAAAACGACAACTCAGCACATATCCTCAGAAAGTGGAATATGCTAAAAAAGGAGAAAACTCTCGAGTTGTCAACAACAACCACTACATGCATTAAATACTAAATATGCATTAACCTAAGTAAGCTTAAGTAATAGAATAAATAATTAATAATTAATTATTTACTCTAACACTAATCAATTTCAACTCTGTTTCATCCTTTGTGATGAAGGACTGTGGATCTCTTCAAAGTGTCATGTTCTTCACTATTGCACAAATGATTGGTTAATCACTCTCTTGCCTACTTTGGCTACTCTGAATTCATTTTCGAGATTGAATTCAAAATTTGACACACCTTAATGCCTCAAAAATGCTTTTTAAAATTTTGGTATTGACGCGACCGAACAATTTTGCAGTCCAGATTTTTTTGATACTTTATGATTATTGGAATCTTTTCAACTCAACATTCTTCATGTTTTCAAAATTTATTTTTGAAAAAGTCAACTCAAGTCAACTCAAGTCAAATCTGACCAACTTTTGGTCAAAATTTGGTCTTCTAGACCTCAAAACCATGTCGAATTAACTCTGAATCTTCTTCTGATTTCCTCTACATTCTGTTGAATCTCAAATTTCTTCTACTACTTTACATCATATTTCTAGTGTGTCATCTTTCAATTTTGCTCCCAAGGGGGTAGGATGATTACATCATTGAATACTTATTGCTCGGGGCATCTCGTTCCCATCTTATGTCCTCATCATTTGAGGCATCTCACCACTAGGGGCATCTTGTTTCCCCCTTTCTGGCATCTTTGTCATCTTTTTCATCTTGTCATCATTTGATTACAAGTATCAGAACAATCTAAACCTCGACTCATAAGGATTAGGCCTCATTCTGGGGATGATTCTATGACTCATAATTCAATCTTGCTATCTTTTATCAATTTCAAGTATCTAGACATTCTATCTAGGTCCTTAAAGGTTAAGCTTCATTTTGGATATGATCTTTTAAATGCTTTCAATCTCAGGTATCTAGGTGTTCTACTTGGATCCTTAAAGGTTAAGGTCCGTTCTAGAGATAATCTTTTAAATGCTTATCAATTTTAGGTATCTAGGTGTTCTATCTAGATCATTAAAGGTTAAGCTTTGTTCTAGAGATAATCTTTTAAATGCTTTCAATCTTAGGTATCTAGGTGTTCTATCTAGATCCTTAAAGATTAACCTCCGTTCTAGAGATGATCTTTTAAATACTTTCAATTTTAGGTATCTAGGTGTTCAATCTGGATCCTTAAAGGTTAAGCTCGGTTCTAGAGATGATCTTTTAAATGCTTTCAATCTCAGGTATCTAGGTGTTCTATTTGGATCCTCAAAGTTTAAGATCCATTCTAGAGATAATCTTTTAAATGCTTTCAATCTTAGGTCTCTAGGTGTTCTATTTGGATCCTTAAAGGTTAAACTTTGTTCTGAAGGAAACCTTTAAAATGCTTATCAATTTTGGGTATCTAGGTATTCTACTTGGATTGATTGGGATTACGCTCTGTTCTAGAGATGGTCCTTAAAAGCTTACCAATTGGTCTTCATATCATCAATTTCAGAACCAATCTCATTTCTTGATCCTTGCACCATGCTTTCTGATTTTCTTTGAATTGAACATGCTACTCGCACATTTATTCAAAGAGGGGCAAAATGTAATACACAAAAATTGGCTCATTGCCATTATACCAATTCTGGTCTATTCTAGTCAATCCTAAGACCTATTCTAATAGGCAATTCTTATTCTGCTACTCGCTACTTGACTTAATTGTCAAATGCTTAAAACCCCAATCTACATTAATCAGATTCTTTATTTAATTCCTATAGTATTGACTCATATTAGTCACATTAAACCTATTGATTAAGATTTAATTTAATTATTAAGTATTTGTACTTTAATTAAATTAAATCATCACCTAAGGCTAATGTACTAAGGAATTAAAAAATATTTAATTTAATAATTATGCTCACTTTAATTAATTGAATGTGATTATTCAATTAAATGAAAAAGGCATTTATGAGGTCATATCTCACTTTATTAAATTAAATATTATCTTCAAAATCTTCTCCTCAATTCCAAAATGGAAACTCTAAGTGAACTATCTCTCGAAAGGAATTAAATCAGTTAACTCCTTATTCCACTCATGACAAGCTCAATTAACTCTCCATTCTTAAGGAAGTTTCCATTTTAACTGAATCTTGCTTCAATCTTGACCGTTGATTTGAGTTGATCTCAGTTGTTGATGGATTCTAGGAATTCTATTTAAGAGACTCCTAATTCCTTATCAAAGGGGTTGAATTCTCATGCTATTGAATTGTTGTCAGATTGCATACTCACTTTCATAGCTTTACATGTGCTTTTGCTTAATATCCTAGCATCATTTAGATTAAACAATGCATACATGTAGCTTAATTTCTTCTATTACTTCTTAGATTAATGCTTGCAATTCATATAGATTAATTTGCATAATCATATAGTTGCATTCAAAACCCTTCATTCTAGATGGTCTGATTACCTGTACCTCAAATTAGAGAGCATAAATAGGTAAAATCCCTTTAGATAGAAGGCAATAGGTCAGTTGCAGGGAAAATCTTGGGTGAACAATCTCATGTTGATTCCAGGATGAATCTAAAAATAATGATCATGTTGAAGTGTGTGTGTTAGTATAGGCCACAATACTTATTGCTTAGGGCATCTTGTTCTCATCTTATGTCCTCATCATTCAGGGCATCTCACCACTAGGGGCATCTTGTTCCATCTTTTTGGCATCTTTTCCATCTTGTCATCATTTGATTACAAGTATCAAGACAATCTAAACCTTGACTCCTAAGGATCAAGCCTCATTATGGGGATGATTCTACATCTCATAATTTTATTTTGTTATCTACTATTGTTCTCAGGTATCTAGGTGTTCTATCTAGATCCTTAAAGATTAAGCTCTGTTCTGGAGACAATCTTTTGAATGCTTTCAATCTCGCGTATCTAGGTGTTCTATTTGGATCCTTAAAGGTTACGCTCCATTTTGGAGATAATCTTTTAAATACTATCAATCTCAAGTATCTACGTGTTCTATCTGAATCGATAAAGATTAAGCTCCATTATGGAGATAATCTTTTAAATGCTTTCAATCTTGAGTATCTAGGTGTTCTATCTAGATCCTTAAAGGTTAAGCTCTATTCTAGAGATAATCTTTTAAATGCTATCAATCTCAGGTATTTAGGTGTTCTATCTGGATCCTTAAAGATTAAGCTCCATTCTAGAGATAGTCTTTTAAATGGTTATCAATCTTAGGTATCTAGGTGTTCTATCTGGATCCTTAAAGGTTAAGCTCCATTCTGGAGATAATCTTTTAAATGCTTTCAATCTCAGGTATCTAGGTGTTCTATCTAGATTCTTAAAGGTTAAGCTTCATTCTAGATATAATCTTTTAAATTCTTTCAATCTCGGGTATCTAGGTGTTCTATCTAGATCCTTAAAGGTTAAAATTTGTTCTAAAGGAAACCTTTAAAATGCTTATCAATTTTGTGTATCTAGGTATTCTACTTGGATTCCTTGGGATTAAGCTTTTTTCTAGAGATGGTCCTTAAAAGCTTATCAATTGGTCTTCATATCATCAATTTCGAAACAAATCTCATTTCTTTATCCTTGCACCATGCTTTCTAATTTTCTTTGAATTGAACATGTTGCTTGCACATTCATTCAAAGAGGGGCAAAATGTAATACTCCAAAATTGGCTCATTGCCATGATCACCAATTTTGGTCTATTCTGGTCAATCTTAAGACCTATTCTAATAGACAATTCTTATTCTGCTACTCACTACTTGACTTAATTGTTAGATGCAAAAAACTCTAATCTGCATTCATCATACTCATAATCTAATCCCCATAGTACGCACTCATATTAGTCACATTGAAACCTATTGATTAATATTTAATTTAATTAATAAGTATTTATACTTTAATTAAATTAAATTATACCTAAAGGCTAATTTACTAAGGAATTAAATTTATTTAATTTGATAAATATGCTTATTTTGATTAATTAAACAAAGTTATTTAATTAAATAGGAAGTCATCCCTAATTAATTAAATGAAATTATTTAATTAAATAAAAAAGGCATTTATGAGGTCATATCTCACTTATTAAATTAAATAGTCTCTTCAAAATTCTCTCTTTAGTTCTAAATGGAAAATCTGATTGAACTCTCTCTCGAATTGGAAACAATCTAGTTAACTTGCTCTCACACTTATGACAAGTTCAGTTAACTGCTCATCACAATCAAATCAAAAATAGTTCACTTCACCTGCACATGGAAGTTTCCATCTTAACTAAATCTTTGCTTCAATCCTGACCATCTATCTAAGTTGATCTCACCCATTGATGGATTCCAGGGATTCTATTTAAGGAACTCCTAATTCCTCATTATAGAGGTTGAATTGAAGAAGTATTGAATTGCTGCTACATTTTACACTCATCTAGATTTAAGATATTCTCATATATTTTCATTCTTAGCTTAATGTCATCTAGATTTAATATGCATGCATTTAGTATAATTTCTTTTACTTTTTTTTAGATTAAAAATGCATATATCATTCCAGATTAATCTGCATTCTTATATAGATTAGTTGCATATCAAATCCTTCATTCTTAGAGGGTCTAGTTGCTTGCACCTTGATTTTGAGGATATTAATAGGCAAAATCCCTTTAGATAGATGGCAACAGGTCAGCTTGCAGGGAAAATCTTGGGCGAACAATCTCATGTCCAATCCTAGATGAATTTGCATACAATGACCATGTTGAAGTGTGTGTGTTAACAAAGTCCCACATATTCACGCATACACATAGGTTATTATTTTATTTTGTGATGGTATATAATGTTATTTTTTCTAGTAAATAATTTTAGTATAGGGTAGTAACCTAATAAATGAATAATAATTAAGGTGGTAATAAGTTGATAGACTACTAGTGATTATTAAGTAGATTTAAGAAATTAATTATTGAATATATATATATATATATATATAGTTGGTTAGTGATGAATTTTAAATTGGTAATTAGGAAACAATGCAATTGTTAGTTGTAAAATTTAGATTTAGTGAGTCAGTCGATCTTATAGTAGTTTGTGTAATTGGCATAACTATGGATTGGTTATTAATTGTATTAACACATTTATAATGTGGTGTCATTATGTATATTATTATGAAATGCGTATAATTGTCCTCTAAAGTAATGGTAAGCTATAGGTTGCATCCAACATTGTTAACATAATATAGTCAAAAGATATTATTAAACAAGTAGCTTATGAACATTACATTACTATATAATCCCAACAATCTATTGTCAATCATAACATGGTACATGGTGGAAAGGCCCTTAGTCAATTTTGGTAATTAGATCAAAAACTTTAGTTTACATAATATCGACTTAGTTTTCTATTATATCCTAAGTGATTGATTCATAAATGGATGGTTATTGGTTATAGCATGCAGCATGTTAGTTAGCTAGATAACATAAAACATATAACATTAACTAGGATTAAGTGGTTTTAGAATGGATTGGACACAGTAAGAAATTTAAAAGAATAAGATAAGATTCTAGTATCATAAGTAAACACAATATATTTGGAAGTTTGACATAGATCAACTACATCATAATTTTTAGGTATCCCAAACTCTTGGCCAAATCAAGTAACTCAAAGGATCATGTTCAATTTTGTGATTGAAGTATGTATCACCCTAATGAAAATAACTCTTACCCAAGACTGTGAGTAGGTGTTTTTAGGACACCTAACTATTGTTAATCTTGACTCAACATGTACTTGTCAACATGTTATTCCTTAAGTTTAAATAAATATGTTTATATGAAAATTAAATTAAATTAAAATTATTTTTAAAAAAATTGTTGTGATTTTGCATGGAAAATTTTTGGCATGACAAGAAAGGAGTAGGAGAATAATATTTTATTTGTTTTCTTCTTGTAGTTTAGTTCTAATGATCCAAAGGATCCACAAAGAAGGGGTTGTTGGTATCTCTATCCATTATTATCTATTAGTGTCAACCAATTAGTTATTTACCAGGTAGATTTAGACAATCATCATTGCAATTGAGCTACTCTATATAGGTTGAGTCAAGTACATAAGAAAGTTTGTACCAATATCTATAGGAGCCAAGTAAGTGTATGGTCACTGAGTATTTTTTATACGATCTAAGATCAACAATGAGCAAGCAAGTTTCAAGCACACAAATGTTGAGTAACATAGTTTGTGCTAAGAAAATATAGAAAAAGAAACAACAATGTTGAGCATTAGACAATAGTAAAGACTGAGCAATGCAGAGTTTAAATGAATGTGAGAAATGGAATATAATTTCTGTTAAAATGTTTTTTAGGTTGACTTGGAAGGAACATTTAAAGTTTTTAGAGGTTATTATAGAACATTTAATATGTGTAGAGGCTTTTAATGATGTGGATAACAAATCATTGTATATAAATTGAAATACTTGGTTGACACTCCTTGGCTTGGTCAACACTAACACCACAAGCTTAGTATAAAATGAATCACTTGGTTGACACTCCTTGGCTCAATCAACACTAGATTCTCATCACTAATACTACAAGCTCAATAGATACTAGAAAGCATGGTTGACAAAATTCAACTCAGTTCATACTATGAAGCTTGATTAGCACTATCACTAAACAACTCGGTAGATACTGCTCGTCCTAAACTGTATAAAGATTGTGGAACTCAATACCAACTATAGCACTTAGAAAGAAATATATTAGTCAGTAGTAACTAGAGCACTTGGTTAACACTACATACTAAAAGATAAGCTTTTTAGCAACTTAACCTATTGAGTAAGTGTGAGTCACTAATAAATAAACTTTGACCTTAATGTCAACAATCTCCCCCTTTGGTATTAGTGACAAAAACACTTATTAATCTAAAATTGAATGCTTAGAATTTTAAGTACAAAATGTTATTTATCTCTTTTGTGTGTCTACAAATCAGTAACATACTCTGTTTTTGAGATTTTTAAAAATTTATTTTGTAAAATATGTTTTTTGATTATTGGTACATGTATTTGTATAATACTATGTTGCTCCCCCATACATATATCTCATCTACACACATATTCTAGAGTACTACTTCCCCATACATATATCTCATATTATACTTCTCCTCAATACTCTTCATATATGCATTCATCTTATAGTATATTACTCCCCCTTTTTGACATAATTGCCAAAATGTGACAAGAGGTGAGAATGTACTTTCAAAATCAATGCCATTGTCTTGTCCCAATTTTCTTGTAGCACCTTGCTTACATGAAATGCAAGTTGGATTTATGCTAATAACTCTATCATTTGATCAACTATGGAGAAGTTATTATGATGGATGAGTG
This sequence comes from Cupressus sempervirens, assembly GCA_028749045.1. NCBI lineage: Eukaryota > Viridiplantae > Streptophyta > Pinopsida > Cupressales > Cupressaceae > Cupressus > Cupressus sempervirens. Next base: position 364,181,070 of record CM053786.1, on the reverse strand, counting down.
TCTTCACATATGCAATGTGTTTTGACAATGCATCCATGTTTGGAAGAATCATGCCTTGCATGTCTACAAGTGTGGCCCTGATCTTGGCTTCTTCCCTTAATAATTCTTCTTGCAAATTTGTCAGATATCTAATCTTTGAATAGTGAGCATAACTATAGCTTTGATCAACTAACAACTGGTGTGTGCTTGCCTTCAGATCTTCATCTATCTTAAATAGTTTCTCCTTGATTCCTTGGATGAAGATAGATGTATCACATAACTTACTAAATAATGAAGTTACATTATTTCTAGCTGTTTCCAATGAACTAAGAATAGTAGACAGTTCTACTTGGTTTACTGCAATTTTTAGCACTATGTTTTCCAATACCTTGTTCTCAAATTTTCTTTCTTCTCTTTCTAGAAATGTATCTTGTCCATTCAAATATTCATTGAATTTCTAGATAAATTCTGCTAATTTATCCAAAATAGGTTGTGAACTATCAACCTCAATACTCAATGCATCTACAAATATGTTCTTTACATCTTCAAACACTTGATTTTCCCTACTCTTCTCTTCTCTAAGCTTTTTGCGCTTAGCTCTCCTTTGCGAAAATTCACCCATGATGTTTATTTGATTAGGATTAAAAGTAGATATATCCAAATTTTGGATAACTATATCCTTATCTAGATCAACATCTTCTTCTTTACCCATATCCTTATTTGAAACAACTATCCTTGTACTAGCTATATGTGGAATAGAAACAATAGTAGAAACTAAGGGGCTAGCAAAAAATGTAGATATGACACTAATAGTAGAAATACCTTGTTTTTGCCTTGTCAAATTTGATGATTGAGGCACTTGCTATTTGGTAGATCAAGTGTTGATCACCTCAAGCAATGTAGTTCAAGATCAACTGAACAAGTGTAGAGATTGGTTGGGTGTTTGGTGTTGTAGTGGTTTCTAGAACCAACTTGATAGAAGCTTTCTCAAAGCTTGATGGCAATAAATCTTTTCTTAGAGAGTGAGGAAATGAGGCCATCACTATTGCTGGAATATTGTATGGGTTAGTATCCTCAATACTCTAAACCTTAGGGAGACTTTCCTCTGTAGCTTCTTGTTCTTCCTCCTTATAATATAGATTTAAATCTTCTATTTCCACATCATATTCATCATCATTTTCATCATCTTCCTTATCATTATCATCATCTTTATTACTAACATGAATAATAGAGTCACTCAATTGATCCAGTTGGTAGATGTTTTTCCATGTGAGAGTGGCATATTTTACCATAGATTCTATGTCTATCATCAATACAAGATGTGTTGAATTTAAGAGTGGACTTTTCTTCATTTGTTTTCAAATATTATTTCATCTCTTTTTCAATGAGAGTTCACATGAGTTACCTCAATGTCTATTCAAATATATCTTTTGTAGTCTTCCTTGCATGCTCCCATCTATGCTTGATTGCTTGCATAAGCTCCTTTGGAATTTGTTGTACAAGTTGATCAGGTGAGTACTTCCATTTTCCTAGTTTTGTCATCATAATGTCCTTAATATGATTTTTGTCATCTAAATTCCTAGTTTCATATCTAAGATATTTGAAATTTTCCATTCCAGCTCCTCCTTCCAATTCCTTCAACTTTTCTTGAAGTGTACATGGAGGTTTTTTGAATATAATATTTTTGGCGTCCTCTTCACCTAACTTCAATTTCTTCCTAGATTTTGATGTTCTTCTAGTGAATACTATAGTGGATGACTTAGTAGGTTTTGTTATGATAACCTTACCTTTCTTTCTTATATTCTCTTCTTCCTTAGATTTTCTTTCTTTTGCTTCATTCTCTACTTCATCTTCTTCCACATCATCTCATTTTCCCACTATCAGTATGAGAGTAGAACTTTCTTGCTTCATTTTTGCTATCGTCTTTCTTCATTTGTTAATTTCTTGAGTAAGCTTTATTTCAAGTTCTATCTTCACCTTGGCTTCTTTGTAAGTTCCAAAATATGATGCCTTAGGATCCATAGGCTTATTCAACAGAGCGTCAATGCTATCTTTTGTATCATCAATGCTAACCTCATATTCAAGAGGCTTAACACTTGTCACCCTTGGTCTAACTTCCTAAATGCACACTCTATCATAGTCTACCATAAAATAGAGATCATCTTGGTACTCCTCTACGAGTTTCTTTGGTATCCTATATCTATTATTCATCTTTTCTTTGAATGTATCAAAGTAGTTATCCATTATACTATCAAAATTTGTACCCATCTCTACTATGTATTCATTAATTTGATATAGAATAGGTACATCTTTTCTCCATAAAATTGTGCCTTTAGAATGGAACAATTTCTGTACAAAGAAAAATAAACAAGTCAAGAGTGAACCAAACTTACATGGATTGTTCTTGGAATCTTTGATCCTTTCCATGATCTTATTGAACTAATTCAATAACAACTTGGCAAGATCAAATGACATGTTATTCAAGTTACAACTTTGAGAGCCAAATCTACTGCCTCACATGACACACTATTGAAATGATTGGAGATTTAGATTTTATGGGAAATCACATGAATTCCATGTCTATGTTTCCACATATCTTCATTCCTTTCTCATCCCACTTGGCAAGAGTTTTCTTCGCCAGTTCAACATAGGGTTTTGGTCACTTTGGCTTTGTCTAACATTGGAAGACCAGTGATTCAATGAATCATCTTCTTTGTGATCAAAATGGGCTGATCCAACCATAACTTCCCATTGTGAACTTGACTTAGTATGAATCTTATCCATTTTGCCTGAAAATCCCTTGGCACATGAGAAATATGCATCAAGACATTTTCTTCCAAATGTCGATGCTCAAGTTTAAGAGCACCATTCACACTTAACTCATTCAATTCCTCATGCATTTCATGTGTGCCTAGCTCTTGAATAGAACAATAATAATACAAGTGAATATCATGGATGATTAATAGCTGGGAAGGAATTTTTGATTGTGCACCTACTAGGTTGTGTGATTTAGCAATTGCTAGACTAATTTTGAATGCTGGAAGCTTGCATTTTGCTCCTCAAATTGATATTTTTTATCCTTTTTTCTCTTTGTTTCTAGAAGAAGCCATGGTCAGTAGGGTCTTGTAGGGTTTCAGAAAACTTCAAGAATTTTTCCAACAACAAACAAACAGATCACTTGGAAGCACATAAATCACTTTTCACAAATAGCTCTCAAAAATTCATGGTGAATAATGAATTTAATTTTCTTCCTTTTAACAAATTTTCACTTTTCAATCACCATAAATGCTTTGGTGTGACCACTCACTCAGTGACAGACTATCTTCCACTTTTTTTTTTCTTTAATACTCGATAGACATTTATAGCTCGATAGTCTCAACATTACTCGATAGAGTCTTCAACAACTCAAGGTCCACAAAGAAGACTTCAATGTAACCCAACCTTGCTTGGTAAGGTCTTGCAACCCAACCTAGCTTGGTAAAGGTCTTGAATTTTCACAATTACTTGGTGATGCTTGTGCATATTAAATGCCAATATAGATCTTTTCTTCTTGCTTACTAGAACTGATGTGATATCTTCAGGGTCTTATTTGTAGTTATTCCCATAGGGATTCAAATTGAGATGCTTGTGTCACCCAACGCTTGAGTGACATCTACTTCATGACTCAAATTTATATTCTTAAGAGACTTTTTGACCCATTTCTACTTCGTTTTTTTTTTTATATTGTCAACTTTGGATTTCTTTTCATCTTCAACTCTACCAGTGTTCATATAGTTCTTGGCAAGATGTCCAAATTTTGTACAAATGAAATATCTTCTAGTGGTTTCTTTTTCGCTCATGTGATGTTTCACACAATTTGCTCCAATGTGCCCAAATTCTCCATAGTAGTGGCATCTACACCATTTGTTGTAGTCCCATCCAAATATAGCTTTTACAGTTTGTTCTATTGGATTTAATATCATGGTTTTGCATTTAGAATATTTGTGTCCATGTTTCTTATAATTGTGACATTTACCTTCAAGCTTAGGTTTCTCCTTGCATTCACTTGCTCTATGACCATGCTTATTGCAGCTGTAACACTTTCCATTGAATTTTTCTTTACCATTACTCCAATATTTGTTTGATGTATGACCTAACGTACCATAATGATTGCAAGTATGCCTTTGATTATTTTGAGCTCCTTAATTAGATGATTCACCTTCTTCTATGTATCGTATTCCCACTTTTCCTTTATGTTTGTACTTACTTTTCTCATTCAAATGATTCATGCTTTCTTGAGATTTCAATAATCTTTCATTGGTTTGACTTCTAGTGTTTTGATTATTCTGTAATCTTTCATTTTTTGATCTTAGATTCATGAGTTATTAATTTTCATTAGTGAGCTGATCAATGAAGTCTGTTTACTAAAGGGATAGGTGTTGAATTTCATTGTTCATTTCTTCAATCTCTTCTTTGGCTTTTTCTTTTTCTTTCATAACTTCACATAAAATTATTTATTGGATTCTTTTTCTCTTTTCATATTTCTAAATTCTTCTTGAAGATTGTAATTTTATTCTAATAGGTCTTTGATTGCTTCATTAGCTTCATCTGAATTTCTTTCTAGATAAATATCTTCAATTATTTCTTCAATGTAGAGATTGTCATTTGTTTGTTTTGTCATTCCTTCTTTGTAGAGATTAAGAAAGATTCTCATTTATGTTCCTAAGATTTCCAATGGCCAATTCCAAATCCAACTTGTTATTCTCAATAGCCTTCTATAGTTTGTATACCTCCATTGCCTTTGATCTTTACTCGAGCTATTGAATTTCTTCTATGAGAACCAATCAGCTTTGATACCAATTGTTGGAAATATTAGATAGGAAAGGTTACTGAGAGGGTAGGGGTGAATTAGGAACCAATAAAACTTTAACTTATTTCACCAATTAATCCTTGATATAATATTTTGATCTAATTACATGCATGAAATTAAGAAAGCAATAAAACATTCATAATATTTTGACACAAGATACAGTGACCCATAACCTTCCAAATAGAAAGCAAAACTGGGGTGGGGATGATACTCACAAGCTTTTGTACTACTATATAAAGTTGGCCTGTTAAGTCTTACAATTGATCACTTCTAATGATCTACCCTATTAGGAGCAATAAGGACTACTAGGCCCACCTTGTAAAAGAATTTACAAAACATACAATGAAGTATGCATTTAGTAAAGAGATTTTTCAAAGTCTATTAATTCTACCATGTTAAAGGATTAATTGATACACTTGTTAGGATGAACTAGTGAGTGATCTCTGATCTTCAACTCTAATTTTTAGTTTGGGATTCCTTTGAAATGTAAAGATTACCTTGTTGTGATAGATAAAAATTTATTATCCCTTATACTGCTTGTATCCTTCTCAATTTTCACTTCTGCTATTTATTTTCACTTCATAAACTCTTATTCAGATATGACACAATTCATTACATATATATCAGTCCAAATCAAAATTCATCAAAATCTACTACAACATAGGTTTCCATCAAGATCACAAAGTTAGCCCAACTATTGACACTCGGGTTTCAGAAGACAAAATCAGTGATGTTCTGATACTTGACAACCATTATCAACACTTGACATCATTATGTACTTGGTAGATGTAGAAGCTCCAATCATACTAATCACTTCCAAGTAGCTTGAAATTGATCAACACTTGTGTGACTTAGTGAACATTGCAAAACTCAGTATATAAATTGAATCACTTGGTTAACACTAATTGGCTCAATTAACACTAACATCGTGAGCTCAATATAAACTAAATAATTTGGTTGAAATTCCGTGGCTTAGTAAACACTAGATTCTCATCACTAATACTACAATCTCGGTAGATACTAGACAACATGGTTGATACTATTCAACTCAGTTAATACTATGAAGGTCAATTAGCACTATCATGAACAACTCAGTAGATACTTCTTGTCATGAACTGTATAAAGATTCTAGAACTCTATAGCAATTGTAGACCTTAATAACAACTATATTAGTAATAAATAGCTAGAGCACTTGGTTAACAATACAAACTGAAAGATAAGCTTGGTAGCAACTTAACCAATTGACTAAGTGTGAGTCACTAACAAACAAATTTGACCTTAATGACAACACTAATCTATTAGGCATTTTGTACCATTTGACTTTGTTTGATCTAAGTATCAATTGCAAAAAACCATTAATCTACAATAATCACATACTATTGTTTAATTTCTAATAATCAAAATAATTTGGGTAAAACAAATAAAGAAATAAATGTATTTGATTTAATTAAATACCCTCATCCTATTTGTTGAATTTAATTATTCAATTATTTGGAAAATGCACTTATGAAGTCATATTAAATTAAAATAATTCATATATTCTCTCCAAAATCCTCTTTTTAGTTCACAATTGGGAACTTTGAGTTAACTTCAATCATAGAAGGAAACACAATTAGTCAACTTCTCAATTACTCCAAAAGCAGTTAGTTGACTTCTTCAAACATGAAAACATTCCAAATGAATTAAACTCTCCTCAAATCTCTACTATTCATTTGGTGTAATATTGACTGTTGATTGATTCTAGGAATCCATAAAAAGAAGAACTTATGTCTCTCATTTAGGAGGATGCAAATTACAAGTAATGAAGTTTTGTCTATTTGAGTATTCGTATTTGTGCAATTGAAGCTCTCCTATATAACTTAACTTGATTTCTCATTCTAGTTTAAAGATACATACATTTAGCTTAATCATTTCTTATTGTTCTTCGATTAACTTGTAGATCCATATATCTTAGTCATGCATTCATCTAGAATAAATGCTTCATGCTTAGACTAGTTTGGTTACTAAAATTTGATTCTAAGGGAAAAGTTCAAAACCTCATCTAGCTAGAAGGAATTAGGTTGCTTAGTTGAGACATCCAGGATGAGAAATCTCATGTTCATTCCAAGATGTACCTAACAAATAATGATCATGTTTAAGTGTGTGGTTCAATTAGAGGCCCATATTTAGCACATACACTATTGTAGGGTTTGGTTTCTATTTTGGTTGCTCAAAATTTTCATTCTTGATCAATCTAGCTATGTTGAAATTCGTAACCTTTATTGGTGCTTAGATTGAAGATATTTTGCAAAGTAGGATTTAAGTAAGTTCTTCAAATTTCTAACTCAATTTTTTTCATTTAACTTGAAATTTACCTTCACTTTAAATTCTTGGTTAAATGCACAATCTCAAGTTCCAATTCACAACAATGCACACTAATCACTCAAATTTTCTCAAGATTATCTTTTCTCTAATGAATATAGGGTGAGAAATGATTCATTTCATTCCTCTTTTATGCAAAAAAGTTTTATTTATTTCATTTCATAGCATAATAAATATTTCTTACAACATACTTGGTTCACACACATATTCACTATTCTTCGCTCGGTAACTACACAACACTAAATTGATAAACACTTCCACTAATATCTCATTTTATACTTTAACTTCTCATGCCTGGTAAACCTTAACATAACTTCTCAACTTTGTAAGCATCATTAACACTTACTGATATTTAAAACTTCATGAGTTTTCTTATTTCATCTCACAATATGTAGATATGGAAGTCATTCCATTATATATTAGGATCTAATGTAAGATTTTACAATTCAAGTGCAGTTCTATTCCTTTTCTTATATCTTAGTTTGAAGGAAGCTTTCACCTAATCTATTGGATGAGGTCTCACAAATAGTTCTAATTGAAGTTTCATTCCCTTCTATCCTCTTTTTCCATGACTTATTCATTAGACCATGAAATTCATCAACTTTAAATTTACCTTTTCCTTTTGCATCTTCTTCCTTAGGTGTTGATACTTGATACCTATGGTTGTTGCTTATGTGACGAACCTTGACATGATGATAACATGTCATTCTAGGATTTACCTAGTTTCTACGTCTTCCTTGAAATTGTAACCTCATACATTTTGGAGAAATGTTAGCATAATCTCTACATATAATACAATTACACCATGTATTATAGTCCCAATTGATTGTATTACATTTTTTGTTTAATGTCCATTGTAATTATTGTGTGATCTATAGTCTTCTATCCAAACTTATAATTGTAGAAACCTAAATCTAATTACATCATTAAGCAATCATATTTAGTCATCTCCTAAGAAATTATTGATTAAATATTTATTAATTAATTAATTGTCATCCCCTAGTTAATTAATTAATTTAATTAACTATAGTCCAATTGATAAAATCAAATGATAATCCAAAATCAACTTATCAATTAAATCTCTTTTCCTCTATTAAATTTAATAAATCCACAAATCTATTTAAATTAATCCCATATCCCTTATTTGTTAAATAAATCATTTAATAAATCATTCCTAACCCCTAAAACATCCCTAAACCCTACCTTTACCCCTAATCCAACCCATCCACCCATACTAACCTCACTTAGCCACCTAACTAACCCATCCCATCAAAGCTAAGCCACTTTCCCACTAACCCCCTTTCTATGCTAAGCCTAATCCCCCTCCTAAACATGTGCATAAGTTTAAGAAAGTGTTAAGACTTTCTAACCCAAGCCAAAGTCAACAATCTCATCCTCACCCTCACCCTCAAGCATTTATGGCTCTTACACAAGCATTAAAAGCTCTTACAAAGCATCTATGAACATTTATGAAGCCCTTATCTCTTGAGCCTCCTTTTTTGACTATTCATCTTGTCTTTCCCTCCATCCAATCACCCTGTGACATGTGTCACTTCCTAATTGGTTCCAAACTAGCACAATCCATGTGCTACCTTTTAGGACATCCCGACACTCCATAAGCTTTCAAATATCAACCACTTTTCATGCAAGGTTATAATTTTATTTTGATAGCCTAAAAACTACCAAAATACCATCATAATGTTGAAATCCATCCATAATCCTGACTGTTGAAACCCTCATCCATACACACACCTAGTAAAAAACCCCATCCTTTGGAAGCTTGAGCACAATGTGAACATACATCTACTACCATTCTTGATTTGCCTTCCTGTTGGTGATAACCTCATCCTATCATAAGTGTTAACTCATTTAGTTGTGTGAATTATTTTGTTAGTATTAGTATTCCTTTTACACTAACTAAATTAGGTGATACAATTATAACTATAAAAAAAAATTTTGAACACATACTACCTAGGAGACTAATTAAAATTCAATCGACATGTATATTCTTGATGACCATAATTATTGAAATTATAACAATAACCATCAAATTTAGGAGTAGCATTGAACTTCCCAATTTTTCTCCTATAGATATTAGCTATGTGTCATGGTTTTCCATAGTGATAGCATGTAGGATTCTATGGCTTTGGATTTGTCTGGATATCCCTTTGTTCATATTTATTAGATGATTCTCCTTTCTTGGTAGTTGAATACTTGGTACAACCTAGTACTGAAGTATCTCTCAGTCACCTCTTTCCTCTTAGATTTTCATCCAATATTCCTGTACTTTCTTTTGATCCCTTCAATCTTTCATTGGTTTCTCTCACTGATGTCAATTCACTTTTTAGTTTTTTATTCCTAGTTCTATGTTCAAAAATCTCTTCCAACTTTCCCCCATTGTCATGATTTTTGATGAATATTTGGTTTACCATATTATAGAGACTCTAGGTCAACCACATGATTTATTTATCCTTATCATCCAATCTTGCAGTGATCTATCTCTTATATTCTTCAATCACTCTCTTATTATCCTCAAATTATCTCTTTTGTTCTTAAACTTCACAGATCCTATTAGATTACAAATCTCATTTTCTATTTATTGATTTCATCTACTTGATAAGGTTACATGGTTTTTCTCTAGTAGATTAGCATCAAACTCATCAGACATGTTTTTATCAGATAGTTCTTCAATCACTTCCTCCTAATATGTTACATATCATTCATTTCTTGGGAAATTTCCTTCCTCTTATTCAATGACTTCAACTTCTCCTTTATCTTAATGAATTTATTTAGGGTCATCCTAAGTGAAAAATTTTGATCCTTAATGGCCTTATCAAGCCTATACCTTTCCATGATTTAGATTTTTTCTCTATGATGATAAAACCCCATGTTAAGACTACTAGCTTTGACGCCAATTGTTGGATTATTAGGGAAAGGTAGGATACTGAGAGGAGTTGGGGGGTGAATTAGTATCCCTTAAAACATTATCCTTTATAAAAAATCTATGATGACCTTATCCTTTTTAGAACTCAGTAAGAATATATCATTAACTATAATACTTGAAAATTAAAAGTAATAACATTTATGCTAACTTGCATGAATAATGAAAAAGTAAACCATTAAACCATAGCACATAAGAAAAGTATTTGGTCATGAAAGAGCTCTTTATTAGAGGGAAAACTATATTGGTGATGGTACCCACAAATTCATTTCTACTATAGTAAGTGGGTGCCTTGTTAGGGTTATGATGGGTGTCACTTCTAGTGACTTACTCAACTAGGTGAAATACAATCAGATCTGTAAGGATGTACCTTATGAAATGATTTTACAACACTATATCAAGTCTGTACCTAGTTAGGAGAATTACATTTAGATTTTTAAGTCTACATTGTGAAAGGATTTTAATATGCACCAATGATTAGATAATAGTAGTGAATTTATGTTTACTATTAAAACTTACTTTTCCAATTAGATCCCTCTTTTCCTTACTAATTTATTAGCTCTAGTAATTGATATAGAATCCTTCCTTATTTTACTTGACTCTCTACTTGTCCTTCTAAATTATATCCTTATCAACATAACACTAAAAACAACACTAGATCTCATCTCAACAACTTTGAATTATCCCTTATTTGTATTTAAATAGTTTTATTTTTTCCTCTTTATGACCCTTAATCTAATTATGGTTGAGCAATCATCTAGATTATACCATAGATTGACATCAATGATATGGATGAATTCTTATCTCTTCCTTTTTCTTCATGTATTTTGACTAGCCTATTTTGACTTGTATGGGCTTTATATATATCTTGGTGAATTCTCTATTTATGCTCATTAGAATTTTTATAACTCATTAAGACTTCCCTTATTAAAGCTTAATGTTCTCTATGTTTTCTATGCTTAGTGAATAAAAAATATCTTGATAATGGAAATGCTTGGTTATAATTGGGGTTCCTTATACTTGAACTTCTTCTCCTCTATTTTCTCAACCACTATAGTATGGCTCAGTCACTATGTTTACCAACTAGTAGTCTCTAACTTTTGTTCTATCTATTTGTACCTAATGATGACATAAATATGTAATGGGAGTAATAGTGATCTCCATAAATCTATATGCACAAGATCCAATTTTTCATTTTTCATTTCCTTCCCACTCTTCACAAAAATCAGTCTTTTTTAATTTCCACACACACAAATTTCATGACCATATTGACACATTTGAGACTTGGTAAAACTTTCTTTAAATCAATTAATTTCATACCTTTTCTCACTTATGTGCCAAAGTCTATTGTGATATAGTTTTTTTTCAAAATTACAACAATTAATTGTTCTTCTTTCTTAACTGAACAAAGTTGTTCTTGAACATTCATTTTCTTTGTAATAATTAAATTAGAAAGAAAAATATGATTTGTACAAAGACATAAGGTGCCTAACTTCACACATTTTTCTATTACTAACAAACCTTTTGAAACCATCAAATTTTTATCATTAAAAGTAGCTCTGCAAACCTCATCACCCAATTTTCCTATTGAAATTAAATTCTTACTTAGCCTTAGAAAATATCTTATTTCTTGTAGTAGTCAATGATTCATATTCTAAAAATTCATCTTAATTTTCTCCTTTCCAACAATCTGTCAAGGTTTATTATCTCCCAAATAAACAAGCCAAAATCTCCTTGGACATAATCAAGAAAATAATCTTTATGGGGAGTAGCATCAGTTGGAACCCCTAAATCTAAAACCCATGAATCATAAACATTTTCTAAGGAAAGAAGAAAATCATCCTCTTTATATTTATCACTTACCATATTTTCCTTCTTTTTCCCATCATGTTTGTCTCCTTCATTGTTGTTTTGAGTCCAACAATCTTTCTTCTTGGTCTTCTAGATTGACACCTTTTTCCCTTTGAATTTCCTTTTGATTTCCCACAATTTCTATAATTATTTCCTTTCTAACTCTTTCAGCTGCTACTTTGTGCATTCAAGACACTTCCTACTATGGACCCACCTAAGCTTTTCCTACAAGATTCCTCAATTAGAATCACACCAAAAAATGTAGGTATAGGATTTATTACTAAGGAGGGGGGAGGGTTGAATTAGTAATTACCAAATTTAACATTTTATTTTAACGTTCTATTTCACATAGTTTACCCTTCTAGGAGTAACCTTGTTAAAGGATTTTAAAAATCTACTCTAATAATGTCACCTTATTAGAGGTTTTATAATAGACCAAATAACATCACCCTTGCAAGGAATTTAGGTTAAGTTACAATGGTTAGAAAGTAGCATAAATAAGAATGATCTTTGATTTTCCATACCTTTCTATATAGATCCAATGAAGTTGTTCAACATTACAACATACCATTTATTGTATTTCTTTCTCCTTTTTCTCCTCTAACATAGCTCTACTCCTATTCCAACCCTCTCTCTCTCTCTCTCTCTCTCTCTCTCTCTCTCTCTCTCTCTCTCTCTCTCTCTCTCTCTCTCCATTCCACTTATTACTCAATAAGGTCCTTCCTTATTAATTCTTAATTCCTCCAACCAATGATCTTCCTAATGACATTGTAAAAAGATGAAATAACAAGTCAATCATTTGACATCAATGACAAACAATGTAACTATAAATAATACAATTCATAGCATTCCATATGTCATCAAAAACTTGTGAATTGGTTATGCCAACAATCTCCCCATTTTGCATTGATGTAAAATGAATAAGCAATCTTAATCCTTTGCTTAGTAACTAATCTCCCCATTCAATGTGATTCTCTTTTATGTTCTCATTTTAGACTCTTCAATACTTCTCCTAATGTCTTCTCTAGATTTTTTCTTTTTTCTATTTACTTTACTTCTCTCCTTTTTCTAATTACTATATGTCTCCCCCTTTGACAATAATGCCAAAGGCATCATACATTTTAAATATTAATTTTATTATAATTTCTATTAGATTTCCTTTCCTTGACTACTCCTCTCTTGAGAATCCCTTCACTTCAACAGCCCATGAAAAAGTGTTCTAATGGTTTATCATGAAATGACACACTTTGCATCTGCCTAGTTGACTTATGATAGGGATAGAATCTCTAATTTACTCCAGAAGTTCTCAAAGAGATCTCTTGGTAGTGTCTTGGTAAATATATCATAATTTTTTTCTTTGGTTGGAATTTATTCCATTCTAACTTCTTTATTTTGTACTCTCTCTCTCTCTCTCTCTCTCTCACTCATAAAAAATAATACTTTATTGCTATGTATTTGGTTTTGAGTGCATTACCATATTCTTGGATATGTTGATAAGATTGGTGTTGTCACACTGCATAATAATAGTGTCATGCCCTAAATTTAACAAGGAAAAACACAACCAACAAATGTTTTTTGAAAGGTGAACTAAAGGACAACACAAACAGACCTATACTTTGTTATGAACATTCTATCGAATTGAGGGTTGTGTGAAAAGAAAAGAAAATAACAACTCTTATTACTTGAGGATGTTGGATTGTTACTTTATTTGATAATTGAGTTGGATCTAATTAGTTCTAGTTCATGTGGGAGGATTATGTTTCATTCAAAAATTTGGACTTGAAGTTTTCAAAGAGACCAATTAGTTTTCTAGCATTCGTTGGAACCTGAGTTATAATGTAGGTGTCAGATGATGTTATCATATCGAATCCACATCCTATCTTTGAAGTAAGACATTACATAAGTAAAGGTGAGATTCAAATTCTACACCAATGTGGTCAAATGATTCAATAGTTTTTGAAAGTGAACATGTTTTATAATTGTCCTAAAAGTTCCAATTCCAAGTTGTCTAACCATATATACATAATCTCAACTTACTACATCCTATGTCCACTTCTATTCAGGTGTATTATTATATAGGTACTACTATTTTAATGAACTTATTACATTTTATCATTAAAAAACTTCAACTAAATTGATGTCTTATGAGTCAGCTACTGTTAACTAGAGTTTTAAAACCATCATCAATATTAAATCTCCAGATTACTATAAAGTAATACCTGACATATATCTAATTAGCAACTTCCTGTATGTTTACTAATTGAATGGTACCTCAATCCATTTAAAGATTATGTTCATGTGTTCTAAATGTACAAATAGCAACAAGAAGTGTATATGTTTTATAAATTTTAATATATATTTCCTAAGTACACACTATACCTACTTACTAACACATTCCCTACATAATACTCAACCCTCAAAAAAACCATGTTGAATATATATTTATATTTAATTACTAAACTACAATAATTTCCAAATCTATCCATATCCTATTAAGAACCATACCATTAACATTTAATGAAAAAAATTAAGAATTTTAAGAAAAATAATTATTTTATGAACCAACATTAATATTGACTTCTATACTAACCTCTACTTCATAAAATAATACAACCTAATTGCTAACTTTTCAATTTATGTTATTTCCTACCCCTTTACTAACATGTCTTTAGTTCCTAATCTCCACCATACTTGCTAATCCTATCAACATTCCTAAATATTAACATACACATCCTAAACCTATACAAACCTAACCTAACTCCTTACACATTTATGAAAAAAAAAAAACTAAAAAAACATGGCCTCCCTCCTTTCCCAAGAGTCATGTGACATGGGAGGAGGGACCTTTGATATCTCTTACCTTTTGGGTGTCTTATCCTAGGTGTAGATTTATATATGAAGACCTTTTTTTTTAACTTTAATCCCATCAAACACCTTTTTAAAAGTTTAGAACTGCACTTTCCACCTTGGTGACTTGGTACTCTCACCTATGAGGGAAAAACAATTGTGAGGTATCCAAGGTGGTTGGCCCTTGGGGTGTTTCTGAGAGTTCTCTTTTTTATATATACTTTATTCTATTTAGTGGTCACTATGAAAAGTCTTTTCGAAAAGGGGGTGGCTTCTTAGGTCTTACAAATTTATTGACTTAGGTGTTTGAAAATGTCTAGTTCCTAGGTATAGGTTTCTCCATGGGCAAGACATATAATGATTTATCATTATAATATTTTATTTATTTATATTTATCTTCAAGGGATTCCAAGAATATTCTCTTTGAATATTTTATAGCACTATAATAGGGAGGAATTTATTTTCTTCCCTCCATACAATTTCTAGAGAGGAAATGTGTACCTACAAAAAAATTTCTCACTTGTGTTATATGGCTTATACTTCCAATTTCTTTTAGAAATCCACAATTATGGGGCATCAATGTTTTGACTTAACATTTCTATCACTCCTATTTAAAAGTTGATATCAATGCTTGCATACATCTAACCTATGAATTTATGGTATTCAAAATTTAATTCTTTGTTTACATTACACAAAATCAAATCTTAAGTGAACTGAGGAATGAGAGGACACATATGATTTGTTTAAAAACATATCTAATCATTTTACCATGCATACATAGGATCCATTAAAAACTTGATATTATCCATTTCATCAAAATGCATAACAGTGAGTCCTTGAATGAAACCTTTCAAACTACATTAAATAATCATTACAATGTCCTTCTCACATTGAGAATTCCATAGGGTTTAGTTATTGATTGACCACAAAATCAAGACAAGAATAATGAGATAATCTACATACTTCAATATGTTTCCCCACAACATTAGATATTCTTCTACATGAATTGATATTTTCCCTCCTACACAACTATGACAGTGTTATAATAAGTCTCTTGCACAAACATCTATATGAAAAATCTCAAATTTAACTTTACACAATTTACAACAATGGACAATGGGAAGTAAATCCCCTTTCACATCACAACATCACAACAATGGAAACTTAATATCATATCATATTTTGAGATGGCATGTAAGAGATTAATCTCCTAACAAACACTTGGTTCTTCAAAATTTTCCAAGGTTGAAACACTGATCCTCTTCAAATGGTTCTCTACTTTCCAAACCTACAAAACAAGACAAAACTTGGAACCATGGAGGCTCACCTCCCATCCTAGGCTTCCATGAAGGCATCCGCTGATCAGCATAAACAAGTCCAAAATGGGATACACACACATCCAATAGTTGATAATGCATGAAAAAATACAACACAACACATAACAATCCCTTCCAAGGTTTTCGCATTGATTCACCATTAGAACCAATAACACATTGGGTGAAGGTGGGCTCTCCAAAGAGGAGAATGCCATATCCATATACACATATACATTTTGCAATTTCACACTACCTCTTCCATGCTATCAAAATACATCCTCCTCATCACATCAATACACTTATACCTCCCATGATACAAATGCCTCTTCAAGGCTATTAAACAAGGCATATGGCTTCAATGGAACCCATACTCCATGAACAACAAAACCCTCTCGAACAGGAGAATCTCTCAACTTCAATGTTGAGCACAACTAAACTCTTCACCCAAGGCTTCTCATCCCTCCCAAGGATGAGTGAATCCTTTACACCCATGAACAAATTCAACATTCAAAACCAAACAAAGAGATCAAGGAAGAAAACCAAGAAAATGCATGAACACAATACATAACCACAAAAACACACAAAATTAAAATGAAAATGCATGATCCCATAACAACACTCCATAATAAAAAATTCATTATGCAATGCTAAAACAAAATGGTCATGGTTTGAGCACCAACCTTAGTCCATGCTGATGGCAATGCTAGTTGATGAAGAGCTCCCTTAGCCTCCCTCCAAAACCCTAATTGTCTATAAACTTAGAGAGTGGGTGAACACCCAACTAGTTTTTCCAAGACTCTCTTAAAAGGCCTTCCTACTAACTATTTTAGCAAAAATACCAAGACACTTCCTCTTATAAACTTGTCTCCCCCTAAGTTTTCTATTTTTGACTTAGTGGAACATGAGAGAGAGCTCATGTGACAGCTCCATTTTCGAATTGATGGAAGAAGGCATTGATAAAGGGGTCCCCTAGGTTGTCTAGTCACTATCATGGTCAATATTAGGTCCCTAACATGTTATACTATCATATGGGTAGCTTATTTTCACAAAAAAGGCACTTTAGGACCACCTAATGACCCTTAAAACCCTTGGTCAACTCTAAATTCAAATTTCCTTGTGATAGTAACCCATCCTACCCCTTGTCAAGTTGGTTTTATTTAATCACTAACTAGGTAATTAGCTTTAGGGTAACATGCATGTGACCAAACCCTAGATGACATGTCATTGACACACAAAATTGACAAAGTGTCAAGTGACACATAAAAGCACATTCCACATCATCATGACATGCCCCTAATTAATCTTTGAGATTAAAAATTTGACACAAAACCAATCTTACATTTATGAAATAAAATACATCACAATGAGGCTTTTGAATCTTCTACAGATTTTCCTTGGCTAAACCGTGTTCACATAGGTTTGCAGCTTGTTTTCCCCAAAAGTTTTCATGATTCCACTTCATGAACACTAAACTCAAGCATCAATAGTCCAAGAAGGTTATATAAAATATATATCATAAATGCATAAGAATCTAAATGTTACATAAATCCATATTAACATAATTCAATGGAATTCCTTTACTTAATCATTTCAATATAAACATTCAAAATGTTGAAATATCAAAATCTGCATATCAACATTAATATCTAATCAAAATTTATTTCCTATCATAGTGATGGAATGTTGAATCTACACTATTAAATTAGCCAACATGGAAATTAGTTCCAAATACATATTTTAGGTCAAAATCATCAAAATGAATACATCTCTACTAATATTCTTTTTTTCATTTAAATATCATTTGGTTGCTATCAATATCCTATTATCATTATGAGATAACTATAAAGTGTATCAATTATGTTAGGTAGACAGGATGTTTGCATAGTCATGTCACATGGTTTCAGGATCCAATCATAGAATGAATCGATTATATTTTATTGGTTCATAAAATACTTCCTTATAAATACCAAGATATCCACCTAATTGACTCATCACATTACATCATATCAAGTTCTTTCATGTAGATCTTTATCCAAATTTGATTTAAAAAATCATATTATGACTATTAATATTATCCACAAGAGTGGGTGTTTATTCATCTTTCCATACTAGCCATGTAATTTAATTATCCTAATAGGCCATCAAATATCAGGAACCCATCAACATAGTTTTCTAAGTTATGGCACCTCAAGTCTTTATTCCATAGGGTCTTAGCTTATAAACCTAATGTAATTCAAACATGATACTTAGCACAAAAATGACTAAAATATACACCAGTATCAATAAGATTTTAAGTTTGTTATAAATCAATGCATACTTAGATTCCAAGACCTTCTTACCATTGTTCTATCATAAGGTGTGCGGTAATAGTCTAACATTCACAAGAGATAGGACATAACATCTTGTGTCCTTTATTCTTCCTAGATCTAAGCATATTCATGTTATTAAGATTTATACTAAGGTACTAGGGAAGGGGCCTTGCAAATAGGTTCTATAATTGGATCTTGTATTCCTTATAGAATTTGTCTAATCCATAAAAATTATTGATAGATAATTGTAACTTCCACATAGTCTAATTTTGTGATAGATTGTGATCTACAATTTTGATTCTTGCTAGCCCATGCAACTAGCCTTTCTCCAAGAAAAAGTGATCCACCCTTGTTATTTTCTTGTCATCAATATTTCATCCTCACTCTAAATTTTTTTAAACTTTCAAATTGAAATCTCCTTTTTTTTCATACCATGAACCAACATCTTGAGAGTCCTTAAGATACTAAAATATTTTTTTAACTACTATCAAACATGATTCCTTAGGTTGTAAAAAAATATTGCAACATTCCTATAGCTTGAGCTATGCATTTTTAATTATGAAAAATATATTTAAATTTCCCAACCATTAACCTAGACATGGTTTCATTTACTTCTTTGGATCTATTGATGTACCAATAGGTTTAGATTCTTCCATTCCAAATATCTTTAATATTTCTTTTATGTATTTGAACTAAGTTATTTAGATACCCTTTTCATCTAATGTACTTAAATTCTAATAAAATTATTTATCTCTCCAATCATAGACATTTCAAATTCCTTCCTCATCTCTTCTCTGAATGACCTTCTTAATTCATCTTCTCCTTCAAATATTATATCATCCACAAATATTTTAGCAATTAGGATAATGTCTTGCCTCTCAATCTTAAGATACAAATTATAATTATCACTTATTCTAACAAATCTTATTCTAATCAAGTAAGTGTGTAGTCCCTCATACCATTCTCTTGGTTCTTTTTTTAATCCATATACATCTTTGTGAAATCCACATACCAAATCCATTCCTTGTTATGTAGAAAAATATTTTGGCTTCTCAATATGCACATCTTCATCTAATTATCAAATTAGAAAATGTTGATTTGATATCCATCTAATAGAATTTGAATCCTATATAGAACACATTTGCAAGTAATATTCTTACTCCTTTAGGTCTAGCTATTGGGGAAAATATTTCTTCATAATCTTATCCTTATTCCTATGTATATCCTTTGTAAACCAATCTTCCTTTGTTTGTGATCACTTCACCACTTTCCTCCAACTTAATCCTAAATACCAACTTGATTTTTATATCCATATATCTTAATCATGCATTCATCTAGATTAAATGCTTCATTCTTAGACTTGACTCATTATTGAACTCTTGATGCTAAGGGAAAAAATTAAAACCTCATCTAGCTAGAAGGTAATATGTTTCTTAGTTTAGACATTTAGGATGAGAAATATAATGTCTATTCCAAGATGTACCTGACAAATAATGATCATGTTCAAGTGTGCAATTATATTAGAGGCACACATTTAGCACATACACTACTGTAGGGTGTGGTTTTTACTTTTATTTCTCAAAATCTTCATTCTTCATCAATCTAACCATGTTGACATTGATAACCTTTTTTCGTGCTTAGATTGAAGCCATTTTGCATAGTGTTTAAGCAAGTTCTTCAAATTCATAACTTAGTTTATTTTCCTTTAACTTGAAATCTACCTTCACTCTAAATTTTTTGGCCAAATCCACTATCTTAACTTATAATTCACAACAATGCACACTAATCAATGAAATTTTCTTAAAATTTTATTTTCTCTCATAAATATAGGGTGAGAAATGAATCATTTAATTCCTCTTTTATGTGAAAACATTTAATTTATTACTTGTCATGGCATAATAAATGTTTTGTACAAAATACTTAGTTCACACACATATTCACCATTCTTCACTCAGTAATTATACAATACTCAATTGATAAGCACTTCCACTAATATCTTAGTTTACATGTTAACTTGTCATGCTTGGTTAACCTTAACATAACTTATCAACTTGGTGGGCTTCATCAACACTTACTAATATTCAAAACTTCATGACTTTTCCTATTGCATGTAACAATATGCAAATATGGATGTCATTCCATTATATATTAGGAGCTTATGGAAGATTTAACAATTTAAGTGTAGTGTCATACCTTTTCTTATATCTTAGTTTGAACTAAAAGTTTCATCTAATCCATTGGATGACGTGTCACCAATACTTCTAATTGAAGGTTAATTTCCTTTTTTCCTCTTTTTCCATGACTTATTAATTAGACCATGAAATTAATCAGCATTAACTTTACCTTTTCCTTTTCTATCTTCTTCCTTAGGTGTTGATAGTCAATACCTATGGTTGACCAACCTTGTCACAATGAAAATATTTCATTCTAGGATTTAACTAGTTTCTAGGCCTTCCTTGAAAGTATAACCTCATGCATTTAGGAGAAATGTTACTATAATCTCCACATATAGTACAATTATACCATGTATTATAGTCCCAAATGATTGTATTACCTTTCTTCTTCAGTGTCCATCGAAATTCTTCTATGATCTATAGTCTTGTGTCCAAACTTAATACAACTATAACTATAATCATTGAACACATACTAGCTATGAGACTAATTGAAATTTGATCGAGATTCATATTCTTGATCACCATACTTATTGCAATTTTAACGACAACCATCAAATCTAGGAGTAATATTGGTAAGTCCAATATTATGTAGGATTATTTGGCTTGGGATTTGTATAGATATCCCTTTTTCAACTTCCTTAGATTATTCTCCTTACTTGGTAGTTGAATGTGATGAAGAAGAATCCTAGGATTTTTAGCAATCCTCCATGTTAGATGTATTATGGCTACGACTTGTGCACTTGGTCACCAAATAGTGGTGCTTAGTTGTTGCTGGGTATAGTTTTGGCCAAAGAACTCAGTCATTGAAGGGGCTCAATCACCAAAGGAGCTTGATGGATATAGATCTCTCAGCATTCACTATAGTGCTTGGCATGTGTTGGTTTCTCGACATGCACTAGGAGCTCAACAATGCTAGTTTTTTGGTTGATGGTCAGTTTGGTTTCCTTGACACTTGGTTTAGTCTTGGTTCCCATAGGTGTTGAGTTGTATGTGAGCTAACTTTGGGTATTTAATTTGTGTTGTAACCAAATTGTGTCTCAAAATATATTTAACATATGGGTTTCAATTTAATAATTAATGAACTAGGTTGACCTATGGCTTAGTTAGGTACAAGTAGGGGGTCTTATGGATTCTTTAGTCATGATCGTCCATCTTGGAGAAGAGGATGCAAAATTTGAAGAGATAGTAGTTGTGGCTTGAAAACTAGGAGATTTCTTGGTGGGCTTGTGAGAAAAAGTTAAGATTTCCTTGGGGTCATCTTCTAGAATGTGGATCTAGGCTCATTAAGATTATGATTGTGAGTTGGTTCTTGTGGGATATTGTAGAACTATTTTTTAATTTTTATTGTATTTGGCCCTAACCCAAAAGGTCTTACAATCAAACACACTACATGTAAACAATTATTTATGAATAAAGAGTTGCATTTGGTATCAGATCTTGCATTATTATTCTATTTGTATTGTGCAATTATTTATAGGGATACAAATTACCTCCAATAGGGGGACCCTTGGATTCTTTCTACATCAAGTGGTACAAGAGAGACTGTGTTCTAGAGTGTGTAGATAGATCACCAAAGTTGAGGTAATTTGCACCAGGACTTAATTGAAGGCTAGAAGAGAAGGTTGATCTAGTGGAGTTGATTGATCTTCTAGATCTATGGATATTTTGTAGAGGGTTTACAAAAATCTTGGAAGATGCCTCCAAGAAGATTGGACCATAGGGTTATTGATGATCTTAGTGATTCTGTGGAAGAAGAGATCTCAATTTTAGATCTGAGATGGAGGAGGTTAAAGCTAGTTTTAGATCTGAGATGGTAGTAATGAAGAGTGACATAATTGCTAAAATTGTAAGTGCTTTAGGTGGTGTACCTAGGCATGTGGGTACTGAAGATGGTAATGAGGATGTTCCTAAAGACTTTGAAATTACTAGCTTGAGTGGTGAGTACAGAATTGATCTCATGGAGAGACATATTGGAACCAAGTCTAGTCAGTTTGTTAGATGTAAATCTTAGTTGAGGCTGAAGCATAAGATGGAGGTTTCAGATTTCTCAAGTACTTTGACTCCTAAAGACTTGATTAATTGGATTGGTGAATTGGAAGACTACTTTGAACTTGAGGATATAGGATATCTTTGTAATGTCTCATTTTAGGACTATTATTTATTTACCCTTCAATTTGTATAAGTTTGATAATATTTCTATCGGCTCCTCCCCTTACCAAAGTTTGTATTCTATATATATATATATATATATATATATATATATATATATATATATATATATATTGTAAGAGTCACGTCTTCTCACAATATAATAATTATAGTAATTATAAAATTATATTATATTAATATATATGATTTATATAAGTTTAATAATATATATTATATCTATAGTGATATCACTATTAATAATATTAGTGTTATAAATATTATTTATTCATTTTATTAATCTTATATATATTATTTAATAGTATATTATTTTAAATATCTAATATATTTATGCATAGTTATATGATTATATATATACTAATAATAATTGATATTTTTCAATTTATATACATTATTAATCATTTTAATATTATATACTTTATATATAATACTTATTTATTATTAAATTATATATGTCAAAATGGGGATATCACAATCCTCCCTCTTGAATTTGCTTGTCCTCAAGAAAAATAATTCATACACGAGCTACTTCATAGACATAAAATATATTTGCATACAAAAACATTTAGAAGATTTATGAGATATACATCTTTAATGAATGAAAACACAAAGCTTACACAAAGTAGAAAAATGAAGACATGAAGCATACATGATGTAGATAGATGAAGACATGAAACAAACATAATGAAGAAAGATAAAGACACAAAGCATACATGATGCAGACAAATGAAGAAATGAACTATACAAGATGTAGATACACAATACACATGTTATGCAATTCCTTGATTGTGAACCTACAACCACAAAATCATTAGTACACATTTATATATAAAAATTTCCTTTTAGGATTTCCTTATATTTATCCCTTGACAAGGTATTTATAGTCTCAATTTAGAGAAATTTGATCTTATAGTAATTTTAAAAAAAAAGTTATAGTTGATTATAATATTAACTCATCATTTCCTAAGTATGGGAGGAGAAACTATATTAAGGTGCCCTATTACCCAATCATTGGCTTCACCATTTTTCTTAATTATTTTCATCTCTCTCCAATCATCATCTCCAAGATAGTGCCTTTGTATGATGTACCCCAGGGCATTCACTCCACTGTAGGCCTTACCTAGTACCTTTGGATGATGAAGCCCAATCCCCATCTCACCATAGACCTTACCTAGTACCTCTAAATGGTGTCACCAATCCCATTCCATTGTCAGCCTTATCTTATCTTGTAATATGATGATCTTTAATAATTTAATTAGTTTTACTTAACAACATTATTTGTGATAACAATTGACAACTAATCTCATTTAGAATTCAATATTTTAAAAACATAAATTTATTCAATCATTATTTTATTTTAAATATCTAATTCGATAATTATTTGATTATTACCTATCAACTTAAAATTCAATTTCATTTTGTTGTAACTATTTGATTAGAATCATTGGTAGTAGGTATTAAACTATTCAATACTCTTCACAATAACAAAATGTGTCAATCATAAGAAGGACACTAATAATTATTTCATAATAAAATATATGAAGAAAATATATAACTTACTTCATTACCTTTATGTGTTGAAGTGGTGATTTAGAGGTATGAAGTAATCTTCATATCCACTTAAGGTCTTCCTCTAGTTTAATCCTTGTTTACAAATTTTCTCTATCTACTGATTTGTACTAGATTTTCCCATTGATAGTCCATCATGAATTAGTTTTATGAGAAACTTCAAATATATTTGATTCCATTTTCTAATGCAAATATCATATGTATAAAACATGTGATGCATTTGATGCTATGTGATGAATTGGAGATAATTGTATTTGACCAATATATTCTCATAAGAACAATGATAGATTTCATTATTCTTAACAAATAATTGCTCCATTTGATAAACTATACTACCCCAAAATTGAGTGTTGATGTCCCCAATTTGATAATCGAGGAGAATCCATTATGGTAAGAATGGAAATAATATCCATATTTGGATGTTTGAAGTTTTGTATCTTTGAAATAGTCATATAAAAATATGCAACCTATGAGTTCCTCATGGTCTCTATTGATAGTGATAACATTTCCACTAAGATACTAGTATTTCTTTTTGTGGTTGTCCTCTCATGTGGATACATAAACTACTCATTTGATCTTTCACTTCTCATATTGGTAACCATATTCTTCAGCAAGGATTTCTTCATTGATGATATGTTATTTTTTACTTACTTTTAAATAGAATGATAATAATGGGCATATTGTGTTTGATTTAGCTAGTACCACATATCTTCTATCATGATTTTTCTTTTTGATATATTTGGCATTTCAAAATTTGTAGAGAGATAGATGTAATTCAAAATAGATAGACTATGGATTGTACTTTGTAGATTCACCAGCAATGTCAAATTGATGATCATAAATTACATAATAGTCATAATGATTGTGAACCATGCTGGGATGGATGAAAACCCATGAATAACAAAGTCTTTGATCTTTACACCCAAACTCTGATGTTGCATGTTGGTATTGTCTTTTGTTAATTTATAGATATCATCCATTATTTTATCAATGTTCAATCAATGTCTTGCCCTCATAGGATGGCAATATCATGCTCTGATACCACTTGTAATGTCTTGTTTTAGGACTATTATTTATTTACCCTTAAATTTGTATAAGTTTGATAATATTTCTATCTAATCCTCCCCTTACCAAAGTTTGTGTTCAATATATATATATATATATATATATATAAGTTTAATAATATATATTATATATATAGTGATATCACTATTAATAGTATTAGTGTTATAAATATTACTTATTCATTCTATTGATCTTATATATCATAGTATATATATATATATATTTTTTTTTAATAGTATATTATTTTAAATATCTAATATATTTATGTATAGTTCTATATTATATATATATATATATATATATATATATATATATATATATATATATATATATATATATATATATATATATATATATATATATATATATATATATATATATATATATATATATATATATATATATATATATATATATATATATATATAATAACAACTTATATTTTTTATTTATATACATTATTAATCATTTTAATAGTATATACTTTATATATAATACTTATTTATTATTAAATTATATAAGTCAAAATGAGGATATCACAATCTTCTTAGAGTGAGGTTGGCACAAACTAAGATGAAAGGACTGTTAGAAAGGCCAGGGTTGTCGTTGCACCAAAAGATGAACCTATCATTGCCCAATACAACCAATAGTCTTATAGAATCATAGGAGGTGGTTAAGCCATGTCACGAATATTGTGAGGGATGCTAGCCCACTGCCAATAATCCCTCTCCTAACATCACTCACAGTGGCTTGTGAGATTTGAACCTATCACCAAGCTCTGATACGAATTGTGAGAAATGTTAGGGTAGTTGTTACACCAAAAGATCGACCACTCAATGCCTGATACAACCAATAGTCTTATAGAACCATGAGAGGTAATTAAGCCATGTTGTGAATCTTGCAAGGGACATTGCCCACTACCAACAAGGACATGCTACTCTTTGGTGGTAATAACTACAAAGAGATAGAGAGAAGGAAGGTGAAATGAAGATCACTATATGGAGGTTGATGGTAATTAAGCTGAAGGCTAACTTCATCCTTGCTAATTATGTACTTGAGTTGTTTAAGAGATTACATAATTTGAAGCAAAAGGATATGACTATGAAAGATTATACCAAGGAGTTCTATGAGTTGACTATTTAGTTTGGGCATAGAGAATTGTCAAAGGAGAAGCTAGCTCAATATATTAATGGTTTGAGATTTAATATCCAAGATGAGGTTGGTATGTTCAAGATTGATTTGGTTGAGGATGATTATTACTATGTCCTTAAGGCAGAAGAAATGTTGAAGAGGAAAGGTCAAGATAATGTTAGAGGGAAGGATAAGAAGGATAGCTCAACAAAAGCTAAACCAAGTGTAGAAGATGAACCAAAACCTATTTATCAGAAGAGGAGGACAAGTGGAGGTGTGGTGAAGAAGGCCATAGATCATTTGAATGTTCTCATGGTAGGAAAGCTACATGGTCAACCTGAGAAAGGAGAGAGTTTATTGGCTTGACAAGTGTTGATTGGTTAGAGGACAATGGAATCTTGTCAGAGGACTAGTTTTTTTAGGACTTGTTGTAAATTTGGTGGTAAATTATGTAATATGATTGTGGATGGTGGTAGTATTGACGACCTTATTACCAAGGAGATGGTTCATAAACTTGGTTTGAAGAGAATGAGACATCCTTATCCTTATAGGATTGGTAGATTGCAAGGTGAGCATGCGTTGGAAGTTAGGGAGTAGTGCCTTTTTTATTTCCAGATTGGGTAGTATAATGATCAAGTGTTGTGTGATATTGTGGGCACAAATAGTTATCATGTGTTGCTTGGTAGACCTTGGTACTATGATTGCAAGATTATGCATGATTGTGTTAAGAATGTTTTTACAATTGTGAAAGGTGGTAGGAAGCATTCCTTGATTCCTTTATAGAATGAAAAGCTTGGTAGAAGTAACCTGAGTATTGGTAGCCAAGTTGAGTTGAAGGATTCTAAGAGGGTTGGAGATTAGGATGGTAAATAGACTTGTGGAACATTGAGGATGGATGTGAAGAAGAAGAATAAGAAGAAGGGAAAGAGTTTACAAGTTGAGGATTTGGAGGATATGTATGTGAAGAACCAATTTGGGATTTATGTGTTGAATCCCAAAAGATGTTCTTCTAGCTATTGGTAACATCTTTTCGAACTTGGGGTGTATGATGTAGGGGCATCCTAGTTTTTAGAAATCCTTCATGTTGTAGGTATTTTGGATAGGAGTTGTGGACTTGGACACCAAATAGTGGTGCTCAGTCACTGATGGGTGTAGTTTTGGCTAAGGATCTTGGTCATTAGAGGGACACAGTTGCTAAAGGAGCTCAATAGATATAGATTTCTTGGCATTCACCATAGTGGTTGGCATGTGTTGGTTTATCAACATGCATTGGGAGCTTGACAATGCTGGTGGTTTGGATGATTCTTGGCTTGGTTTCCTTGACACTTGGTCTAGTCTTGGTTCTTATAGGTATCGAGCTTTTTGGAGCCAAATTTGGGTATTTACTTCATGTTGTAGCTGAATTTGGGTATTTAATTTGTTAGGATTAAACCATGGACAGAAATAACAATTACATGCACATATAACCAATAATAGAAAATAATAGATCACACAGAAAAGAACACAAGGCACCAAGATTTAATGTGGTTCACCCAATCCATGGGCTATATCCACCAAACAACAAGTTTGATATTATTATGATCCAGTGAATACAACCTGATTACGATCTGTAATCCCTTATAGCTCAATACTGCCGCAAGAACTAATTTTGCATCACAACTTAATGAAAATACCTAACCCTAAGTCCTTTTATACAAGTAATTTTATGCCATTTTAGGGTTAGAACATGTTGGCCATATGTCAACCACAACATCTGCCACATGTTAGCCACGGCCCAAAAAAAAAAAACCTAAAGAATTTATGAAGTATGTACAGTAATTTCTTGATCAGTCACCACAATTTAATAATCTCCCACTTAGGGATTGATCAGGCTCCACACTAAACAATAATCTCCCACTTGGAGACTGATCCTAAAGCTATACTACTACCACGTGAGGCTCCCACTAGATCAAACCACCCTGGACTTTGTTGTTCTTGTATTTCTGTTCAGTTTAGAAGACCAAATGAAGTTGAAGAGGAATTCAACTTCTCCCTTGTTACTA
This sequence comes from Cupressus sempervirens, assembly GCA_028749045.1. NCBI lineage: Eukaryota > Viridiplantae > Streptophyta > Pinopsida > Cupressales > Cupressaceae > Cupressus > Cupressus sempervirens. The sequence continues at coordinate 364,152,470 of CM053786.1, read as the reverse complement.
CCTTTGTCAACATATCTACTAGATTGTCATTGGTATGTATCTTCTCTAGCTTTAACTATCCATCCTCCAAAATTGACCAAATGAAATGGTACCACAACTGTATGTGTTTGGTCTTTGAATGCAGAGCTGAATTATTTGTAAGATGAATGGCAATCTGACTATTGGTAAAAAAATAATTATCCCTTTGAGGGCGTCCCAATTTTTCCAAGAAGAACTGAAGCCATATCATCTCCTTAGTTGCCTTTGTAGTAGAAACATACTCTACCTCTATAGTGGATAAAGTATTAATCTTTTGTAGCCTAGAAACCCAGCTCATGGCTGCCCCACCAATAGTAAAGACATAACATGTAGTACTCCACCTAGTATCAATATCCCCTAACAAATTTGAGTCAACATAGCCTTGTAAATTAGTAGTAGAGCCCCCAAAGTGTAAACACTTATTAGATGTTCCTCTCAAATATCTAAAAATCTATTTGACGGCATTCCAATGCTCAATTCTTGGATGACTCATATACCTACTAATGACTTCCACTACATGTGAAATATCTGGCCTAGTACATACCATAGCATACATTAAGCTTCCTATAGCTGAAGCATAGGGTACCTTGGACATCTTATCCTCCTCTTCCTGCATCTTAGGACACATCTCCTTAGTCAACTCCAAATGACCAGGTAAAGGTGTACTAACAACTTTAGCATTACCCATAGAGAAATGTTGCAATAGCTTCTCAACATAATCAACCTAAGATAGCATCAATGTTATGTTCTTCCTATCTCTACAAATCTTCATACGAAGGATTTTTTTTTCTACCCCCAAATCCTTCATAGCAAATGCATGTGCTAATTGGCATTTCAACCCCTTAATGTGATCCATGTTAGACCTAACTACAAGCATAACATCAACATATAAACATAAAATAATGTAGCTATCATCATCCAACCTCTTAAAATAAATACAATAATCTGAATGACACCTGCTATAGCGATGCTCATGCATAAACTTGTCAAATTTTAGATACCATTGCTGAGGTGCTTGCTTCAAGCCATATAAACTTTTTTTCAAGTTGCACACTAAGTTCTCCTTACCTTTGACCTAAAATCCCTATGGTTGAGCCATATATATCTCTTCATCCAAATCTCCATGAAGAAAGGTTATTTTAACATCAAGCTACTGTAAATGAAAATTTTTAGTAGCCATAAGACTTAAAACAGTATGGGTAGAAGTCATCTTAACAATAGGAGAAAATATCTCATCAAAATTGATTCCCTTTTCTTGTGCAAATCCTTTCACAACTAACCTAGCTTTAAATCTTTTCTTACCTCCTTCCTCATCTTTCAACCTATAAACCCACTTATTATATAAAGCCTTTTTACCTATAGGCAATTTGCATAAATCCTATGTCTTATTCTTTAGGAAAGAGTCCATTTCATCTTTCATTGCAGACACCCACTGAATCTTAGTATCCACCTACACTACTTCATCATAACATTCAGGTTCATCAGCATCAGTAAGTAAAATTGAATACAAAGAGGGAGAGAATCTTTCTAGAGGTCTAATTTGGCTTGTTGACCATCTAACATTCATTGGTGTGTGTGGTATTTTTTGTTGTAGTTGTTGCACATCATGAGGAATGGTTGGAACATTAGCTTGTGGAGTATCATCTAGCACTACATAATCATCTTCTTTCTTCTCATGTTGCCACAACAAATCTTTGTACAACACTTTCTCATTGAATATGACATCCCTGCTTCATACAATTTTTTTAATTTCATAATTCCAAAGCCTATAACCAAATTCATTATTTCCATATCCAACAAATACACATTTCTTTGACTTAGCTTCTAGCTTGGTTCTATTTTCAAAGTCTATATGAGCAAACGCTTCACAACCGAAGGTCTTGAGAAAAGAATAACTTGTCTTCTTACTAGTCCATGCTTCCTCTAGAATAGCACAACCCAAAGGAGTAGAGGGACCTATATTAATCAAATATAAAGTAGTATTGATAGCCTCCACCCACATGTGTAAGGGTAACCCAACATGAAACCTCACACTCCTTACACACTCCATTATAGTCTTGTTCATGTGTTTAGCCACTCCATTTTTTTGTGGAGTCCTTGGAATAGTTTTCTATCTATGAATACCATTAGTGGAGCAATAATCTTCAAATTCATGACTGCAATACTCACCACCATGATCAGATCTGAGACATTTTAATTTCTTACCAATCTCATTTTTAACCAAGCATTTCCATTTCTTAAAAGTTTGAAATACAACAAATTTCTATCTAAAGAAATAAGTCCATACCTTTCTAGTTGCATCATCAATAAATTTAACATAATAATCAGAGCCTCCAAGGGAAGATACCTGAGTTAGTCCCCATACATTGCTATGCACAAGCTCTAATTTCTCATTTTTGTTTTCCTTCCCAGTCTTCACAAAAGTCACTCTCTTTTGTTTTCCATACACACAACTTTCATAGAAATCCATATTAACACATTTCAGACCTAGTAAAACTTTCTGTTAATTAAGTACTTCCATACCTTTCTCACTCATGTGGCCAATTTTTTTGTGCCACAATGTTGTATTAGAATCTATAGCAGCTATTTGTTCTCCCTGCTCAACTGTAGCAATTGTTCCTAAACATTCATTTTTTTCTAAAAAAATTAAAGTAGAAGGAACAATATGACTTGTACAAAGATATAAGGTGCCTACGTTCACACCTTTTTCTACTACAAGGGAACCTTTTAAAACCTTCAAATTTTTATCATTAAAAGTAACTACACAACCCTCATCACTGAGTTTTCTACTCAGCCTTGGAACATGTCTTACCTCATTTAGTAGCCAATGATTCCCATTCTGCAACTTAATCTTAATTTTTCTCTTTCTAACAATCTAATAGGGTTCATTATCCCCTTAATTAACAAGCCCAAAATCCCCTTGGACATAATCAATGAAATAACCTCTACGAGGTGTAGCATGAAATGAAGCACCAAAATCTAAAACCCATGAATCATCAACACTTTCCAAAGACAAAAGAAAAGCATCCTCTTTAGATTTGTTACTTACCACATTTTCCTCCTTGTCTCCATCTGGTTTCTCTCCTTCATTTTACTTCCAATTCCAACAATCTTTCTTTTTATGACCTAGTTTCCCACAGTACCAGTAGTTGTTCGGTCCTCTCAATTGAGACCTCCTCCCCTTTGACTTTCCTCTTTATTTCCCATGATTTCCAGACTTACTTCATCTCTCAGTTGTTCTACCCCTGCTTTTTGCATTCAAAGCACTTCCTGATGTAGAAACACCTAAGGTTTTCCTATGAGTTTCCTCACTCAAAAAAACACTGATTACATCTTCACATTTTAGGGTACTAGATCTAGGAACAAAATTACTCACAACCATTACCAATCCATTCTAGCTTTCAGGCAAAGAACAAAAAATCAAGAGAGCCCTAATTTCTTCATCAAAATTGATACCCATAGAAGATAATTGACTAGTAATAGTATTAAACTCATTTAAATGATCTACAATAGATCTACCTTCTGCCATTTTCATATTAAATAGATGTTTCATGAGAAATACCTTGTTTCAAGTGGAGGGATTTTCATACAGTGTCACTAGGGTTTTCATCAAATCTTCTGTCATCTTTTCTTTTGTAATATTAAATGCCACTGATGGTGCCAGGCATAATTTAATGCTTTCAAGTGTCTTTCTATCCAAAATATCCAATTCATCATTTGATATAGATACCTGATTCTTAGCTTTTAATTCCAACAACTTTCATAAATCCTTCTAATAAAGATAGTATTCCATTTGGATCTTCCATAATTGGAAGTTCTACCCATTAAACCTATCAACCCTCAGCTTACCTTCATCTACCATTGCTCCCACTCAATTGTGAGACTCCCACTCAACCATGAGACTTTCTTGTAGAGGATAACTAAAAAACAACCTCACTCTGATACCACTTGTTAGGATTAAACCATAGACAGAAATAAAAATTACAAGCATAAGTCAATAATTCCTTGGTGTTTTCTTCCATAATTTGGATTTGGAATAGCTCATATTAGGATTCTAAGTTGGATCTTTTGGGATCTTGTAGAACTATTTTGTAATTGATGTTGTATTTGGCTCTAACCTAGAAGGCATTACAACTAGGCACGTTGCATATAAACAATAATTTATAAATAAAGAGTTGTATTTGGTATTAGATCTTGCATTATTGTTGTGTTTGTGTAGTGTGGTTATTTACAAGGGTCCAAATAACCTCCAATAGGGTTTCCCTTGGATTCTTGCTACATCAAACTACTTGGTACAAACTAGTTGAGAAGTATCATTAAGTCTCCTCTATTTTCTTAGTTTTTCATCTAGTATTCTTATGCTTTATTTTGATCCCTTTAGTCTTTCATTGGTTTCTCTTACTGCTGTAAGTTCACCTTTTTAGGTTTTTACTCTTAGTTCTTAGTTCAACAATTCTTCCAACTTTATCCCAATCTCATGATTTTTTCTGAGTAACTAGTTTACCATATCATAAAGATTCTAGGTCAACCTCATGATTTCTTTATCGATTTCATCCACTATTACAAAAATCTATCTCTTAACTTCTACAATCATTATCTTATCATCCTCAACTTGTATCTTTTGTTCTAACACTTCACACATCCTAGTAGATTACAAATATTTTTGTCTTTTTACTGATTTCATCTTCTTGATAAGGTTACAAGGTTTTTCTCTATTAGAATAGTTATGCTAGTGTTAAAATCATTAGACATGTTTCTATCAAATAGTTCTTCAATCACTTGCTCCTAATATGTTGTGTCATTTGTTTTTTGGGAAATATTTTTCCTCTTATTTAGTGAATTCTTCAGCTTCTCCTTTATCTCAGTGATTTTATTTAGGGTCAACCTAAGTTCCAACTCCTGATTCTTAATTGTCTTGTCAAGCCTATACCTTTCCATGATTTAGATCTTTTATTTATGATGATAAAACCCATTATTAAGAGTACTAGGTCTGATGAATTTTTTTGGATTATTATGGAAAGGGAGGATGTTGAGATGGGGTGGAGGGTGAATTAGTATCGCTTAAAACTTTATCTTTTATACAAAATTTATGATGACTTTATTCTTTTTAGAACACAATAAGCATATATCATTAACCACAATAATTGAAAAAGTAAAAGTAATCACATCTATGCTAACTTGCATGAATAATGAAAATATAAACCATTAAATCATGAAATATAACACAAGTATTTGATCATACAAAAATACTTGATTAGAGGGAAAATTGCATTGGGAATGGTACCCATAAATTCATTTCTATTGCAATATGTGTGGTGTAGGAGAACCTATTCCCCCACTCTCCACAAAATCCACTATAACAAGTTCTTCATGAGTTTCACTCAAGGGAATTCATGCCTAAGAGTCTTTGATAAGTTTTAGAATTAGTTTTTCATTACAAATAAGCCTACTTGGGAGGCCTAGTCACAATTGGTGTTTTATACATCATTGGTTTTTAACTATGGTCATTAGGCACATCTTAGTCATAGGATTGAGTAGGTGTGTTCTTAGGCTTCTAAAAATGTGTACTTGGTTAAAATAGGGGATCCCTTTGTTAACTAACCCAACTTAGTTAGTGTAGATTTTATGCTGGCATTCCCTCATTAACTAACCCAACTTGGTCAACACCATCTCTGAACTTAGTTAACACTGAACACTCAAAACATACAAGGAACTATCTTTAGTGCTTGAGTGACCTCGGTTATCACTAACTGCTTGGTAAATTCTTAATAGTTTCAAATTAAAATTAATAACTTTCACTTAATAAATCCCAATGGTCACAACCTTTGAAAATTGGTTGGATTAGTTGGGAAATGTCTTCAAATAGTCCTTTCACATGAGTGGAAGATAGAGAAGAAGTACTTTAGCAATTTGAAACCAATTATGTCTCCCATTTTCCTTATAATTTGTTGTAATGCATGAATGTATAGAAAGTATGAATTAGAAGGAGGAAATAACTATTCAAATTTGAATCTTATGTTAGAATTCTTTAGAATAACTATGGGGGGGGGGGTGAATCAGTTATTCAAGGTCCAAAATGCCCTATTAATACCTTTTTACTACTTTTAATGAATCCATACACTTTTCATCCATCCAAACTTAAATCAATCATATAAGCAAGCTATAGTAAATCAATATGCAAAGATAAAACATCCATAATCAACACATGACATAATGATTTACGTGGAAACCCAATTTGGAAAAAACCACCAGTAACATGCTACTTGATTCTCACTCTTCTGAAGTGATGCCCTGTTAAAAGCCTACCCTATTAAAGGCTTACAACACACTGTTAAATGTGACCTTGTTAGAGGATTTCACCAAACTATTAGGAATGGGCCTGGTTAAAGGTCTTTAGAACATTCACTTGGAATGTCACCCTGTTAAAGGATTTATCTTATGGCTATTAAACCAACCTAAGTCCATAAGATTTAAACTTACTGTTACAATTGCTAGAAAGTAACGATAAAGGTCTTTTGATCTGATATAACTTACAACATACTTTGCAGATTTTAGATCACACTTTCAGTTCAATCCTTATGCTTGGCTTCAATCACTTCAGCTCTGACTTCTTGTCTTCCTCTCAAGCTTTGTTTCCTTGAGTTTACTTACTCATTTTGCTAATGCAATCATCCCTGTGGTCATCTATTCAAACAAGGTTCCTATGCTTTCTTCTCCTTAGCACCTTCTTCAGTACTTCATGCTTTTATGCTTGACCACTTCTCTCTCTCTCTCTCTCTCCTTTTTCTTTCATTAACTTATGTCTTCTTAAATAGAAATCTGATTTACCTTTGCCACTCAATTCTTCCTCTTTAATTTTAGGGTTCCAAAATGGATTAGGTATGATACAATGTATCTACCCCATATCTTGTTCTCTTCTAGAAACTTTGTCAGTTGTATCCTTAAAAAAAAATGTTCTACATGGTGTTCTGTGCCACCAGCTCATCATTCTTATCTTCCTTTCAATTCAAAAATTTCTAGATAACAACCTTATCATCTTAGATCTGGTGAATCTTCGATTTTCAAAATAATGCAGCAACTCAGCATTATTGAGTTACTGGTGCTTGATAGCTCTATGTTACTTAGCACCTATACCTGCTCGGCACTTGGTTCTGCTCGACACTTGGCTCTACTCAGCACTTGGTTCTACTCAGCACTTGGTTCTGCTCGGCACTTGATTCTACTCTGTGTCACTCAGCATCTGAAGTTTACTCAATATCTGGAGTTTACTCGACATCTGGAGTTTACTCGGCATCTGGAGTTTACTCAGGATCTTTAGTTTACTCAGGATTAACTAGGAATTTTCTCAGCTCTTACTAGCTTGCTCGACTCCTCTCTAATGAACTTATTTTGAGCTTTACAAAAGACTTAGCTAAAACCTTAACTCTTTTATATGTTTTAGTGTGCCCATTCTTTGTATCTTATAGTATGTCATCAAATACACTTTTTCATCAATGGCTTAGTTGATCCTTATACTTCATTATAACATCATAACTTCAACCTTTCTCTAGGTGTTCTAGTTACATCTTATTGATTTCCTCCTCCTTGAAAATCAACTAATTGATAGTATTTGGACCACTAAAAAAATTGTCATTCCTACAAGTAGCAAGTTTGACATCAATGACAAAACAATGATTGAGGACATTCTTTACCAGTTCCATATATTATTCCAACAGCTTTTCTTATGATTATTTCAATCATTTCCAACAATCTCCCTCTTTGGCATTGATGGCAAACCAAACCAATCAATTAACCAACTTAGTTACCACCAAGATTGTATACGTTATCTTGTTGTATTTTTACTACTGATCTCATATATCTCCCTCTTTATTTGTATATCTCCCTCTTTATTTGTATTGATCAAATTTCTGCAAATTTCTCCCTCTTTGACATAAATTCCAAAGATGTAGCATCTTTATCATGCAAAATATAAGCTTTGGCTTCTTGTTGATTTTCTCCCTCTATCACCATGTGTGTGACTGATTTGGAGTTTCTGCTCCTACTGTCATTCTTTGCATCAACCTATTAATATTTTAATGATTTATTCCTATTGATGCAGGACAACTTCCTTGTTTCTTTAAACTGCTTGAGTTAGGGGTATGACCCTCAACTTGCCTCTAAGATATTCATAGGCATCCTTGGGCAATGGTTTGGTGAAGATATCTACAGTTTGTTCTTTTGTGTGAATGTATTCCAACTTTACTTGTTTTTCTTCTACCAATTCTCTGACATAATGATACTTGATTGCAATATGCTTGGTTTTTGCATGCATCACTAGATTTTTGGATATTTTTATAGCACTTGTATTATCACAATACAATATCATAGGTTTTGTTACCTCTTCTTTCATTCCTTCCAATAGATGTGTGAGCCACACAATGTTTGTGCAATTGATTGTGGCTACCACATATTCTAACTCTGCAGTGGACTGGGATGTACATGTTTGTTTCTTGCTAGTCTAGGTGACCAATCTTTTGCCTAGAAATAATGCACCTCCACTTGTGTTTTTTCTATCATCAATGTTTCCTCCCCAGTCTGCATCTGTATATGCATTGAGCTCAAATTTTCCATTCTTTTTGTAGTATAGACCAAAATCATCAGTTCCTTTAAGATATCACATTTTTTTTTTACTGCTATGAGATGATTTTCTTCAAGATTAGTAGAGAACCTAGCTACTATTCCAACTGCTAATGCTATGTCTGTTCTACTATGTACAACATATTGTAGTTTTTTAATCATGGATTTGTACATTATTTGCTTGACTTTAGCTGACTCATCATTTTTGGACAGCTTATTTCCTGTTGCCATTGGTGTGTTGACTAGTTTGGATTCCTCCAATCCAAATGTTTTAAGAATTTCTTTGATGTATTTTGATTGTGTAACAAATATTCCATGTTTGATTTGATGTACTTGCAATCCAACAAAAAATTTGATTTCTCCAAACATAGACATCTCAAATTCATGTTTCATTTTGTCAGAAAAGCCTTTGCAAAGTACTTCCTTACCACCAAAAATTATGTCATCCAGAAATATTTTAGATATAATAATGTCTTTACCTTCTTCAGCTTTGATGTACATGTTGTTGTTATCATCAGTTCTTTCAAATCCGATTTGTACTAGATACCTGTGAAGTCTCTCATACCATGCTCTTGGTCCTTGTTTCAAACCATAGAGTGCTTTATGTAGCTTACACACCATATCCCTATTGTTTGTATCAACAAATCCTTCTGGTTGTTCAATGTAGACTTCTTCTTCTAGTATACCATTTAAGAAAGCAGATTTTACATCCATCTGATAGACTTTAAAATCTTTGTAGGTAGCATATGCAAGTAAAGTTCTTACTCCTTCCATTCTAGCAACAGGAGAAAATGTTTCCCCATAGTCTATTCCTTCTTCTTGATCATAACCCTTGCATACTAGTCTAGCTTTGTTTCTGGTAATCTCACCATTCTCATCTAGTTTGTTTTTGAATACCCATTTTGTGCCAATCACATTCTTGTCAGTTGGTCTGGGAACCAAACTCTAGGTTTTTTTTTTTCTTATTTGATCAATTTCTTCTTCCATAGCTTTATACTAGTCATCATCTTGTAATGCACCATATACTATCTTGGGTTCAGATTTGCTGATCAGACATGATTCATGTCTTAATCTATTCCTTGTCATTGCTCTGGCATCTTTGTCACCAATTATCTGTTTAGCAGGGTGATGTCATTTTACATATTTGGATAACCTTGGCTCTATCCTTGTTTCCATGTTTGATCTTTCAGATTTAGGATCACTATGCACTTCGTTGTCAGGTTGTTCTTCATCATGTGTACTATCTTCAGAGTCAAATTGTCCATTTTCTTCATTCTGCAACTTGGCTTCTGAATGCAACTTGGCATTTACTAGTCGAGACTCGGCTGATACTGATATTTGTTGTTGAGTTCCAATTTGATTGACATCATCCTTATCATCAGTCATTCCTTCATAAGAATACACAAAGGTTTTTTACTCTTTCATTTTCTTTGGTTTTTTAGTTCGGACTTCTGTGTGCTCATCAAAATTCACATTTGCACTTTCCACAATTTTGTTAGTGTTAGTATTCAAGCACTTATATGCCTTACTTCTAGTGGAATAACCAAGGAATATGACTTCATCACTTTTTGCATCAAATTTTTCATTTCTAGCATCTTTAAGGATAAAACATTTACAACCAAACACTTTGAAATGTTTTACATTGGGTGAGTAACCATACTATAATTCAAAAGGTGTTGTATTTGTACCTTTCTTGACTTGTACTCGGTTCAGTGTATGAACAACTACACTTACCACTTCTCTCTAGTATTTTAGAGCAACAGTCTTTTCCATCATTAATGTTCTAGCACAGTCAATCACAGATCTATTTCTTCTTTCAGCAATTCCATTCTGTGGGGGAGTTCTAGGAGCTAATGTTTGTCTTTTGATTCCTTTATCATTATAGAATATCTCGAATTCATTTGATGTAAATTCACCACCTCTATCTGATCTTAGGCATTTCAAGCTTTTTCTAGTTTCCTTTTCAACTCTAGCCACATACCACTTAAACATTTGAAAAGCATCATATTTTTGTTTTAAGAACATACAGTCATCATCCTGGAATAGTCATCAACAAATAGCATTATGTATTTATCTCCTCTATAGCTTTGTATTTCCATTGGACCACATAAGTCAGTGTGAACTAACTCAAGTATCTCTTTAGATGTATAGTTTTTGCTTTTGAAACTTGACTTTGTCATCTTTCCTAGCTGACATTGTTTGCACATGATATTATCAGGCTTCTTCAATTTTGGTAAACCTCTGACTTTATTCATTTTACTGATGTTGACTAGATTGTCAAAGTTGACATGACATAATCTTCTATGCCATAACCATTCATCATAAAATTTTGAAAATAAACAAGAAACATCATCCATATCAAGGTAAAACAAATTACTCTTTGTTTGATCTCCTTTTCCTATCAGTTTACCATCAGTATCACAGATTTTTGTAGTTTTGTTTTGAAATTCCACTTTGCAACCTATATTGCCTAACTGTGAGACACTCAGTAAATTGTAGTTTAATCCTTCAACATAGTATGCATTGTCACATGAAATTTGTTCTGTGAGCTTAATGGAACCTTTTCCTTTGATTTGACATGGAGCATCATTACCAAATCTATCACTATTTCCATCATACTAAGTAAAGTTAACAAACTTACTTTTGTCTCCTATCATGTGATGTGAGCATCCACTATCTATGATCCATCTATCATTCTTGTTTATACATGTTACCAGTGCTATGGGCTCTTCTTCATTAGATTGGTTCTTCATGGCTACATAAACAACTTCATCATCATTGTCATCAGAATTTTCTTCAACAATATAACACTTCTTACCTTTTTCTTTGTAATCTCTCTTGTCATCATCTCTTCCGTTCTTGTCTTTGTTGCCTTCCTTGGAATCCTTTTTTTGTGGAAACCTTGCAGCAATATGACCTAATTCATTGCAATTGAAACAAATGATAGGCATCTTACCTTTAAATTTTTCTTTGCCCCTGTGAAATCTTCTAGCAAGAAATGCTTCCAATTGTTCCACATCTTCCTCATCAGTGCTACTATCACTGGATACATACTTCATTTTTCTTCCTTTCTTTGATTTCACTTGTTCAGTATCTTTCAGTGATAACTTGGCCTTAAAAGTAGATTCAACATTTTTAGGTCTGTAATTGTCAAAGTTAGATAACTCAACTGCAGTGAGTCTACCAATTATACCTTTAAAACTTATATTATTTCCCGGTATACATCTTAGCTCTTGTATTGTTGATACTCTAATAACATAAATATGGAGCAAGGTTCTTAAGAACTTACTATTAACAATATCTTCATCCAGTTGACCACTCAAGCATCTTATTGCACTTACCACTTCCTTTAATCTTGCACCATATTGAGCAGCATTCTCATTTTCTTCCATTTTCATGTCATCAAACTTTCCTCTGAGACTTTCTCTTTTTTCTCTTTATACATTCTAATCTCCTCCATAGATGTCTGATAGGGCTTTCCACATTTAGAATGTAGTGTCACATCCTTTGATATCATCAAATTTAGCATAGCTGAGTGCAGAGGCAATTTCCAACATTGTCTGATTGTGTTCTTGCTTGTTTTTCATGTCTTCTGCAGTAGGAGCACCTATTGGATCTACATGTTTAGTGACAATTGAATTTTGGGCATAATCTCCTATGGATCCAAGATCTAGCTTCATCAAACTTTGCCATGCAACAAAGTTGTCTTTGTTGAGCTTGGAGAACTTCTCTCTTTTCCATTTTGATCTTTTCTACTTGTAGTCCCTTTAAACTGAATCAACAGTCAAGCTCTGATACCAATTGTTAGAATTTTTTAAAATAACTGAGAGGTGGGGTGAATCAGTTATTCAAGGTTCAAAATGCCCTATTAATACCTTTTTACTACTTGTAATGAATCCATACACTTTTCATCCATACAAACTTAAATCAATCATATAAGCAAGTTACAGTAAATCAATATGCAAAGATAAAACATCCATAATCAACACATGACACAATGATTTACGTGGAAACCCAATTTTGGAAAAACTAACAATAATATGCTACTTGATTCTCACTCTTCTAAAGTGATGCCCTATTAAAAGCCTGCCCTATTAAAGGCTTACAACACACTGTTAAATGTGACCTTGTTAGAAGATTTCACCAAACTGTTAGGAATGGGCCTGGTTAAAGGTCTTTAGAACATTCACTTGGAATGTCACCCTGTTAAAGGATTTATCTTATGGCTATTAAACCAACCTAAGTCCATAGGATTTAAACTTACTATTACAATTGCTAGAAAGTAATGATAATGGTCTTTTGATCTGATATAACTTACAACATACTTTGTAGATTTCAGATCACACTTTCAATTCAATCCTTATGCTTGGCTTCAATCACTTCAGCTCTAACTGCTTGTCTTCCTCTCAAGCTTTGTTTCCTTGAGTCTAATTACTCATTCTACCAATGCAATCATCCTTGTGGTTGTCTATCCAAATGAGGTTCCTGTGCTTTCTTCTCCTTAGTACCTTCTTCAGTACTTCATGCTTTTATCCTTGACCAATTCTCTCTCTCTCTCTCTCATTTTTTTTCATTAACTTATGTCTTCTTAAATAGAAATCTGATTTTCCTTTGCTACTCAATTCTTCCTCTTTAATTTTAGGGTTCCAAAATGGATTAGGTAGGATACAATGTATCTACCCCATATCTTGTTCTCTTGTAGAAACTTTGTCAGTTGTATCCTTAAAAAAAAAAATTCTACATGGTGTTCTGTGCCACCAGCTCATCATTCTTATCTTCCTTTCAATTCATAAATTTCTAGATAACAACCTTGTCGACTTAGATCTAGCGAATCTTTGATTTTCAAAATAATGCAGCAACTCAACATTATTGAGCTACTAGTGCTCGACACCATTGTGTTACTCGGCACCTATACTTGCTCAGCACTTGGTTCTGCTTGACACTTGGTTCTGTTCGACACTTGGTTTTGCTGGGCACTTGATTCTGTTCTGTGTCACTCAGCATCTAAAGTTTAGTTAGCATCTGGAGTTTACTTAGCATCTGGAGTTTACTCATCATCTAGATTTTACTCGGCATTAACTAGGAATTTGATCAGCTCTTACTAGCTTGCTCAGATCCTTCTTTCTAATGAACTTAGTTTGAGCTTTACAAAAAACTTAGCTAAAACCTTAACTCTTTGATATGTTTTAGTGTGCCCATTCTTTATATCTTATAGTATGTCATCAAATACACTTTTTCATCAATGGCTTAGTTGATCCTTGTACTTCATTATAACATCATAACTTCAACCTTCCTCTAGGTGTTCTAGTTACATCTTATTGATTGCCTCGTCCTTGAAAATCAACTAATTTATAGTATTTGGATCACTAAAACAATTATCATTCCTGCAAGTAACAATTTTGACATCAATGAGAAAATAATGATTGAAGACATTCTTTACCGGTTCTATATATTATTCCAATAGTTTTTCTTATGATTATTTCAATCATTTCCAACATCTTAAATGTCTTAGGAGAAGAATGCAAGTGGTTTGAAGGGTTCAAGTGATCAACATCAAAAGGTATTCCACATGCTTCCTTGGGTGCACCAAAATCCTTGTTTCATTGACAAGCTTTTACAAGAATTACCTAACTTGCATCTTTACTATGGATATCTCATGCCACTCAAGAAAATGAAAGTTAGGAGGGTGTACTATAATACCCAAGAATAATGGGAGATGGAAAGAAAGTTATCTACTTTTGCAACCCATCCCTAGACCAAACATCTCTATGTGTTTGGTTCATACAAACATGTATTGAAGTGCCTGAAGAATTTGGGGGATGGATAAAACCATTATAATAGTGGAGTGTGATATTTAATAGTTCCCTCTTAGTTTCTTAGTTCTTGGTTAGGTTTGATAAAAAACCCAAGTTATACTTCCTTCACAAATCCAAGGGCTAATTGGGACACCTAGGCCTAAAAGCCAGTTTTTCTATGTGAGACCTTGGGCATAACTTAGGTTTTTCTAACCCATCAAGTTTAGTTTCTTGACTTTTCACAAACCTTTCCATTCCCCTTTGAACACATAGCTTTCCATTCCAATCGTAGTCATGTTATTTAGTGGTTTTGTGCTTAGTTATCTAGTTGTGCTCTTTCAAGTACCTAGTTCATGTTTGTGAGGTAGCTTTATAAAAAGGTGTAGAGCCCTCTATTGACTCCATTTTGGGGTATTTGAAGTAGTATAAGGAAACACCACAACCTAGTTTCCTATATAAGGGAGAGGTCTACATAAAGTGGTATTAGAGAAACCTAAGATCCCTTAGGGAAAAAATATCTATTAACACCATGGAAGGAGAAGATGAAGGAGGGTTATCTACAAGAATGACCAATGTAGAGATAGTGAAATACCTTAGAGACCAAAATCAAAGGCAAGATGAGAAAAGGAACATAGAGATGTAGTTGATGAGGAAACATATAAAAAATCTTAAGGAAGAAATTTGAAATAGAACAGGTGAAAAATCTAAAGAAGTCAGTCAAGGGAGTGACGAAGAATCCCTTGAGCAAGAGGTAGAAGAATGTCTTTCTTACCAAAGGCTACTTGTAAGGACTCTAAAATCTATGGAGAGGAAAAGCATGGATGCTAAACTTGATTTTCCTACATGCACTAGGGAGATAGACCTAGAGGCTACAATGGATTAGGTTGATGCCATAACAAGTTTCTTTGACTATGAAGACATCCCTAAGAACCAAAGGGTGAAGATTACCAAGTGAAGTCTCAAAGGCTCTACACTCACATGGTGGAACTTCGCTCAAGATGATAGGGTGAAGAGTAATAGGAATCCAATCACCATATGGAAGAATATGGTGACCATACTTAGAGATACCTATCTCCTTGAGGGCTATGAAGCTCAACTTTGTAAGAAGAGAATGAGTTTGAGACAGAAAGAGATCAACATCTCTACCTATACTGAAGAATTTTAGAAGTTAGTAATGAAGTCTAAATTTATTGAACCTAAAATTGTGAAACTTGCTAGATACATGAAAGGACTAAGGAATTCCATTCAAGGTTAACTAAGTTTGACAAATCCTACAATTGTAATTTAGTGCTACCAATTTCCAGTCAAGGTTGAAGAGAAGTAGAAAAGAAGGAATGAATAAAGTGGTAGAAACAAGGGAAAGAATGATAGAAGAAGAGGAAAGAACACAAAGCAGTAGACCAAAGGGATATTCCAATAAGAACACCAAAGAATAAAGTTTAGTTAAAGAAGTTGATACAGAGGAAGGAGAGGTAATGGAAAAGGTAGAAATGGTGGAAGAAACAATGTGAAGATCAAATGCTACAAATTCAACTAGATGGGCCACTATACAAGCACATGTCATGAGAAGTAGAATAACCATGGAGAGAGAAGAACATAAATTTTCCAAGAAGACGATGATGATAATGAAAGTGTAAGAGATTATGCTAGTGAAGAAGGGCCTACTCTCATGATGAAGAGTACATTGATTCAAACACCTATGCTAGTGGAGCCTCCTCAAGAAAGAAAATCTTTAGGATGAACTACAAAAGCCATGGAAAGGTATGCAAAGTAGTTATTGATTTGGGTTCTTGAATTTAAATATTGAATGTCTTCGAAGAAGAATGCAAGTGGTTTGAAGGGTTAAAGTGATCAACATCAAAGGTATTCCACATGATTACAAAGGTGCACCAAAACCCTTATTTCATTGACAAGTTTTTGCAAGAATATCCTAACTTGCATCTCCATTGTGGATATCTCATGCCACTCAAGAAAATTCAAGTTAGGAGGGTGCACTATAAGACACTAGAATTGTGTGAGATGGAAAGAAATTTATCTAGTTTTGCAACCCAGATCTAGCTCAAACATCTCTATGTGTTTGGTTCATAAAAACATGTATTGAAGTGCTAGAAGAACTTAGGGGATGGATAAAACTCTTGTAATAGTGGAGTGTGATATTTAACAGATCCCTCTTAGTTTCTCAATTCTTTACTAAGTTTAATCAACAACCCAATTTATACTTCACAAATCCAAGGGCTAATTAGGACTCCTAGTCCTAAAAGCCTTTTTTTTTATGTGATACCATGGACATAACTTAGGTTTCTCTAACTCATCAAGTTTAATTTCTAGAATTTTTAGAAACCTTTGCATTCCCCTTTGAAAACATAGGTTCCCATTTCAATTGTAGCCCTAGTATTTAGTGGTTTTTTGCTTAGTGATCTAGTTGTGCTCTTTCGAGTACCTATTTCATGTTTATGAGGTAGGTTTATAAAAAGGTGCAGAGCCCTCTATTAACTCCATTTTGGGGCATTTGAAGTAGTATAAGGCAACACCAAAACCTAGTTGCCTATATAAGGGAGAGCTCTACATCAAGTGGTATTAAAGAAACCTATGATCCCTTAGGGAAAAATATCTATTAACATGATGGAAGGAGAAGATGGAGGGTTATCTACAAGGATGACTAATGTAGAGATAGTGAAGTACCTTACAGATTAGAAACTAAGGCAAGATGAGCAAAGGAACATAGAAATGTAGTTGATGAGACAAGAGATAGAAAAGCTTAAGGAAGAGATTCGAAATAAAAGAGGTGAAAAATCTAAAGAAGTCAATCAAAGGAGTGATGAAGAACCCCTTGAGAAAGAGGAAGAAGAATGTCTTTCTTACCAAAGGCTACTTGTGAGGACTCTAAAATCTATGGAGAGGAGAAGCATGGATGCTAAGCTTGATTTTCTTACATATACTGAGAAGATAGACCCAAAGGCTACAATGGATTGGGTAGATGCCCTAACCAATTTCTTTGATTGTGAAGACATCCCTAGGAACCCGAGGGTGAAGATTACCAAGTCAGGGCTCAAAGGCTCTACACTCACATGGTGGAACTTTACTCAAGATGATAAGGTGAAGATTAATAAGAATTCAGTCACTACATGGAAGAATATGGTGACCATACTTAGAGATAGCTATCTCCTAGAGGACTATGAAGTTCAACTTCATAAGAAGAGAATGAGTTTGGGATAGAAAGAGATGGACATCTCTACCTATATTGAATAATTTTAGAAGTTAGTAATGAAGTCTAAATTTGTTGAACCTGAAAGTGTGAAACTTGCTAGATACATGCAAGGACTAAGGATTGCCATTCAAGGTGAACTAGGTTTGACAAATCCTACAATAGTAAACCAATGCTACTAATTGGTAGTCAAGGTTGAAGTGAAGTTGAGAAGAAGGAATGAACAAAATGGTAGAAATAAGGGAAAGAATGATAGAGGAGGAAAGGAACGCAAAGAAATATACCACAAGGATATTCCAATAAGGAGAACACAAAAGGAGAAAGTTGTTCAAGAAATGAAAATAAAGGAAGGAGATGTAATGGAAATGGTAGAAATGGTGGAAGAAATAATGGGAAGATGAAATGCTACAATTTTAACCAAATGGGCCACTATACAAACAAGTGTCATAAGAAGTAGAATTACAAAGGAGAGAGAAGAAAAAATATTTTCCAAGAAGAAGATGATGATGATGATGATGAAAGTGTAAGAGACTATGCTAGTGAAGAAGGGGATACTCTCATGATGAAGAAGACATTGATTCAAGCAATAATGGTATTGGAGCCTCCTCAAGAAAGACTCTCTTTAGGACCAACTACAAAAGCCATAGAAGGATATCAAAGGTAGTTATTGATTTGGGTTCTCAAATTTGAATCTTGAATGTATTAGGACAAGAATGCAATGGTTTGAAGGGTTCAATTGATCAACATCAAAAGGTATTTTACATCTTCCTCGGGTGCACCAAAACCCTTATTTCATTGACAAGTTTTTGCAAGAATATACTAACTTGCATCTCCACTATGGATATATCATGCCACTCAAGAAAATGTAAGTTAGGAGGGTGTACAATAAGACCCTAGAATTATGGGATATGGAAAGAAATTTATCTAGTTTTCCAACCCAGAGATAGATCAAACATCTCTATGTGTTTGGTTCATAACAACATGTATTGAAGTGCCAAAAGAACTTAGGTGATGGATAAAACCTTTGTAATAGTGGAGTGTGATATTTGATAGATCCCTCTTAGTTCCTCAGTTCTTGGCTCAGTTTGATCAACAACCCAATTTATACTTCCTTCACAAATCCAGGGGCTAATTGGGATTCCTAAGCCTAAAAGCCAATTTTTCTATGTGAGACCATGAGCATAACTTAGATTTTTCTAACCCATCAAGTTGAGTTCCTTGAATTTTTAGGAACCTTTCCATTCCCATTTGAACACCTAGGTTCCCATTTCAATTGTAGCCCTAGTATTTAGTGGTTTTGTGCTTAGTGATCTAGTTTTTGTTTCTTTTGAGTACCTAGTTCATGTTTGTGAGGTAGGTTTATACAAAGGTGTAGAGCCCTCTATTGACTCAATTTTGGGGTATTTGAAGTAGTATAAGGCAACACCACAACGTAGTTTCCTATGTAAGGGAGAGCTCTACATCAAGTCGTATTAGAGAAACCTAAAATCCCTTAGGGGAAAATGTCTATTAACATCGTGGAAGGGGTAAATGAAGAATGGTTATCTACAAGGATGACCAATGTAGAGATACTAAAATACCTTAGAGACCAAAAATTGAGGCAAGATGAGAAAAGGAAGTTGAAGATGTAATTGATAAGGCAATAGATAGAAACTCTTAAGGAAGAGATTCAAAATAGAAAGAGGTGAAAAATCTAAAGAAGTTAGTCAAGGGAGTGATGAAGAACCCCTTGAGAAAGAGGAAGAAGAATGTCTTTCTAACCAAAGACTTCTTGTGAGGACTTTGAAATCTATGGAGAGGAGAAGCATGGATGCTAAGATTGATTTTCCTAGATACACTGGGAAGATAGACCCAGAGGCTACAATGGATTGGGTTGATGCCCTAACCAATTTCTTTGACTATGAAGACATCCCTAAGAACCAAAGGGTGAAGATTACCAATTCAAGGCTCAAAGGCTCTGCACTCACATGGTGGAACTTCACTCAAGATGATAGGGTGAAGAGTAATAAGCATCTATTCACCATATGGAAGAATATGGTGAACATACTTAGAGATACCTTTCTCCCTGAGGACTATGAAGTTAGAATTTTTAAGTAGACAATGACTTTGAGATAGAAAGATATGGGCATCTCTACCTATACTAAAGAATTTTAGAAGTTAGTAATGAAGTCTAAACTTGTTGAACATGAAAGTGTGAAACTTGCTAGATATATGAAAGACTAAGGATTGTCATTCAAGGTGAACTAAGTTTGACAAATCCTACAATAGTAAACTAGTGCCACCAATTGGTTATCAAGGTTGAAGAGAAGTTGAAAAGAAGGAATGAACAAAGTGGTAGAAATAAGGGAAGGAATGATAGAGGAAGAGGAAAGAAACAAAAAGCAATAGACCACAAGGATATTCCAATAAGGAGAACACTAAAAGAGAAAGTAGTTCAAGAAGTGGATACAAAGGAAGGAGAGGTAATGGGGAAGGTAGAAACGGTGGAAGAAACAATGGAAAGATGAAATGCTACAATTTTAACCAGATGGGCCACTATACAAACAAGTGCCATAAGAAGCATAATAACCAAGGAGAGAGAAGAACAAATATTTTCCAAGAAGAAGATGATGATGATGAAAATGTAAGAGATTGTGCTAGTGAAGAAGGGGCTACTCTCATGATGAAGAGGACATTGATTCAAGCACCCATGCCAGTGGAGCCTTCTTAGAAAAGACTCTCTTCATGACCAACTACAAAAGCCATGGAAAGGTATGTAAGTTAGTTATTGATTCGAGTTCTAATGAAAAATATTGTATCCAAACAAATGGTAGGTGAACTAAATCTAGAGAAAATACCCCACTCAATCCCCTCCCATGTATATTTTTTGACAAAAGGATAATAAACCCTATAATGTCCCCACTATTAGGGTTGGAGTGGGACATGAATACTTGTAAAATAAATGTTAGGATTAAATACTAACAAAGTAGAAATATATTATTTTCTCCTTTATTCTAGCCATTTATACAGGATTACTCATCTCTCACACTAGCATGATAGCCATTTATATGAGAATCTCACTTCCTACACTAAGACTATAAGTTTTCATCAATCCCATCTTAGCCATTTATATGAAGATGACTCCTAACTCTATACTTGCAAGAAGCCATTTATATAGGTGAGCAAAGTCCTTATATTGTCACTATGGAGATATTATTTATTAGTTTTCATATTCAATCAATATTGACATTTAGGTGATCATTATATTGAATTAGTCTCGATTGTATTTTAGTATACTTATATGTTTATTAAGAACATACTATATTTGTGTAAGGTGAAGTGTATCATATACACTATATCTATTTAATAATATTAGAAATGAACAAGTATGATAGAAATATATTTATTCCTATGATCTAATTTCTTAGTATGACAATTACTAATTATTAAAATATTCTAACTATACTCTTAAGAGTCTTTACATTTAATTTTTATAATCTAAATTGGTAATAATAATATTATTACCAAAAGTTGACAATAGTAATAATACTATTACCATGCATTAGTAATCATACTAATATAAAATATACACATTCCTTCCTATCTAACCCTGCACATACTTACCTAGCTATGATGATGTGGTCATTGTTCATGGTATGGAAGCTGCACACTACTCCTATACTTGTCGATTGTATTACTCTTGCTGAGGTGGTAGAGTGTGTAGTCTTATCTGTGTTGCATGACTTTTAAAGGTCCCTTGCCACATTTGAGTGGTATGACTATCTAGCACCTTGTGTTTCCTCTATTAAATATCCTTTAATGAAATGAATGTTGCTTGGATATTCCCAGCCAATTAGGATGCTTGTCTTTAACTAGTTGTCTTGTCTGTACATGTTATACTTCCCTTTTTAATATGAGTGTAGTTTTTTATTCTTGATGTATGACATGGTGATGATGCATAGGTTATTTTGCCACCCATATGATTGGATGTGACCCCTCCTTGTTCTTTGAGCCTTCACTAATTATAGCTACAATGTTCAGATTTATTTAGGGTTTTGTATTGTTGTTGACACTATTATTAATACCACGTGTGATGAATGTATTTCTCTTATAATTTTTTTCAATTAATAGCCTTTTCTTCATTATTATTAGTCCCTTAAGGCATGGAACTAATGCTTTCTTTTGACCCCTTGTCTAATTAGTTTTTTCCACCATGCATCATTTTTTTAAAAGTTTAAGACTATATATTTTTTAATTCATTTATCAGAACTAAAAAAACCTTTTCTGATTGGCGGATGCCTATTTTCTTGGGCTTAATTTCTATTTTTCAAAATGAAAAATATAGAAAAATACAAAGGATAAGTACAGAGTTAATGTTTTTGTCAGATTTTATTCAACATCTACAACTACGTGTCCATAAACATGTCCATAAAAGCATTGAGAAAAATCTCTAGAAAAATCTTGTTGTTGACATCCACTGTAGTTCTCACTGCCCAACCATTTCTTTGATCTCTTATCTGTTGTTTGAAAACCCAATTGTTATTCTTAAAAACAAAGAAAATGTTCTTTCCTATTTCTACACTCATTCTCTCTGCCATCTCATGATTTGAATTAATTTATAGTTGTGTTTGCAAAGAAATATACGAGTTTACTATAGACAAGATTTCTTTAGTTTATGTGGGTTTTTATTTACAAGTTGATAAGCTTAATATAAATATTATCGTGAGTTTTTGGGTTAAGATTTATAATACAAAAGCTTATATAAAAAGCAATTTGAAAATGTGTTAATCTTCTAAAAAAAATAAGATTCTTTGCTACTAGATAGTCATTCTTTCATTCATAAGTTACTTTAGATTTTACACAAATTCTTTTCTTTTTATAAGACAATTTAAGATATTAAAAAGGTATTATCTCTTGTCTCATCCAAATCTATCAAAAAAATACATAAATACTGAATTAAAATTAAAATTTTAACTTGACAATTTATCATTTTCAACCTTCTTTATTAATACATTTCTTTGTCCTTTCTTATTTTATGTAGAATTCAATATATTTTTTTTGATATAGATTCAAATTTTATTTTATTTCCATATTAGAATTAATTTATAAATGTTATTATTCAATTTGATATAAAATGATCAATATTTTAAAAAAATTTAAAAAAATTCAAAATGACACTTCATATATTACTATATTTAATATAGTTTAAAAAATAATTATGTCAAGTTGTTACTTAATTTCAATTTATAATTCATCTTTAGTACTCTTTTTAATTTATTAATTTCATATTTAAAAGTGAGAATTTAAATTTAAATGAATAATCGTTTAAAAGACTCAATCTTTACTAACTTATTTCAAAACTTCTAATTTTCAAGGTTAATATTTCAATCTTAAATTTTTATTAATATATTAATAAAATCCTTTCCAAATATCATTATTAATAAACACACGAATTTATAATTTAAAATACAAAAATACAAAAATGAATAAATTTAAGAATGCCATCAATCATGTGCTCTCTCAATCTCAAGTATCAAAGCTTTCAAACTTTATTTTTTTCTGTAATCTCTATTTCGCCAATTATTATTTTTAATTAAAAACTAATATACAAACTATTTTTATGAATCAATTATACCTAAAATATCTAAACATACATCATTTTACAATTTATTTTTTTCTTTATATTTCTAATTATTTTATTTATGACTTCAATTCCACTTCAACTCCATCATATATGTCTTATATTTAAGTGAAATGAAAATGCATTAAAAAGGGATAAAATATCATAGGACCTTTTGTTCTACCAAACTTACATATCTATCTTTTAAAAGATACAAAAAATTTAAACTGCATAACATTTTCCCAAACAATTATTCACACCTACAGCCCCAATTATGAATCCAAAAGGTAGGGACTCCAACTCCCAAAGAGCTCTTGTTTGGTGATGCTCTCCCCTCCCATGTCTTTTGACTATCTATATGTGGTGGAACTACCACCTTGTGACTTTTCTAAGGGTCATCATAAGCATGTTTATTTTATTCTATTTATATGATTACATTTAGTGGTTAATCCACTTCCTTAATTATTTAATGAATTTATAGTCTTCTTTTATATTTGTTAGAATTATTGTTATTATGTCTTCTTTGTTAATTATTATCATTTGAATAATATAAAGACATCTGATATTATTATTACATGAGTCAATATATGTTTCTATTAGAATTAATAAATATCAAATGTCACTTGGGGGTTATTGGATTCCACCCCTCTCAAATTTTCTTGTCCTCAAGAAATAATCTAATGTTAGATCCTATGAAGTGATTTGAAAAGGATTATCCCCATGCTCTTGAGTGATGACTACTAATATTGTGTGTTCTTGTTCCTTGACTCTTGCCTTTTTGTTTAGAGTTTCATCATCATATTTTAATTTATTTATATGTCCTCTTTTACATTGGTGACCGTGCTTCCAAGGTTCATTACATCTAAAACATAATCTTTTTGCTTTCAATTCTTCCATTTTATGACATCTATGATCTTTGTTCCATGGTTCCTTGTAGTAGTAGCATGACTTACCTTCATGATTTCCTTTCACCTCTTTATTTTGATATGATGTTATGGATGTACAATTCTTTGGCTTCTCCTTGTATGTATTAGGCTCAATTTTCTTAGCTTTTTTGATAGTTTCTTCAAGGTTTTGCGGCTCAAAAGGCCTCACTTGAGCTTTAATGGATTCTTTAAGTCCTTCTATGAATAAATGAGTGAGTTGACATGAGAAAGATTAAGAACCATTATAGAAAGATCTTGAAATTGATTTGCATATTCTTCTACTAGCCCTGATTGTTTTAAGTGAGTTAGCTATTGGAAGTACCATTCAAGATCTCTCAGATCAAACCTACTCATCAATTTTTGAGTGAATTCACTATAGGAGGTAATTATTCTGAGTCCTAAAGAAATTTGTCCATAGTGCCACCATTTGTGGGCTAAAACTCTTAAATGAATTGTGGAAAACTTGATAGCACCTTTTTTTGTCAAAGGACTATAGGATAGATATGTATATAAGTTTTGGACCCATGATTGAGTAGTTTCTTCTCCTGACCCATTAAAATGTGGTAATTTTACCTTATTTATCTTCTTCTAAATATCTTCATCTATATGATGTTTCTTTCTATTTTCCATGAGTTTAGATTCATAGTATTATTCAAAGGGAATAAGTTGTCAAAGATTAGGATCCAAGCTGGCATACATTTGTGCAATTTCTTCCATGCTATTAGAGGGTATTCCATTATCTGCAACAAGTTCTTCTATCAGAATGAATGAGGTTAATGTTTCACATGGGATTGAACTTGGTGATGAGGGTTCATTTTCCTCATGAGTGGAATGATGGTCCCTCTATGAGTTAAGTCTCTCATTTTTATTATTATTACTACCTAATTTTTGTATAGCTTCAAGTAGTACCTTATTGGATTTTTTAGTCCTTTCAAATCTTGCATTAGTTTGTTCTATAAAGTTTCTTACTTTTTGGGCTAGTTCCCTTGTCATCATTCTTTAAGGTGTGATGATGCATCAGTTCCATAGGATGATAGGATTATGCTCTGATACCACTGTGATGTCCCCACTATTAGGGTTAGAGTGGGACACTATTTCTTGTGAAACAAATGTTAGGATTAAACATTAACAAAGTAAAAATATATTATTTTCTCCTTTATTCTATCCATTATCTTGTCTAGCCATTTATACAGGGTTACTCATCTCTCACACTGACATAATAGCCATTTATACGAGGATCTCACTTCCTACACTGGCACTACAAGATTGCATCAATCTCATCTTAGCTATTTATATAAAGATGACTCCTAACTCTATACTAGCATGAAGCCATTTATATAGGGGAGAAAATTTGTTATACTTGCACTACATAGATTTTATTTATTAGTTTGCACACTTAATCAATATTGACATTTAGGTGATCATTATATTGAATTAGTTTTGATTGTATTTTACTATACTTATATGTTTATTAACAACACACTATATTTGTGTAAGGTGAAGTGTATCATATACACTATCTCTATTTAATATTTAGTAATATTAGAAAAGAACAAGTATGATAGAAATATATTTATTTCTATGATCTAATTTCTTAGTATAACAATTAGTGATTATTAAAATATTCTAACTATACTCTTAAGAGTCTTTACATTTAATTTCTATAATCTAAATTGGTAATAATAATACTATTACCAAAAATTGACAATACAATCTTGATTCAAAATATCATATTTTTGAATTTTGAGTTGCTCTGGTAGGGTTTTCTTGCTACATGTGAACTTTCAATTTTTTTTGCATATGGCCCTTCACCTGCACTCCCCTTCTATCGGCACCACTTGTCATACTGCATTTACTACGGGAGCTTTAGGTTAGGATATAATGGCTCTAGCCAATGGTGAACTAGATGT
Organism: Cupressus sempervirens; assembly: GCA_028749045.1. Lineage (NCBI taxonomy): Eukaryota > Viridiplantae > Streptophyta > Pinopsida > Cupressales > Cupressaceae > Cupressus > Cupressus sempervirens. Next base: position 364,126,401 of record CM053786.1, on the reverse strand, counting down.
TTCTAGTGTTCACGATGCTACTTTGGACTGCCATGGCACCACCACCAAACAAATTCCTATACAAGTTTGTCCTGAAGGTTTTTCACGAGGTAATCCTAATATTATCCTTCCTTTGCAAGAATTTGATGCTGCATGTGACTGGTTAGAGAAACATACCTTGATAGGATATTTTGTTGGTAGGACTCCTCCTGAAGCTATGCTTAGAGAATGGGTCAAAAAATGCTAGACTCCTCATGGAGTCCTCCTTGATGCTATGCAAAACCTTACCAAAGGTTTCTTTTTATTTTTCTTTGCTAACTCATCACAAGCAGACGCGGTCTTTAACAATGGCCCTTGGTTTGTGCGTTCCTCTCTGCTTGTTTTTCAGAAATGTTCTCGAGACTTCACTATCTTGGATGATAAAAAGCTTAGGGTTCCTGTATGGGTTGAATTCCTAGGTCTACCCTTGCTCGGCTAGCCTTTCATTGAGTCTATTGCCCAAGCCCTTGGCAAAGTTTTTACCAAGGAGCCTGAGAAATTTTTTAATGCTTGCCCTCAATGGCATGTTTGCGTTGAAGTTGATCTTTCCAAAGATCTCAAGAATTCTATGGAAATCTAAATTGGAAATCAAACCTTCTCACAGAAGGTGCTTTACTTGAACCTACCTAACACTTGTTATAGTTGCCAGTCTATGGAACACAAGATCATGGATTTCCCTTTGGCTACGCCTAGGGTAAAACCCCGACCTAAAGCAGCACCCGCCAAATAGGCCAAAGGAAAAAAAGAAGAATGGGTTACTGTTGGGTGCAAGGGCAAGCCTGCCTTGAATCCCTTGGATCCTAAGCCATCCTATGTGGTGATTACCGTGATTCCTCCTACTTCCACAAAAGTTTCAACGCTTGCTAGCATAAAGACGTCAGCAGTTTCCATTGCACTTGTTCTAGAGGTTTTGCAGGTTTCAAACCCTGCTGGTTTGCAGGGGATCAAGGTGGCTGCCAGGGCTTCACCCTTGGCTAGGGCTCATACTCCTCTTGCAATTTCTTCCATAGTACCACAGACAACAAGGCATTCTCTTAGTCCTACTAGACATATGAAGATATGAGGGGTAAAACAACAGGCTATAAGTCTAGAGGATTTCTCGTCTGACTTCCACCCGATTTCTACCTTTTTGCAGAATAGCTACTCCTCTTTGGAGGAAGAGGATGATATGGAGGAGTTCTCATGAACTTTCTCTCATGGAATGTTCAAGGTCTTATAGACCTCCCTAGAAAGTTCTATGTTTGAGATACCCATCATAGACTTGGGAATTTAGATTTTCTTTGCCTACAAGAAGTTAAGATTTTTGGTTTTATGCTTTTTGTTGCATGTCGCGTCATTTGGCAGGATAGCGTTATGTTTTCTTCCCAACATGAAGCTAGACGAGGTGGTGTAGTTACTCTCGTGTCACCTCACCTTCATTCTGCTATTATCTCACACAGTTCTAACCACACACACCGTATTATTTGGCTTTTGGTTTCCATTAACAATCATTCTTTTGGAGTCATTAATGTTTATGCCTCCAATGATGCTATGGAAAGGGCACAAATGTGGGTTTGGCTTGCTGACAACTTTTTGCCAGCTACTTGGGTCCTGTGTGGGGACTTCAATATGGTTGAAGTGGCCTCTAACAAAGATGGCATTCTTCCTTTTCATTTTACAGCTGGGGAAAGAGAAGCCTAGTTTTACATGTGAAAATAAATTGGGCCTTTTTTATCCCAATACAAACCGCCACCATGGTAGTGGGGCCTGGCACACTTGGTCCAATTTTTGAGCTGGTCCTGACTGCATTTTGAAATGTCTTGATCATGTTATGATCTCGGCACAATCTTTTTTCTCCTTTTTTGAAGATCGTGATTTACCTATCATTCCCCTGATAGATGTGATGTTGTCAGACCACTATCCCATTTATTTTGGCATTTCTTGGCAAACAACTATCCCCAAGGTGGCCAAGTCTCAATTCTTCCTCAACACGTCTATGTTGTTGCATACTTCCACCATCTCCCACATCCAATGTGTCTAGAATTTGGAGCCACATTTGCATTCCCATCGGGGTTGGATTCAATGGTTAAATGATGCCATTACCAGAACTGCTCAGTTTTTGCACATCTACAGGTGTCAGCTGGTAATATTCAGAAAATAGTCTTATGAAGCCAACACCCTTGCCCTCAAAAAAGCCTATGAAGCTCTCACCTTAAACCCCTTTGATGTGGATTTACAAATTCAGCTTTCCAAGCTTTTCCATGATAAGAAAATTGTTGATAACTATGCTACCCAAGGAGCCCAAATCAAAGCCTATCTCCACTAGTTGGAGGTTGGCAACAAAGCCTCGAAGGAGTTCTTTCAGGCTCTCTGAGCCTTTCATACCAATGTTGGGATTAAAAAGATAAAACAATGAATTGATGTTCTTTCCAGTCTTCCCAACATCTTGCAAGCATTTGTTCTTCACTATGAGAATGTCTTTGCTTCGCAGAGCAATTCCTTTGCTCAGGAGGAGGCTCTCAGAAAGTGTATCGTTGTTACTTCAAATTGCCTCACGATTGAGCAATGCACTTTTTGTGAGCAACTTCTTTCCCTCCAAGACCTTAAAGAGGCAGTTTACTCTAGGGCGGATGACAACTCCCCTGGGTGTGATGGATTTCCCTGTGGATTTTACAAACATCTTTAGGAGCAAATTGGTCCTGATCTGCACAAAGTCTATCTTGAAGCATATCATTCTAAAAGCTTAGGAGCAATCATAAATAGATGAAATATTAAATTCATACCTAAAGCTAGTGATCCTAAGGACATATGCAATTGGAGGTCCATCACCCTCCTGAATGTGTCTTATAAGATCATTGCTAAGGCCCTCTCTCTCAAAATTTTCCATATGCTACCTTTAATTGTGCGGCCTGAACAAACTAGCTTCATCAAATCTAGATATATTCTTGACAACATCATTTCTATCTGGGAAGGTATGGAATGGGCCCGTAAGTCCAAGAAGTAGGCTATCTTTTTAAAGATAGATTTTGCTAAAGCCTATGATCGCATTGAATGGCCTTTCATTTTGGCTATGCTTCAGGCTCTGGGTTTTGGTCTCAATTTCCTTTAGTCCATGGAGATGCTCTTTGGTGACACTAATGCTTGCATCACCATCGATAATTTACAATCTGAGGCTTTTGGACTTTTTTGCTCCATCAGGAAAGGTTGTCCGCTAGCTCCAGTGCTTTATGTCCTTGCTGCTGAAGGTTTTGGTTATTTACTTGCTCACTCTATGTCTTCAAGACTAGTCCATGGCATTTCCTTGCCTAATTTTTCTTCCTAGTTAGTCAATGGTCATTTTTCTGATGATTATTTTGTTACTCTTCTTGAAGATGAAGAAAACATCAAAAATGCTTTAAATTGTCTGGACACTTTTTGTCAAGCCTCTGGCTCTGCCATTCAATGGCATAAAATGCTCTGTTACTGCCAGTCTTTCTTGCCAGCTCCACCTTGGATCAGCCAGTTTCAATGGAAATGGGTTACTCATGGAGAAATCTTCCACTTTCTTGGCATTCCCTTTGTTTTCCAGGCTTCCCCTGTGGAACTTTGGAATGCTGTGCTTGCAAAGATTAGCAAAAAGCTTGATTATTGGATCACTAAGCCGCTTTCTCTTGCTGGTAAATTCCATATTTTTTCTAAGATTCTAGCTACCACCTATGTGTACTATTCTTATTGCTCAGAGATTTTCTTTGGGCCTCTGGTTCTGACCATCATGGTTTTCACAGAGTTGCTTGGGATTTTTGTTGTCTCCCAAGGGAATCTGGGGGTCTCGGCCTGCTTTCCACTCAGAATCATGGGCTTGCCCTCTATGCTAAATGGATTATCAGAGCTATTTTTGGAGATGAAGCCTGGAAGATATTGGTAAGGCATTGCATTTCTTCTAGCTTCCTTGTTAATAGACCGATGTGGAAGGGGATTGGTTTTCAGACCCTTCTCACTATGTGTGAACTAGTGGTCATACAAGGCTCTTTTGTTATAAAGAGCATCTAGAAAGCCTAGGAAGCTATTAAACCTTGGCTTCATTGGGCTGGTAATGAGTTTCACAATGGGCTATCCTTAAATCAATAGAACATTTGGTGGTCTCCCCTATTTTCCATCCAGGGTACTCCTCTTGCCAAGACTCAAGGTGCTAGTGCTCTATGTTTCTTTAAATGTGGTATCCGCAATACCAAGGATTTTTTTCCAAGAGTCACCATGAATTTTAGGTCATGGGAGGATATGCAAGTTCAATACCGCCTTGTCAGTTTCGATCACCAAACTTATGACCTTCTATTATCTTCCATCCCTATGCACTTAGTTCATAAAGTGGGGATTCAGTCTGTTCGTCCTTGGTGGCATGATTGGAAGTGGTATCCTGCCACTCCTTTTACCAATTATAAGCCCAATATGGGGTACAGATGGCTTTTTCCCCACCTTCCAATGGTGGACATACTTAATCAATGGCATTTTCAATCTTCACTTTCTCAATGGAGAAAACGTTTTGACACCATTTGGAGTGCCATTAGAGAACCTAAGATTGCCCACTTTGTTTGGTGCCTTACCTTCCAACGTCTACCCCTGGGGCCTCGGCTCAAGCACATTGGGGTTCCTAATCCTAGATGCCCCTTCTATGGTCAACCTGAGTCCTTTTTGCATATTTTCTAGTTTTACAAGCATGCTCAAAATTATTGGAACTGGATTCATGATTTTTTCAAGCCTTTCAGGCCCAAACTTTTTTCATGGCACATGATCCTGCTGGGTGATTCCCCTAGAAGTTCTCCCAGATTTGGGCATACCTTCAGGATGGAAATTTTGTTTTCTCTATGGAAAGACAGGAATGCAGTTTTATTCACTCACAATTTTTTGGATGTTAACATTGCAATGTACACTAAGGCATGCATTTGTAACAATGTCATTATGCACATATAGGTGCAAGCTAATAAAGTTGCCATGGAAGTTGTGCACTTACAGGAATTGTTAAATCATTGGGGCAATGCTCCATGCACCATTGCTAGAGTACCTCTAGATGCCTCAGTCGATGCCTCTTCAGCTCGTGATTGTCATTTCCTAATGCTAGTCCTTTAGCCACCATTCACACATGCTGCACTCCCTGGGTCGCCACCATCACTCTCCCAGCGGTGGACATGGAAGTTGGAGGCACCGCTCTGCTTCCCCATCGTGTGGTGGTTCTAGCTAGTCCCCAAATCCTCCCCTTTGGTAGGCTTTTGGCCGATCCCCAACTCCTCCCCCTGGATGGGCGCACTTTGGAAAGTTTCCTCGACTGGCCTTGGCAATTTTTCCTCCATAGCCAAATAAGAAGGATGTAGAGACTGTGACTACCCCAGATCCTACTAATGCTGTTGATGGCTAGATTGTTCCCAATCTACCCCAGAATCCCACTGATGCATGGGGATTTCTTGATAAAGACAATCCTACCTCTGCTGGTACTGCTGGTACTGATAAATACTATGTGAACTCATTTGCGGGGTGATCTTGTATCCCTTGGTCCCTTTTTTGTGAATTGTAAACTTAGTAAATTTTATTAATTGAAAAGGACTATTCATCAAAAAAAAATTGATAATACTAATAATACTATTACCATGCATTAGTAATCATACTAATATAAAATATAAATGTTCCTTTTTATCTAACCCTACACATACTTACCTAGCCATGGTGATGTGGTCACTGTTCATGGTATGGAATCTGCACATTGCTCTTATACTAGCCAACCATATTACTCTTGTTGAGGTGGCAGAGTGTATATTCTTATCTACATCATGTGACTATCGAAGGTCCCTTGCCACGGCTAAGTGGTATGACTATCTAGCACCTTGCTTTTAATCTATTACGTGTCCTTTAATAAAATAAATGTTGCTTGGATATTCCCTTTGAATCGGGATGCTTGTCTTTAACTAGCTGTCTTGTCTGTACATGTTATACTTCCTTTTGTAATCTGAGTGTGGTTTTTGATCCTCTGATGTACAGCACGGTGATGGTACATAGATTATTGTACCACCCTTATGATTAGACTAAATCCCTCCTTGTTCTTCAAGCCTCCACTAACTATAGCTGTAGAGTTTTGATTTATTTAGGGTTTTATAACATTGTTGACACTATTGCTAATACAATGTGTCATGATCGTATTGTCCTTATAATTTTTTTCAATAATAGCCTTTTCTTCATTATTTGGTGATACCCTCCCCTTTGATTTCTTTTGACTATCTATATGTTGTTGAACTACCACCTCACGACTCTTCTAAGGGTTGCCATAAACACATTTATTATATTCTATTTATATAATTATATTTAGTGGTTAATCCATTTCTCTAATCATTTAATGAATTAGAATCATTTTTATTATGTCTTCTTTGTTAATTAGTATCATTTGAATTATATATATATATATATATATCAAAAATGTCACTAGGGGTTATTTCAAACCCTTATAAATGAACAGGCTTGGGTATATTTTTCAATAAAACACTACAAGGATAGAGTCTCCCTTGTGACATTTTAGACATGGATATTTGTAACTTTTTGGTAGGGAATCCATGGAAATATGACCATAAGGTCAAACATGATGGTGTCACAAGCAAGTACCAAATCAATAAAGATGGTCATAAGTACAACCTTCTTCCTAACCCTAACCCTCACCAAGAGAAAACTAAAGAGCAGTTAGTCATTATGACAGGAGAAAAAGAAATGATTAATATCATCCAAGACTCTTAGATAGGGTATACCCTAATTCTAAAACCTAGGATGAAAGTATTCTATAAAGAAGTGCCTAAGCAAGTAGATGGTCTATTGCAAAAGTACAAAGGAATACTTGTAGGAGACACACTAGATGAACTCCAACCATTGAGGGACATTTCACATCAAATAGACTTCATACCAGGTGCTTCTCTCCCCAACAAGGCTACATATAGATTCTATCCATGATCAAAATGCAGAGATGTCCAGATAAATTAGTGATTTTTTGGCAAAAGGACTTATACAAAAGAGTCGCAATCCTTATGTAGTCCAAAGTGTATTGGTCCCTAAAAAGGATGGAAAATGGAAAATTTACACTAACTCTAGGGAAATAAAAAAGATAACTATATGATATAGGTTCCCTATACCTAGGATTGAAGATCTACTAGATCAACTTAGAGGAGCATGCTACTTTTCTAAAGTAGACCTTAAATTAGGCTACCTTCAGATAAGGATTAGACCTAGAGATGAGTGGAAAACAACATTAAAAACCACTAAAGGATTATATAAATGGATTGTCATGTCATTTGGTCTAAGAAATGTCCCTATCACCTTCATAAGGCTAATGAATGAAGTGCTTCATGACTTCATTGGGAAGTTTGCAGTGGTCTATCTTGATGGCATGTTGATATTCAGTAGAACAAAGGAAGAACACATGAAGCATTTGGAACAAGTCCTTCAAAGGATAAATGAAAAGATGTTAGCAATAAACCATGAAAAATATGCATTTGTGTAGATAGAATTGATATTCTTGGGCTTTTTCATCACAAAAAGAACTTTAAAAATGGACCCTAAAATGGTAGATGTTTTCATTAATTGGCCAATACTTAGGATAGAAGGGGAAGTCAGGAGCTTCCATGGATTGGCAATATTTTATAGAAAATCTATCAAGAACTTCCATCATATTTGTTAACCTTTCTTGAATACCATCAAATTAGGTAAGAAGACAAAGTTTCAATGGACAATAGAAGAAGATGAAACATTTGATTATTTTTAGGGTAGAGTAGCATAATATCCAATCTTGGCACTACCTACCTTCAACAATTTTTTTGCAATGGTGATTAATGCTAACAACCTTGCCATAGGTGCAGTTCTCAGTCAAGAGGGAAGACCAATGACCTTCTTCTCTAAAATAATCAATAATGCCAAGAATAAATACAATACATATGACCTAGAACTATATGTTATGGTTTTAGATCTTAAGAAATGGAGGTACTACTTGATTCCTAAGGAATTCATTTTCTATATAGGCAATCGTGCACTAAGCTTCCTAAAAAACCAAGACAAGTTGAGTTGCAAACACATGAAGTGGGTTGAGAAAGTCCATGCATTTGCATTCTCTATTAAGCACAATAAAGGAAATGCAAACAAGGTAGTAGATGTTCTTAGTAGGAGAGTCACCTTGGTGGAATAATTACAAGTACAAAGCATGGGGTTTGATGTTGTTAAACACCTATATAAAGATGATTCAGATTTTGGTGACATCCATAAGGTTTGCTCTACCTTATCTAACACCTATAACATTACATATTATAAATATCTTTTTAGAAAGGATTCTTTTTTAAAGGAGGACAACTTTGCATTCCAATATGTTCCATGACAGAAAATATGATAAGAGAGTCTAAGAAAATTGGCATATTAGGAGGATAGTTTGGGATTAATAAAACTCTAGAACTCCTAAGGAGAAACTACTACTGGCCAAAACCACATACTAATATCATAAGTCTGTGGAAACTTGTACAATTTTTGAAGAGCCAAGGGAGTTAGAATAAACCAAGCTATTTATCAACCCTTACCAATTCCAAAAAAGACATGAGATAGTGTGAGTATGGATATTGTCTTAGGTCTCCCAAGGACTAGATAAGGTTTTGATAACATTTGTGTTATTGCGGACTAATTTAGTAAAATGGCTCATTTTGTTCCTTGCAAAATCTCTAATGATGATTCACATATTGCTAACCTATTTTTCAAGGTAGTATTCAAGACTCATGGATTTCCAACATCAATTATCTCGAAAAAAGATGTAAAATTCCATGGTCATTTTTGGAAGACCCTATGGAAAAAGTTGGGCACAAGTCTATCCTTTATTTTTGCCTACCATCCACGAACAGATGGGAATATGGAAGTAGTGAATAGATCTTTAGGAAACCTTCTAAGTTTTCTAAGCAAACATCATGGATAGACATGGGATACTATCCTCCCTCAAGAAGAATTTTCCTTCAATGACTTAGTAAATAGGTTAACATGGAAGACACCATTCCAAGTAAACTATGGACTTCATCCTAGAGGAGTCATGAAACTGAGAGATTTACCAAATGACTTCAAAGTCAATGCACACAATAAAAAAATCTTAGCATGGATCAAGCTAATTCATGATCAACTTAAAAAAACTTTACATTAGAATACTACAAGGTACAAAGAACAATAAGACAAGAAGAAAATACATATTTGTTACAAGGAAAGAGATCAAGTATGTGCATATATGTAAAAAGAAAGGCTACCCAAGGGAAATACCAAGTTGTAGATGAGAAAGATTGGACCCTTTTAGATATTGCACAAATTTGCAAAAAATGCATATGAAATCTCATTGCCCCCAACCATTTCAATCTCTCCTATTTTTAATGTTTGTGATCTCGCCCCTTTCAAAAGTGATGCAAGGACCAATAATTTTGTGTAAGATATAGATGATGTACATGAAGAATGGATCAAAGCCTTGACACCTAGCCAACCACAATAGTTGGAGAAGATTTTGGATTCTAAGGTGGTGAAGAAGACAAGAAAGAAGACATGCATAGACTACTTGGTCAAATAGAAGGGTCTTCCTAATATAGATGCTACATGGATAAGTGAAGAATACATTGCTAAGCATGGAATTTCTATTCAAAAATTATCCTCAAGTGGGACTTGAGTTTGCAGAACAAGGGGATATGGTACAGGAGCACCTATTCCTCCACTGTCCAGAGCATCCACTACAACATGCTCTTCATGAGTTTCACTAAAGGGAATTCATGTTCAAGAGTCTTTGATAAGTTTTAGAAGTAGTTTTTCATTACAAATAAGCCTACTTGTAAGGCTTAGTCACTACTAGTATTTTATAAACCATGGGTTTTTTACTATGGTTATTAGGCACATCTTAGTCCTAGGATAGGGTAGGTGTGTTCTTTAGATTTTAAACATGTGCACTCATTTAACACAAGGGATCCCTTTGTTAATCGATCCAACTCAGTTAGTATAGAATTTATGTTGGCATTTCTTCATTAACCAACCCAACTTGGTCAAAACTATCTCCAAACTTAGTTAACACTAAATGCTCTACACATATGGGGAACTATCTTCGATGCCTAAGTGAGCATGATCATCACTAACTACTCGGTAAAAGCTTGATATTTTCTCATTAAATTTAATAACTTTCATTTAATCACTCCTAATGGTCACAACCTTTGAAAATTGGTTGGATTGGTTTGGAAGGGTCTTCAAATAGCCCTTTTAGGTAGGTGGAAGACAAAGAAGATTTACTTTTGCAATTTGAAATCAATAAAATCTCCCATTTTCCTTATAATTTATTGTAACAAAGGAGTGTATGGGCTGGTATAGATTAGTAGGAGAAAATAATTATTTGAATTTGAATCTTAAATTTCTAGCGAGAATAATGCAAGTGGTTTGAAGGGTTCAAGTGATCAACATCAGAAGATATTACACATTCTTCCTCTGGTACATGAAAACCATCATTTCATTGATAATTTTTTGCAAGAATGCCCTAAATTTAATCTCCATAGTGGAAATCCCGTGGCATGTAGGAAAATAAAAGTTAGGGGTGGATACTATAGGACCTTAGAAGCATGGGAGATGGAGAGCAAGTTATCTAGTTTTGCAACCCAGCCCTAGGCCAAACATCTCTTTGTGTTTAGTTCAAGTCAACATGTATTGAAGTGCCAAAAGAACTTAGGAGATTTCTAAAAAATTTCTAATAATGGTGTGTGATTTCTGATAGACCCCTCTTAGTTTCACTTTTGGTGGCTAAGTCTGATCAACAACCCCATTAATACTTCCTTCACAAACCCAGGGGCTAATTTTGACTTCTAGACCTAAAAGCCAGTTTTGCATGTGAGACTATGGGCATAAGTAAGGTTGTTCTAACCCATCAGGTTGATTTTTTGAATGTTTGTGAATCTTTCCATTACCCTTTCAACACATAGGTTCCTATTCCAAGCATATCCCTAGTATTTAGTGGTTATTTTCTTAGTGATCTAGTTGTGCTCTTTTGAGTACCTAGTTCATGTTTGTGAGTAAGGTTTATACAAAGGTATAGAGCCCTCTCTAGTTGACTCGTTTTCAGGGTATTTGAAGTAGTCACAAACTACACAACAACCTAGTTTCCTTTATAAGGGAGAGCTCTGAAACAATGTGGGTACCTTGTTAGGGTTATAATTGGTGTCACTTATTGTGACTTACTCCACTAGGAGTAATACAATCATATCTGTAAGGATGTACCTTATGAAATAATTTTACAACACTATATCAAGTCTATACTCACATAGGAGGTTTACATAGACTATTATTTCTACATTAAAAAAGGATTTTAATATGCTACATTGATTAGAGAATAATAGTGAATTGATATGTTTGCTTACACCTTACTTTTCTGACCAGATCCCTCTTTTTCTTACTAACTTATCACCTCCAGTAACTGATATAGAATCCTTCCTTATGTTGCTTCAATCTCTACTTGTCCTTCTAAATTATGCACTTATGAACATAACACTAAAAACAACATCAAATTTCATCTGAAAAACTTTTAATTATCCCTCGTAGGTATTTAAATAGTTTTATTTTTGCCTCTTTACAATCCTTAACCTAATTAGGGTTTAGGAATCATTTAGATCATACCATAGATTTAGATCAATGCTATGGGTGAATTCTTATCTCTTCCTTTTTCTTCTATATTTTGGTTGGTCTATTTGTGCCTTAGAATCATAAATAGTCAAATCACATTTACTAATAAATCTTACCAAATCCTTTGCTCAATCTTTTTAAACATGTACTTCTCTACTTTGTGAGATCATTAGACATATAACATTGCACTAGTTAATACTGACTTGTATGCACTTCTTGTATAGCTTGGTGAATTCTCTATTTATGCTTGTTAGAATTTTTGTAATTCATTGACATTCCCCTTGGTAAAGCTTAATGTTCTATGTGATGTCTATGCTTGATGAATACAAAGTTTCTTTATAATGGCAATTCATTGTTATAACTGGACTTCCTTAAACTTGAACTTATCCTCCTTTTATTTTTTGAGCTCTAAAGTATGGCTCAGTCACTATGTCTACTGACTAGTAGTCTCTGAAATTTTTCTATAATGATGACATACATGTGTAATGAGAGTAATGATTATCTCCATACATCTATTAGCACAAGATCTAATTTGTCATTTTTTGTTTCCCACCCAATCTTCATAAAAATCCCTCTCTTTTGTTTTCCATACACACAACTTTCATGGCCATATTGACACATTTTAGAACTGGTAAAACTTTCTTTGAATGAAGTAATTTTACTCCTTTCTCACTTATGTGTCCAAGTCTATTGTGCTATAATTTTGTTTCCAAATCTACAACAATTGATTGTTCTCCTTCCTCAATTGCAACAAAGTTATTCTTGAACATTCATTTTATTTTTAATAATTAAATTAGAATGATCAATATATCTTGTACAAAAACATAAGGTTCCTACTTTCATACATTTTTCTACTACTAAGGGTCCTTTTGAAACCTTCCAAATTTTATCATTAAAAGTAGCTATGCATCCCTCACCACCCAGTTTCCCTACTGAAATTAAATTCCTACTTAGAATTGGAACATGTCTCACTTCTTGTATTAGTCAATGATTCTCATTCAAAAACTTAATCTTAATTTTCTACTTTCAAACAATTTATCAAGGTTCACTATCTCCCAAATAAACAATCCTAAAATCCTGTTGGACATAATCAAGAAAAGAATCTTTATGGGGAACCCCTAATTATAAAACCCATGAATCATCAACATTCGCTAAGGAAAGAAGAAAAGCATCCTATTTATATTTATCACTTAAAACATTTTACTCCTTGTTTCCTTATAGTCTCTCTATTTCATTATTGTTTTGAGTCTAAAAACTTTTCTTCTTGTGCCCTAATTTTCTACAGTACCTAGAATCTCTTGGTCCTCTAGATTGCGACCTGTTTTTCCTTTGATTTTCCTCTTGATTTCCCATAATTTCTATAATTTTTTCCTCTCTAACTCTTTATGCCTCTTCTTTTTTGCATTTAAGACACTTCCTCATGTAGACCCACGTTATCTTTTCCTACAAGTTTCCTCACTTAGAATCACATCAATAAATAGGTATAGAATTTATTACCAAGAAGAGGAGAGGGGGGCTTAATCAGTAATCTCAAAATTTAACTTTTTATTTTAACTCTTTGGTTCGCACCATTTACTAATAAGATATAGTTATACCTATAGAGATACTAGTTAGATAAATAGTAAACCAAAAATAAATAAAATAACTGTAAGAATTTTCCTTAGAAAAAAATCACCCAAGACTAAGGAACTTAAGCACAAGCACAATAGTAGAACAAAAGAGTATAATAAAAATGACAATATGATATTCATTCAATGTATATAAGTACACTAGGAGTGCCTATATATAAAGGTCTTTGGAATGCTTCTAGAATGCATAGTAATCAACAACATGATAAGTCATACAATTAGGCACATTTCCACCAGGTGTGGGTTGAAGTAAGTGCAAAGATGAGAGGATAAGCCTACAAAGTTGTAGCACACAAAATAATGTTGTAGACACCATGTTCTTAATTAAGAGTGCTAATAATTGTGTTTTCTACATGACAACTTAGTTAATTATGCAAACTCCAGTGTTGTAGACACCATGTGCTAAATTAGATTTTCTTACTTCTATGTTGTCAATATGGCAACTCATAAAAGTATGCAAACTCCTAAGTATCTCACCAAATAAATAATAAAATAATGCATTAACCTATGTAAAATAAAGTAAAGTGTAAATAGTGAATAATTATTTAGACCAACACCCCCTTAAGTGCAACTTAGGGGAATGCACTTAAGCTTATGAAAGCTAAGATGAAATGAATGATGGGTTTTGGCTACTAGGTCATGTTAGATACCCTTGTACATAATGCATTGTAATCTCTCATAAAGTGGAGAAAGAGGGAAAACCTCATGGAAAAAACCCTCCTCCAAAAAGAGAGATGAAAAGACAAGATGCATGGATGGATGGAGTAATCAAGACCCCCCCATTACAACATACATCAAGTATATAAAAATAGAGAAATATGAGAAGAACACAATCCCAAAAGAGGACAAGGCCCCCACCACAAGAGAGAAGGAGAAGAAAGACAAAGTAGTCCCCCCCCCCCCCCCCCAACCCCCTAATGAAGAGTGTTGATCAGTGATAGCTACTCTGATGTAGAAGCTAATCCATGATTGTTGAATAATTTTCTTCCCGTTTGGAAGAAAAAATATCATAGGTACATAAGAGATGCTTCCCCTTTGTGTAGAAAGAATCCCAATGATCAATGATGCCTCTAAAACTTGCTCAATTGTCCCTGTATTGATACTGATTGTCACCCCTTCCAATGTTGCTAAAAATAACTATGTTAGATCTATCAAGGATGTATGTAGAACCTATCCCAAAGAATTTTCTATCTCCTAAACTAATAAAGAGATCTCTTGCAACTACTATACATAAGGATCTACAATCATATCAACCTATAAAGATCAATAATGTAGAGAATGGACATGAGGGTCAGAGTGAGCCCTCATGACAATTAAAGAAGATGCAGCTTCATCAAAGAGAAGATGTAAATCATCAATACTACCTTCCAAATTTTCTATGTGTGACTCCACAAGTAAACTTGAAATATGTGCTATGTTGTTATCCTCTAATGCTAGACCTAGAAGACAAGGTGTACCCTATTGTGCTGGAGCTATCATAGTGGCAATATATGCATGTGGAATGTGTTTATGTTGTGACCTTTCCCTACATTTTTCAATAGGATCAAACATATCTGAATCTGTTGAACCACTATTTTTGGTGTCGCTATCAATTTCCACAATGTATGAAGTGTAGAGAGGAGTAGAGGATAAGCTAGGTGAACTTTCCTCAAAGTGTACATTCTTCTTCTCAAACATCTCTTGTGTCTCGAGATCCATTACTCTATATGCCTTAGCATTGTCTTCATATTTGATGAAAGTACAAGGTTGAGGTGGTGGTGCCTTACATCCCCTAGAAGATATGTTTTCCCATGTTGGACAATTGAAGACTCTGAAGTGGTTCACAACTAGTTTTCTATCACACCATGCCTCAAAAGGAGTCTTTCCAACTAAGGCATTATGAAGATACCTATTAAGTATGTGATTGGCACTACTGATTGCTTCAACTTCAAGCAATGGATCTATAGACTTGGCTTGTATCATGTAACTTGCCATAGACTTAGGAGTTTGTAACCTCAGTGTTGCAACATCTATCTTGTGCAGACTGACTGCTGGTGGATTGTGAAGATCATTATCCTCAAGTTTGCAAAATTCTATAAGTCTTGTGTTCACATATCTTCTTTCATTGTCCATTCAAAGAACCTTGATTTCTTTCTTGGATTTATGTTCAACATGAGTCTTGAAGGCTAGAAACTTATCCAACACTTCATTCTTGTGATGAAGAAAATAGACCCAATTATACCATGAAATGTCATCAATGAAACTAAGTATGTAGTGACCTTGGTTGAATAATGTCATTGCAAGGACCTTCTAGTACCATGTGAACCAACTGAAGAACAATTGTTTCTCTTGAAGACTTACCTTTATTAAACTTCTCCTCTAGATGCATATCCACTAAACATGTTGAACATTCACCTTTGGAAAATTTGATTGTAGGTAGACCTTTGACCATTTTGTTTGAGCAAAGTTGCTAAAGATAGCAGAAAGAAATTTTTCCATACTACTCATGCCATAATTTGATTTTTGGATTAGAATGAGTCAACAAGGCATGTGAAGGAGACTCGGGCACAAAGTGGGAGAAAGAATACTACCTTGTATCATGATTAACTTTCTTTGTCACAACCAATAAATAATCTTTGAGACTGCACACCTTTACTGAGTTAGGAAGGAACTCAACCTTATGACCATCTCCAAGGTGAGTGATTTGGTAAATTAAGAGGAGATTAGAACTTAGGTTAGGAACATAGAGAATGTCTTGGAACTCTTCATTGTCCATCTCCACTTGTCCTTTCCCTTTAGCTTCCATTTTTGTATTATCTCTTACAAAGATGTGTGGTAACTTGGACTGCTTCAATTTTTAAAAGTCTTCTTTTGAAGAACCCATATGATATGAGGCACTTGAGTCAAGAATCCATTCCATTGAAGAACTTGAGTTTTCCATAAGTGCTTTCCCTTTGCCCTTTGAATCTGAAGATGAGGATCCTTTCTCCTTATTAGCATTAGGTAGTGGAACATTTTGTTTCTTTATGATGTTTGTTAACTCATCAGTCTTTTTATGATAACACTCATGTTCATTGTGAACCAACTTCTTGCAATATGCACACTTTTTCTTCTCCTTATTAGTGTCCCCCTTCTTGTTTGAGTTTGAGGAAGACTTGCCTAGTTGATTTGATGATGGTGTTGTCTTTTTTGCATCCTCTAATTTTTTATTCTTCCACTTCTTATTCTTGCCCTTTCCCTTATTTGAAGATTGAGTAGCTAAATTTTTAGAACCCTTATTATTGGCCACCAATGCCTTAGACTTGGATGACTTGAGAATCCCCATTGATTTTAACTTGTTTTCTTCTTCATCTAATAGTATAGCATAGTAATCAAAAGAGACTTTCTGATAAGAAAATCCTAATGTAGTCTTTGAGGTGTTATAAGAAGAAACAAAGGTGGAGTAATTAGATGGAAACTTATTATGAATGAGATGGATAAACCTATCATCTTTAACAGGACTCCCACAATCATCAAGCTTCATTCTTAATTCATTCACCTTTATGATAAAATCTTGTATGGAATCAAATATCTTTGGATCTAAGGAGACAAGCTAATCTTCAATTTTGTAAACATCCTCCTCAAACACTTTATCATAGAAGTTTTTGAGGGTATCCCAAGCTTCCTTGGATGTACAACACTTCTGGATCTGATAGATGATCTTGTCTTCAACCCCCAAACAAAGATCACCTAGGGCTTTCCTATCCATTATTTCCCAAGAAAATATGTCACTTGTAGATACTTGATCACCTGTTGGTTTAGGAAGGGTACCATCTACATATTGAGAAACTCCATTATGCATTAAATGACACCACATTTTAATTGACCATGTAGAATAGTTATGTGGTGTTAATTTTGGAGACTTAAAATTTCCCATGATGCAGAAAATGAAGGAAAACAGTAGGAAAAGAGGAACACAACACCAAGAACACCCCCCCTTTTCAATCAATCAAGAAACCCCCCCAAAAAAGATGCTTTTGGCACTTTATATGTAGTGCATTTACAATGGCCACTTGCCAATTTTGGCCTTAGTGAACTTTTGATTTTTCTTTTTACATTCTCCTTAAGGAGTTCAAAACTAGAAAATTACAATGTATCCCAAATATACAACAATTCTAAAGATATATCAAAGCATTACAATGCCAAAAAAGACCTATTTCTATAGTGATACCTTTTTCCACACAACCCTATAATTTGATTTCAGATCTAGAAAGTAGGCAATAAATAACACACTTTCAAAAAAAATAGACCCTATTTTTTGTGTGCCTAAAATGTAAGCACACTTCTATGAGTCATTATATCCAAAATTACTCAAGAATGAGGTCTCCAATGGTGACTCATAGCTCTCTATTAGTGGAGTGCAAGGGTTTGTAATGGAGGCCCTTAGTTTGACCTAGTTTGTGCCCATGCAAGTACACCGTGAAACAAGAGATTTAATGATTAAAAAAAATGCATGCAATTGAAAATGCAAACTAACCTAAATGATAACAATGCAAAACAATGCAAGAAAAGAAATCTAATAACAATGCAATACTAATCTATGAAAATAAATATGACTTTAAGATACTATGCAAATGCAAGGATGAAACCTCATGATGGAAGCCATGGATGCATGAGAGATTAAGACAAGAAGATAGAAGTTCTCCACAAAAAGCTTTGCTGCTCAAACTCTTTCAAAAATTGCTCTCCAAACTTGTAGCATAATAATAGTGTAATCGTGGATGAATCATGGATGATTTGTGGTTATCGAAGATGAGGAGAGGGCTCTCCCTTATAAAGAAAAATATGGAGGTGAGAGGCTTCCCACAACCAATATGGGATAATAGAGTTTGATCCATGTGAGACAAAATTCCACCAATGAGAAAAGAGGAGTGGTTGAGAAGAGAGTGAAAAGAGGATAAAGATAAGTCCCACTTAGAGATATGTGCATTTAAGTGTAGAGAAAATAAATAAAATATTTATTTAATCTTTATTTAATTTATTTCTTTTTTCAAGTGGGTTTAATTTATTTAATTATAAGGGAGCAAGTTCTTTTAATTAAATAGGAAATATTTAATTAAATTAAAAGAGGGGTTTTTCTCTTAATTAATTAAATGTGGATGAATTATTTAATTAAAAGACAAGTTTTCTTTTAATTAAATGAGGACTTATTTTATTTAATTAAAAGGGAGATTTTATTTTAATTAAATAAGACTTAGGATAAAATGATCAACATTAGAAATGAAATAATCGCATTTGATCAAAGAAATTGATTTAAATTGATTTAATAAAATATTGCAAACCATTGATTCAAGAAATTTGATAAATTGATAAATTGAATAATTGGGCCCCACAGTCTAGGTGACCATTTTAGGGTGCATACATTTGCCCCTCTTTGACTAATGTGTGATCAATTTGGGAACACATGTAGTCAAAGAAAGAAATTGAAGTGTGAGATCGATTTGGGATCACAAAACAATCCAGATGTGTGGTCGAATTGGGAACACATTAGGACAAAGAATACAAATAAATTTTGACTTGAAAAAGTCAAAGATAAAATTGATAAAATTGAATCAAGGATTGAAGTTGATAGGTACTACACCCTCATGATCGAAATCGAAATGAGATAGAGGAGAGACAACAAATTGATAAATTTGATCAAATCGAACAAAAGATAAGGTTCTTGATGTAAGATGAAAGATATAAGAAACATAGAACCAATGTAGATAATCAAGCATGAAATATTATTCCCCAAAGGTGATTTAGAAGAAAAGAAGTGGGGAAAAAGAAAATGGAAGATAGAAGTTTGAAAGATATAGAAAGAAATAGAAAGAAGAAAAGAAAATGTCCCAAAATCAATCAACTATTTAAGATAGAAATTTCGATTGAGATCATGAAAGAAGATAAGGAAATGAAGATTAAAACATGACCACAGTTGATTAAAAGTCCACAATAAAGATGAAGGGAGAACCCTCTCAAACTCATAATGCAGCCTAAAACTGAAAACTAACATGAAGCCTAAAAATGCAAGCTACATGAAAATGCAATGGTGTACTTGCAAAAGAGCAACTGTAACATAGGATTTTGTGTTCATCATTCATTAGAGAATGTAAAAGAACTTATTTTCATCATTGGACGATTATTAACGGACATCAAAAAATCACACAATCATCACTAGTCACAAGCGCAACTATGAAGATATGAATGTAATTGATATCGGATTGGAATGTGGAAAGATTCTAACATAAGCATCAAAGACATAAAGGTCAAGATGACTTTGATGTTAGCTTATCCAATTTAATGTAGCAAAACCATGCTCACATCAAGGCATAGATGCCAAGATGACCATAAGAATGGTTGTACAAAAACAATCAAGGATGATGACTCAAATCTCCTAAGTGTTTCAAGGGAACAACAAGAGACACTCTAGAGTTCAAGACCACACCCACAAGCAAAAAACAAATAAAAACATGCCCCATGTCCCAAGTCCTCTAGCTATGCATCACAGAGAGACTTATTAGACAAGGACACTCAACAAAAATCAATAACAGTCAGTACACAAAGAAAATATCATGACATAAGTCAAGCAGTAAGTGTTTCGTTTTAAATTTAAGTGTGTTAATTGATACTGAGTTTTGAGGATAAGGATCAAATGCTTGCAAGTAGGTAAGTTCACATGACAAAATTGGGTAAGACCAAACCAATAAGTGTTGAAAAAAACTTGAAGTTAATGGTTGTATTGAAAAATACAATTGGGGTGGTGTTGAAAAACACCATTTGTGAGGTGTCCTAAAGACTAACACATCCAAGAGACCAAAGCTAATATAGTTATGCCCCCTAGACAAAGACCAAGGCCACAAGGACAAGGCATGATGGAAAAAGGCTAAGTGTTGAGGACATGCACTAAAAAAAGGGTGCAAAGGCCTCAAGTAGTTCATGTTTCTAGGTTTTCACCACTTGGATTCTTTTTTCTTTTCTTTTCTTTTCTTTTTTTTTTTTTTTTCAGGACTTTTTATAAATTTTTTGTATTTTTGCTACCATGGCGCCTGTTTCCAGATTTTCACCAAGGCACTCTTTCTTTTTCTTTTTCTTTTTTTCTTTTTTTTGAATTTTTTGATTTTTTTTTTTGTATTTTTGGAATATATGATTTTTTTTGGTGATACATCAAAGTGCCGATTGCTAGGTTTTCACTAAGATGATCATTTTTTCAGGGCATTTTTCAATTTTTAGACTTTTTACAATATATCATTTTTTTAGATTTTTGAAATATATCAATTTTTTTGAATTTTTTTAAATATATCTTGTTTTTGTATTTTTTCAGGATCAATAAATATGTACAAAGATTACCTCAGACAGAATGGGCATCAAACTTTCAAGCAAGATCACATCGTTTAGTCCAATGTCTAGCAAGGTAGAGGACATGATGGAGCAACAAGCTGATAAATATGATGGATAAGGAAGGAGTGTATGAAGCAAGTGAAAGTGATCTTCAAGGACTGACTCCTCAAGAGTACCCAAGCTAGGGAAAAACTGTCATTTGGACAAGAAATGAAAGGCCAGTATAGGAAAATTCATGAAAGCGTAATGTAAAAGTGGGAAAGATGCAATCTAAAGGAGTAGACATGTCAAGAGGCTTCATAGCATCATATTTTACTCTATTTTATTAAATCAAGAGCAAAGGGGTAAATGGGAAAAGGGTAGCAAAAGACTACAATGAATGGAGGAAAATAAATATGAAGGCTAAACATGAAAGGAATGAAAACAAGATCATCATAAGATAGCTCACAAAATAGCCAATTTTTTGTATATAGGCCAACATTTTCAAGATCAAAGAGAGAAGAAAAAATGGATGAAAGATGTAGAAGAACTATGCATGATGCCTAATTGTCAGGTTTTCATCATGGTACTTATCCAAGGTGCCACAACAGAGTGGTTTTCACCATAGGATGAATTTATTTCTCTTTACTTTTGCTACCAAGGTGCATGATTATCAAGTTTTCACCAGGGCACATTTTCAAATTTTTATTTTTATTTTTTTCTCTCTTTTTTTCAATTTATTTTTGAATTTTTGAATTTATTTTGGAAGAAGTCAAGCTTTTGAGATAATTCTCCTTGAAAGTTTAAACCATGATATAAAAAGGATTTGAAACGACATGCTCAAATATGCTAATAGGGAAAAGAGGATGGAAGACAAAAATGGAGGATATGGCTTTATGCAAAGTGAGTGAGATTGGAAGATGGAAATGAAGGCAAGGTCAATGTCAACACACACCTTGAAGGATGGTGAGAGGATGGAGAAAAAGTGAATGAAGGAATAAGTGAAGGAATATATTGAGTGAATAGAAGAGGTTTTGGTTTAGGCACATGGAATGGAAGATTTCTTTTGGAAGAAGATGAAGTGGAATCTTTGGAAGTTTGAATCTCAACTTTAATTGTTGTTTAAAATTAGACTCTCTCAAGAGAGACTTTAGAATCCATACAGCCATAGGTCTATTTTCATTTCTTTTTGATGATTTAGAGATAATATCTTCAATGATGGATTTTGGAACCAATAATTGTCTTATAATTTTTTTCTTAGATATCTCTTTTGACTTTATGCCCCCATGTCGATTAGAGGAGACATGGTGGTCTTCCTTTTTATATGGATTCTTGAATTGCTTATTTTTCTTGTATTAAACATTTAGGTTACTTCCAAAAGACTTGGGACTTGTGGAAGAAGAAGGATAATATGGCTGGTTTATGTAGGTGGGTGGATGAAAAGAATTCAAGGATATGCATCCATGTTGATCTCTAGAAAAGATAGGAGAGGGAGGGACATAAGGACCCAAGATGGATGATGAATTAGGAGAGTTGGGAGGGGAAAGTGAAGGGACATAAGGACCCAAGATGGAAGGAAAATATGAAGCATTTACTATTGTTGGGGGAGGTCCAAGGATGGATGTGGAAGATGTAAAAGGGTAATCAATAAGTTCATCAACATCTATATGACAATCAAGGACATCAACATCTTTAGAGTGAGAATTAGAATTTTCAATAGGATCATGAACATCTTGAATAGGAGCAACTTCTTTTATAGGATCATTTGAAGCTTGAGAAGAATTAGGAAGAGTAGAAAGTGGAAGTGAACATGGTGTGGTAGAACAAGAAGATGGAAGACTTTGATCTTGACAAGGATCTTTAGATAGCATAAGCATAGAATTGTTCTCTTGATTTTCAATAGGCTCAACATTGGAAGTAACAACATCATTTTTAATAACCTTAATGGAAGTATCATATTTGGAAGGAGCAAGTGTACTAAAGTCATTTTTATTGTCAATAAGCTAGTGGTGCAGGTAGTATCTTGATCTTGCTTAGGAGAAGACTTAAGACATGGTGGAATGAATGAGAAAGGGCATAAGGGATCAAAAGAACCATGAAATGTATCAGAGATATCATGAAAAGGATTGGATGCCATAGAAGGTTCTTGATCTTGATCTTTTTTTATATTCTTTTCTTTATCATTTTTAGAGTCCTCTTGACATGAACCCACTTCTAAGGACAAGGAAGCCTGTTGGAATTGTATGGAAGACTTTGGAGGAGATGACTAAGGACTAGCTAAAGTAGGCATTATAGCGCATGAAGGCTTAGGCTCTTTAGTTTTACCATTATCAAAAGTATTTGTAGTGATGTGAAGGTTAGCTTGAGTTTCTTTAAGAGGTAGCCCTTGAGGATAACTATAAGGAACCGCATGAAAATCATAAGGATGTTTGTTGGATGAAGGATTGATAGAAGATTTGAGAGACTCAAAATATTTAAGCGATGTATGGATAGTGGAGGAAGTAGAATATGGAAGGGGAGCATCAGAAGACAAAGGTTCAACATTAACATGATCTTGCTCAAGAGTGTAATCTTTATTTTTAGCATGAGGTTTCTTAGAAGAGGAAATCTTATCCCATTGAAGTTGTATTTTAGCACAAAAAAATACTTTCTCTTTATCAAAAAAATGTAGATTTATCATTTAGGTATTGTTCACAAAATTTATCAATGTTGTTTTCAAGATTTGATTCATATGGATTCCCATTAATATTTATCTATGACTCATCCTCTTTAAGCACAAGCATATGACTAGGAGGACTTTTCAAAACTGTAGGAATGTAATAATCATCATCATCATAATCATTGTCACTATAGGCATTGGAGATAGGCATATCACAAGACTTTTTATGTTGTTCATTATCATATGTCTCAATAAGAGGAATAAGCCACTTGGTAGAAGTAGAAGAAGAATGATATTATGAGGAAGAGGTAGGTGAAGATCTACATGAATGATATTTAGAAGAATCATGGTAAGACTTAGAAGATGAAGAATGTGAAGGATATTTAGAAGAATCATGATAAGATTTAGAAAATGAAGTATGTGAATGATATTTAGAAGAATTATTGTAAGACTTAGAAGATGAAGAATATGTAGGATATTTAGAAGAATCATGATAAGACTTGGAAGATAAGGAATTTGAACAATATTTAGAAGAATCATGATAAGACTTGGAGGATGAAGAATCTGTATGATATTTAGAAGAATCATGATAAGACTTGGAAGAAGGATATTGTGATTTGATCTTGCACATGATCCTAGCAAAGCTATCTGATTTATCCATTTTTTAAATCATTTTTGTTGCAACGTTAGTATCCATGTATCCATTGGAGCAACAACATTTTTCAAATTCGAAAAGGAGGTGGATTTCATCTAAGCTCAAATGAGGATCCCTAAAAAGATATCCAAGATCCATGTTTCTAGAAGAAGAAGAATCAAGCATAGAAGAAGAGAAAGGATGAATAGAAGAAGGTAGACTATATGATAATAGGAGGAAAACAATAAAAAAGACATGAAGAAGAGAAAAAATAGAAATGGGAGATTAGAAAGACATGAAAGATGAAGAAGAAAGAAGACCAAAAGTCATTTTATGAAATTTGGTACCATTTGAGATCATTTGAATGTTAAGAAACATATAATAGAACTTGTAACCAACATGAAAGAAAAGGTACAAGTTGATAGGATAACCCTAAGAAAAATTGGTACCAAAATAGGATAGTAAAAGAACTCATTTGTCCAAAAGAGATGTGATAAGATAGAATTTTACAATAGGCATAAACCAACACTGCCACAGAGGTGCCCATGACTTTGGGTGAATACCCAAGCACATATGGACCAAGAGGATGATTTACCCAAATTATAAATAATTAAAATTGTTTTTTTATGGAAGTATATGGACAAGAGATTACTAAGACTCTCCAAGTGTAATATCAAAGGATCCAAGTGTATATCTTTCTCAACAAGGATGGTTTCTAACTCACCAACTCCAAACAAGATCTCTTGTGAAATCAATGACTACTAATTCAAGAGGTCAAAGCACAATAACCTAAGGTTCAAAAAGGCTTCTAACAATGGGGTAAGTAGCCTTATCCAAATAAGATCAACCTAGGGAGACTAGAAATAATGGGATAACAAAGTTATTCGATTGTAAAGTCTAAACTCAAGAACTCAGATTTTGTTCATATTAAATATCCAACTAGATGTATCAATATATTCTTTATCATGAACCAAGCACACAAAATAGCAATCAGGGATTTCAAGAAAATAGTCTTCAAACAATGAGCAAGGGGCAAAGCAACCTTGCGCATGAACAAGTATAGTGACTTAGTATTTCTACTCCTTAAAGGTTCTACTTGTGTATGTTCTTGACAATGTTTTAGCAAGCACTTAGAACACAAAAAAACCTTATCAAGTTGTCTACAAGGATATATGTGGCTTTCTAAAAGAAGTCTTTGATATACACAAGGTACGTGAGGTCCAAATCCATAGATGAGAAGAATCTAAAATCACACAACCGGGGGGAGATGGTAACCCAAATCTCCTCCTTCACTTCTCAAAGGTATAAAGTTCTTTGAGGCTTAGCCAAGAGTGATATCAAACTCAATTACCAAGAGAGGTGTCTTTGGATTCACCTCCCGATATTTATACTTCGTTGGAATACAGGAGTTAAGGTCATCCCAAAGAGTGATGAAATCCCTGAGCAGGGCTCCTAGAAATAAAAAGTAAGTAATTCACTATCAAAAGTATTTAGAGCACTAAAAGTGGAACACTTAACTCTTCAAGTAAATGAAAAGTGAGTCCAAAAGTGGAACATTTAACCCTTCACACAAACTCAAAGTGAGTCCAAAAGTGGAACATTTAACTCCCCACATCAACTCAAAGAGAGTCCCAAAGTGGAACATTTAACTCCTCACATCAACTCAAAGTGACTCCACACCTTAGAAAACAAGTAAGTTCCAAAAAGCACAAAAGGGTTGCCTAGTGGAGCAATTAATGCTTCTTTCGTGTAGACCCCTCCCCCTTAATGTGGCACTGATCTTGCAACCATGGGGTAGAAATGAGGGGTTGGTAGATTAGTGAGTCCAATAATTCAAGATAGCAATCTAGATCAATCACAAGTAATATAAGACTGCTAATCAATACTACTCACAAATTAAAAAGGGTTGAACAATGGAATATTTAACTTTCCAAGTAAACATAGAGTGAGTCCACAAAGTGGTGTATTTAACTCCCTATGTAAACAAGGAATGAATCCATGCCCTCAATCACTTAATGAGATATTTGATATTGGAACCAAGAATTACTTAAGGTTTAAACACAAGCATTCACTTACACAAACTTGAATGAAAGCAAATCTATGTTCATTCATTTCCCATTAAGAGCATCAATTGAAATGTGTTCTATGAAAGCATGTGAAACACTCAAGCCAAACACATGAGAGGTTCAATTATAATCCCAAATCTAAATTTTTTAGAATTCAAAAAAAATACCTAATAATCCTTGCAATGCATCTTTTCTTTTTTGTACCTTTCATTTACATTTGATCGCTCGCTCGCAACGAACAAAGCAACAAACAACACAAGCAAACACAAGATATGCAATATATGTCCAACTCATGCAAAAATAGGGTTAGCTCTAAAAAATCTAAATTTTGAGAATGATAATAATTAGAAAGTAACCCAAATGAAAACCCACATCATGCATTGATTCATTGTAAAATTGAAATGCAAACTATTCATTAAATGTCTTTTTTTTTCAATTGAATTTTTTGACTTAGTCATAAAGATTAGATCTACATGATATGAATTCGGATCCAAAACTCAAAATACAGAAAAGTAACCCCTATCAAAAATAAGAGATCTTTCTAAAAATGCAAAATTTTTGAAAAGATCTTTTAATTTGTGCCTAGGGAGTCTTTTGTCAAAATAGACCAGTTTTTGCAAATCGAATTATTGACCCCTAATATGACCTCTAAAATTGAAACACAAAGAACAAACTCTATTTAAAATTCCAAGAGCTTTTCGAAACTATAAATTTTTCCAAAAAATGTGCTGATTTACTCTTGAAAATGATTTTTTTATAAAAAATTAAGGAAAAATCATCAAAAATAAAAAATGTTATGAAAAAACTTGAAAATTTGACCAAATCTTTTTTAATATATCCCCACCTTGCAAAAAAAAGGTTAGATCAAAATACCTAGCCGTTTGAAAGATATGATCAAATCTTTCAAATCTAGGGTTTCTTTGAGTCTACAAACAAATCTACACAAAAACTAGCAAGCAAAGGTGGGTTGCCTCACGGTGGGTGCCAAAAATGTATGCCTAAAATATAAGCACACTTCTATGAGTCATTATATCCAAAATTACTCAAGAATGAGGTCTCCAATGGCGACTCATAGCTCTCTATTCATGGAGTGCAAGGGTTTGTAATGGAGGCCCTATGTTTGACCTAGTTTATGCCCATGCAAGTACACCATGAAACAAGAGATTTAATGATACAAAAAAATGCATACAAATGAAAATGCAAACTAACCTAAATGATAACAATGCAAGAAAAGAAATCTAATAACAATGCAATACTAATCTGTGAAAATAAATATGACTCTAAGATAATATGCAAATGCAAGGATGAAACCTCATGATGGAAGCCATGGATGCATGACAGAATAAGACAAGAAGATAGAAGTTCTCCAGAAATAGCTTTGATGCTCAAACTCCTTCTTCAAAAATTGCTCTCCAAACTTGTAGCATAACAATAGTGTAATCGTGGATGAATCGGGGATGATTTTTGGTTGTCCAAAATGAGGAGAGGGCTCTCCCTTATAAAGAAAAATATGGAGGTGAGAGGCTTCCCACAACCAATATGGGATAATAGAGTTTGATCCAGGTGAGACAAAATTCCACCAATGAGAAAAGAGGAGTGGTTGAGAAGAAAGTGGAAAGAGGATAAAGATAAGTCCCACTTAGAGATATGTGCATTTAAGTGTAGAGAAAATAAATAAAATATTTATTTAATCTTTATTTAATTTATTTATTTTTTCAAGTGGATTTAATTTATTTAATTAAAAGGGAGCAAGTTCTTTTAATTAAATAGGAAATATTTGATTAAATTAAAAGAGGGGTTTTTCTCTTAATTAATTAAATGTGGATGAATTATTTAATTAAAAGAGAGGTTTTATTTTAATTAAATGAGCACTTATTTTATTTAATTAAAAGAGAGATTTTCTTTTAATTAAATAAGATTTAGGATAAAATGATCAACATTAGAAATGAAATAATTGAATTTGATCAAGGAAATTGATTTAAATTGATTTAATAAAATATTGCAAACCATTGATTCAAGAAATTTGATAAATTGATAAATTGAATAATGGGGGCCCATAGTCTAGGTGACCATTTTAGGGTGCATAAATTTTTGAGTCCAGATGAGCCCGTACAAAGCATTTGAAGTTGTAAAATATAGGATTAGATAGGTACAATCACCAAAAGGTGCAATTTCTAACAAATCCATGCACCAAAACTAGAAAAGAACTACACCACTAAAAACTTTAGGAAATTTTAGCCAAAAGAAAAAAAATTATGCCTAATTTTGAGTCCAGATGATTGAGATATGGCCTCCCAAAATTGGACTATCAAATCAAAAAGCAATCTAAGAGGGGGGTTCTATCAACAAAAGATGGGGTTAAATTTGATCATCAAATGGTTGTTACAATAGTTCTAATTTGTCCCTAGATGATGGTCAGATGGCCGTCAGGTATAGGATACCAAAATGTTGATGTCGGCAAAAACTCAACCCCTAGATGACATCATGCTGATGTGTCCTATATAGATGATGATGCCAACATGTACAAACTATACAAAATGACTCATGTCTGACTTGCATGGGTGTATAGTCATGTGACTATGCTTTATGATTTGTCTGATGTATCATTGACAAGGCACCGACTAATATGGTTGATTTGGTGTTGTGAGGAGGTAGGTATGCCACATGTCAGCCACAAATTTGTGCCAATGTGTTGTCGAGGGGATGGTATGGGCACCTACATGGTAGTCAAATCATCTTGCTAACTGGGTAGAGAGCCATGATGCCTGGTAGCTTCAAAGTCTAGTATGTGGCATGGAGCTGGCACTGTACTATGTGGCAAGGTTATTTAGGTGCTAAAAGATTGAAATGGATCCAATAAAATTTCACGCTACTAGGGATTTTTCAGGCACTAGGATTTAGAGGGCGGGGCCTGGAGGTAGTAGTGGCAAGGGCCGAGAAAAGAAAAATGTCGGACATTTGTGGGTTTTATCCCACATTTGTCATGAGATTGACCTTATTGTTGTATTAAACAACAAGACCATAATGTCATCATAACAAGCCGTCAAGAGATTATGGAGTGCTTGGTCAGTGGCTTATGTAGTCACCATGTTTGTAAATAGAACGCCTAAATTTGGATTGTGTTGTCTGCCAGTGGATTATGTTGATTGTTGTGATATTGATACCCTCTAGAATATTGAATATGTAGACTACCACCAAATAAATAAAAATGCCAATGGAATATTCAGCTTGTAGGGGCTGGGGTGTCACTGCCCAGTTCCCAATTTGTGAATCGGGCCTTCAGGTGCTAGTTTGCAAAAACAATTGCCTCAAAATTAGCTTTGGCCCAGCATAGGCAAATTTATAGCCAATTTTCACCGAATTGATGTTCCAGATGCAATGACGAGGTCCAGTTTGGTTCTATACGCTCCCAATTTTTTTGATACTCTGGACCTGGGTCAAGGTGCTAAAGCAACAATGGTCTCAAACAACTATGTGTAAAGAATCTCCCCAAGCTCTAATACCATGTAAGAATTTTCCTTAGGGAAAAATCACCCAAGACCAAGGAACTCAACCACAAGCACAATAGTAGACCAAAAGAGTATGATCAAAATGATGATATGATGTTCATTCAATGTATATAAGTACACTAGGAGTGCATTTCTATAAAGGCTTTTGGAATGCTTCTAGAATACATAGGAGTCAACAACATGATAAGTCATACAAATAGGCACATGTCCACTAGGTGTGCATTATCCTCCATTAAGCATAGAAGTAAGTGCGAAGATGAGAGGATATGCCTACAAAGGTGTAGCGTGTAAAATAATGTTGTAGACATCATGTGCTAAATTAAGAGTGCTAATAACTGTGTTGTCAACATGACAACTCATAAAAGTACGCAAACTCCTATGTGTCTCACCAAATAAATAATAAAATAATGCATTAACCTAAATAAACTTAAGTAAATTGTAAATAGTGAATAATCATTTACACCAACAATATCCATCCAAACAATTATAACACTAGGATTTATCTCATGGAAACTAGAGTAGGGTTAAAACCATGGTGTGATAATAGTGCCCACAAATATAGTAAACTTCTAGAATACTCTCTATTAGGAAGATACGTGATTGAGGGCTACAAAATAATGTAAGTGTACCTTGTTACATGATTTCCCTTAATACCTATTATTATATCTAACCTATTAATATTAACCTTGTTAAAGGATTTTAAAAATCTACTCTTAGAATGTCACCTTGTTAGAGGTTTTATAATAAACCAATTAAGGTCATATTGATGCAGGAGAATCACAAATGAGTCAGTAATCCTATATGATGGAGATTCATTATTAAGTTGTGGATTTATGGTATGAGATATTAGGAATGTGGTTGAGACATATTTTTGAAACTTTCCTTATGTGCACATAGAGATTGGAGTTATTGTGTTGAAGTTGGAGTCATTTTACCTTGCAATTGGAGTTGTATTTTCTATTTTTCATTGGCTAGTTTTGCATTCTGTAACCAATAATCCTTAATGATTCATAATTTTCAAAATTAGGGTCTTAAAAAGAACCTAAAATAATACCTTAAGTTAATTGCACAAGTTCTAATTCATTAGGAGTTGGTATATATCGTTATTTTCCTTAGGTATCAATTTTTGACTAGTTTTCATAAAATATGTGGAGTTTTTTTGTCTTGCATAGTTTTATATGATGAAAAGGGATCTTGCTAAGTTAGGGACATGTTATTAGGTTTTTTTCGCACCTAAATATATCTTGGTATCAAATTATTTTTTTCTATATTTTTTTTAAACTCTTCCAATGTGGATCTATAATGTACTTAAATGCTTGACTAGCCAACTTGTGGCTTAGCTAGCTATATAAGGAGCTTGAGTTCATGTAGAAATAATTCTTGTAGGATTATTATTGTGGATCATGATTGTGAGGTTTCAATATCATTAGTAGAGTATTATCTAAGATAGTGTATTTGGAAAAGAGCTAATAGCTGTGGTTTAGAAACAATGAGGTTGCTCGGTGGCTTGTGAGTACAAGTCGAGATCTTGGAGCTTTCTACCAGATTATTGTTATGTTATAGATTTGGGCTAGCTAGGAATTGGGTTGGATATTAAGGGATCTTGTAGAACTATTACTCTAATTTCTATTATATTTGGTCATAACCCAAAATGCGTTATAGCTAGGCACATTGCATGTAACAATTACTTTATGAATAAAGCATTGTGAATTGGTACCAGATCTGGTATTGTTGTATTGTTTCTACTATGTGGTTATTTGATGGGGGATAGGATATCTCCTTTTTGGATTCTCTTGTGTTACACTACATTAGGTGTTATTAGAGTGAAGTTTTTTCTAAGTGTGTAGATAGATCATTGAAGTTGAGGAAATTTGCACTAGGACTTAGGGTTGAAAATTATCATAGTGAAGTTTTTATTTGGTTGATTATCTCTTTGGGTTTGTAAAGATCTTGTAAGATGCCTCCAAGAAGATTGGACCCTAGGGAGATTGATTATGTTCATGATTTTGTGGAAGAAAGGATCATAGGGAAGGTTAATATAGATTTTAGACCTGAAATGGAGGAGGTTAAAGCCAGTTTTAGATCTCAAATGGCATTGATGAAGAGTGATATGATTGCTGAAATCATAAGTGCTATAGGTGTTCTACCTCAAAATGTAGGTGATAAAGATGGTTATGAGGAAGTTGCTAAATAATTTTAGGTTACTAGATTGAGTGGTGAGGACATAACTAATTGTGTGGAGAGACCTACTGGAAATTGGGTTGGTCAGTTTTCTAGGCCTAGATCTTAGTTGAAGTTGAAGTTGAAGCATAGGATGGAAGTTTCTAATTTCTCAGGTACTTTGAATCCTGAAGACCTGATTGATTGGATTGGTTAATTAGAAGACTACTTTGAGTTAGAGGATATTGAAGAACCACTTAGAGTGAGGTTGACATAGACTAAGTTTAAAGGACATGCTTCTCTTTGGTGGAAAGAATTGCAGTGAGATCAAGAAGAAGAAGGTGAATTGAAAATTAATAGATGGAGGTTGCTACTAAATTGAAGGCTAACTTCATTCCTTCTAATTATGAACTTGAGATATTTAATAAATTGTAGAATCTAAAGTAAAAGGATATGACTGTAAAATATTATACAAAGGAGTTTTATAAGTTGACTATTCATTCTAAACATAGAGAATTGTGCAAGCAGAGGGTGGCTAGATATACTAATGGTTTGAGATTTAATATTTAGGATGAGGTTGGTGTTTTGTATAGTAATTTAGTTGAGGATTCTTATCAATATGCTTTAAGAGAAGAAGAGAATATTGAAGAGGAGACATTGAGGTAATCCTCAAGGAAAGGAGAAGGATCACTTGGTGAAGAACAAACAAATTGTTGTAGATCGACCAAAACATTTTTAATAGAGGAATTGAATAGAAAAAGGTGCATTTAAGTGTACTCTCTACAGATGTCAGGGAGAAGGACATAGAGCTTATGAATAAACTAAGATTGGATAGAAAAGAACTATTGTGGTGCAAGAAACTGAATATTTAGTAAATGAACCTAAGATGGATGAGAGTAACTTATTGATTCAAAGAGTGTTGTTTGGAAAGAGGACAATGTATCCTTTTCAAAGGAGGGATTTTTTTAGGACTCATTGTAAGTTTGGTGGTAATATTTGTATGTTGGTAATATGGTCAATTAGATGTCTCGAGATTTGTCATTTATGGAGACATGTATTGAGCATTTCACTTATGCACTTATAGATAGAAAATTGTTGAAGTGTTAGAAAGTTTGTACTAGTACAAAGATAGATGTGATGTTTACAGATGACACATTTCAAGTTAGATCATGCATAATCAACAGTAGATTTATTATAATATCATTATGACATAAGCCAGTGAGAAAATATGTATAGATAGTATGATGCAAGTTATTGTTAAAATACTAGTTTGGGTATTTAACAGGATAGAAAAGAGCATATTATAAATATGAATTGTATGACTTAACAAATTATTTTCATGACAAAATAATTACTATGTCATGATGAGCCAACATTGTGAATATTAATCCATAAGTGATTTTATTTTATGTCAAGTGTGTGGAGACATGAAGGCTAACTAAGTAGAGATTTTTTAATTTGCAAGATATAAGTAGAGATCTTATCTTGCACAAATAATGTGAACCATATGTGGAAGATGTGTAATAGGAAAACTATTGTAATGATACCCTGAAAGATATGAAAGCCTTATGTGATGCAAGATTTGATGTATGATCTAAGAAAAAGTGAGTTTTAGTAGGGAAAAAGTATTCTATGTATACCTACACTTGTGAATAACTTTATTTCTTATTGCATGTTTTGGGCAATGGAATCTTCTTGCATATATTATATTTGATCTACCAACTCCTAATAAGGTTGAGGCTTCTAACAAGGCCTAGTCCTCTAATAAGGACTTGATAAACTATGTAATTCATAAAATCTTAATAGGGTCAACATCTTTAACAAGATTCTTTTTTTTAGTGGATCATCTAGTGGGTGTCATCCCCACTAGGGTTTTCCCTTTGCCATGGTTTCCCTAGTTTAAAAAAATAGTGTTATGAGTTCTCTTTTTGTATGGTTATATTTATTGTTCAACATTGTTAGTTTAGTTTCATATGCAAGATATAAAGTAATTAATAATATTTAGTTGTGGAAAAAAGTTTTTAGAATATTGATTCAACCCAAAACACCCCCCCCCCCCCCCACTACCCTCACAGTATTATCTATTTCTAAAAATTTCTATTAGAGCATAGTTACTCTGAATAGGCTTAACAACTTGAGTAAAATCCCTATGGATATGGAATAGTTAATGATAAATCTTAAAGAAGCTCTTGAATGGATTGATCTTCTTACAAAAGAAAGAGACAATCAAAAATATAGGTATGAAGATGAAAAAGTCTACATTGGCAAATTGAAAGACAGGATTGATGATCTAAAATCTGGTAAGGAATCAAAAATGCAGAGTAGATCTTGAAGTGTGAGTTGAAAATTGTGGAACTTAAGTTGAGTCTTAAGAAAGATGGTAGTAAAAGTGAACCTAATTTGAAATCTAAGAATATAGACCTTAGATCCTAGTTGAGTCAAGTAACATTTGAATTAGACTCTATTAATATTAAGCATGTAGAATTAGAAAATTACAATACCATTATGAAAGGAGAATTCACACAAGCTAAGAAATAGTTAGAGAAAAATTATTCTAGTAGTGAGAAAATTGATGAACATATATTTCACTAGAGACCTTCTTATGATAAGACATGCCTTGGTTACCTTATTGGATAAAAATTAGCCAAGAAAGTTGAAATTAGAAATGAACCAGAAGAATCTAACATGAGTAAGATTGAATCAAACATTACTATTGAAGTATCTAAAGAGATTGAACTAGTTGATATACCTATGAAACATGGTGATCCTAAAAAAATAGAGGAAGTTGATAAACCTAAGAAAGATAAACCACCCAAGGAAGTTAGACATGAATTTAGAGGTAGATGTTTCATATGCAATGAAATTGGTTATATGAAAAGAGATTGCATAGGTAAGTCTTTAAACCAATTAGTAATTTGTATTGTTATAATTGTCATGGTTATAGATATAAAGTAGTAGATTGTAAGAAACCTAATTTTGATATTAATAATGCAAATAGTAGAATATTTAGGAACACTAACCGTACAAGTAATGAAAGAGGAAGATCTAATGGAGAAACAAAACAATTTTTATGTTACAAGTGTAACAATTGTAGACACATTGAAAATAATTGTGGAGCACCTAATAGTCACAATGGAACCAATCAAAGGAGGAATACACCTATATGTTAGTTATAAAATAAATTTGGACACACAATAAGATATTGCAAAATGGACAAAGGAAGCCTCAACAAGGATCCTAATCAAAGAAGAAACAATAACAAGAATGACAGAAAGAATGATAACAACAATGATAATAGTCCAAAGGAAGTAGTCAAGGAACATTTTGATGAATCAAAGAAGCATTTGTGAAAGCTAAGGATCTAGAAAGTTCTTATATAGTTTTGGAGGAACAATATTTTGATGTACCTAATGAAATATTGAAGTCAAAAGTTGTTTGTGACTCATCCTATCTAAATTAAATAGTTTCAAAAGAGGTGGAGCATCAGTTAGTCAAGAACTGATGTTAGAAAGAGAATTAGAAGTTGTGTAGTTAACAAAAAGTAGAGGACATAGAGAGAAAGTTATGGTTGAGTGTGAACTCTTAGATATGATCAAAGTAAGCTAAAAGATGGAAAACAAGTTTGTTGGTAATTAGTGATAGTTTTTTAATTTTTGGTAAAGATGCACTTAATGTGGAGTAAGTTTTGAAGTGATTTAAAGATTGCAAACAAGATTAAGAGTACCATTTTTTCATGTGAAGAGTTTAGAGTGATTAAAGAGTGATTTAAACCTAGTAAAGTTTATGTTTTACATAGAGTTTGACAATCATAACTAAACTAGAATTATTCCGAGTAGAGCTTATGATGAGTTGTTTTGGATAGGTGATGTATAGTAGCAAGTGAAAATGACCTAATTCACAAGGTCATAGGTTTGAGAAATGAAGGATGCAACTAGGTGAATGATAGAAATGTGAGAACAACAGTTGAGACAAACTTGAACAATAGATTTGATGAAAGAAATATGAAGTGGGATATTATTCAAGACAAAGGAGTCAAAGTGTTAAGTAAAATTTTAGGGTACAAACTTAACCATGGTTCAAGGGTTAACTCCATTTTAATCAGATTCTTATATACAACCTATGTAATGACAATTGAGAGAAGAAAAGTGAACCTATATGAGATAGTCAAAACTCAATTATTGGACAACATTGCAAAAATAAAGAAGACTAAGAATGCAGTCTTTAAATTTGAGTCTCTATTGACACATTTATTCTTCCATCCAACCAAGAAGTTCCTAAGAATGAAAAATTGGGAAAGAAATGAGTGTACAATGAAGTTCGTAACATAGTGCTACTGAACAAAGTTGGAAAATGCTAGAGATAGTGACATAGACAGGCTGATGAAGAGTTTTCAAAATGAGATGAAATAAAGGTACATCATACCTCCCTCCATGGTGGAGAAGTAAAAAGATGAATTATGCTTCATGGTGGAAACTAAAAATACATGCATGGAAGTTGTAGAACCCAGGGTGAAATTCATTGAACCCATGGGATATGAGATCGGTAAAGAGCTTATTAAAGGGTATGTGTAGATCATACTTCAGTCATATAAGAACGTTAAGTTCTTTAGATGGGGTACCTATGAGGAGAAGGTAAGGGAAGTTCACTCTCCACTTCATAGGAAAGTTATTAAGAAGAAAGCGGAGAAGAACATAGATTCCATCCTCAAGGAATTTGGTATGGCTCAAGAGGATTTTAATGAAACAAAAGGTATTGCATTGGAAATAAAGAAAAATGGACATAATAGGTAACCTAGTGTGTAGACACCTACACCCTATGAAAAAGTTGCACAAGTGCAACCAATTAGAGTTCATCATGATCAACCTAGTAGGAAATCAAAGGATGACTCACCTATTACACAAAGGAAGTCTAAAAGATTGGTAATGGTAAAGAAAGAACCCATATAATCTACATAGAAAAAGGTCAAGAAACATTCTAATTGATGCGGAAAAAGAAGAAACACCTTACAAATTAGTGATTCATAGGAATAAAAGGATGAAACTAAGGACAAACTAGTTGAGCAAGAAACTCAAGAGGGAAGAACTCTAGTAGGAAAGAAGGCATGGAAACTTGGTGCAGGAGAACCAATTTCTCCACTCCCCAAAGCATCCACTACAATAAGCTCTTCATGAGTTTCACTCAAGGGAATGCCTAAGAATCTTTGATAAGTTTCAAAAGTAGCTTTTCATTAAAAATAAGCCTACTTGTAAGACTTAGTGACGATTGGTGTTTTATAAACCATGGGTTTTTTACTATGGTTGTTAGGAACATCTTACTCCTAAGATAGGGTAGGTGTGTTCTTAGGCTTCTAAATATGTGTATTCATTTAACACAAGGATCCCTTTGTTAATTGACCCAACTCAATTAGTACATATTTTATGCTAGCATTTCTTTGTTAACCAACCCAACTTAGTCAACACTATCTCCAAACTCAATTAACACTGGATGCTTAGCACATATGGGGAACTATCTTCAATGCCCAAGTAAGCCCGATTATCATTGACTTCTCAAGGCTATCAATTTCTCATTACATTTAACAAATTTCTCTTAATCACTCCCAATGGTCACAAACTTTGAAGATTGGTTGGATTATTTGGGAAAGGTCTTCAAATAGCCCTTTAAGGTGGGTGGAAGGTAGTGAAGATGTACTTTTGCAATTTGAAATTAATAAAATCTCCCATTTTCCCTTATAATTTCTTGTAACAAGTGAGTGTATAGATTGGTATGAATTAGAAGAAGAAAATGATTTCTTTAATTTGAATATTTAATGTCTTAGGAAAAGAATGTAAGTTGTTTGAAGGATTGAAGTGTTCAACATCAAAAGATATTCCATATTCTTCCTTGGGTGCACCTAAACCCTCGTTTCATTAACAAGTTTTTGGGAGAATTACCTAACTTTCATTTCCACCATGGGAATCTCATGCCACATAGGAAAATTCAAATTGGGAGGGTGTACTATAAGACCCTAGAAACATGGTATATGGATGGAAAGCTAACTAGTTTTTCAACTTGGCCCTAGGTCAAACATCTCTATGTGTTTGGTTAAGGACATGTATTGAAGTGCCTAGAGAACTTAGGGGATGGATAAAACCTTTCTAATAGTAGAGTGTGATCTTTTATATATCCCTCTTAGTTTCTTAGTTGGTGTCTAAGTCTGATCAACACCATAATTTATACTTCCTCCACAAACTCGATCAACTAGGCCTAACAATGCTAATTGTTGCATTTTTGGTTTGGTGGTGATTTGTTAAGGTGGGAATTTGAAAGTTTGGAATTTGAAGAATCTTCCAAAATGGTATTTCAAAATCAACCTTTTTTTTTCCATATCTTTCGGACAAATTTTAAACCAAGTTCTCATTTCCTCTTTGGTAGGGCTAATTGGGACTCCTAGGCCTAAGTTAGGATGTTACCCATCAAGTTGAGTTTATTGAATGTTCAAGAACCTTTTTCTTTCCCATTTGAAAACATAGGTTCCCATTTCAAGCATATCCCTAGTATTTAGTGGTTTATTTCTTATTAATCTAGTTGTGCCCCTTTGAGTACCTAGTTCATTTTTTTGAGTAAGGCTTATACAAATGTGTAGAGCACTCTCTTGACTACTTTTTAGGGTATTTGAATTAGTCCAAGGCCACACCATAACCTAGTTTCCTATTTAAGGGAGAGCTCTACATCAAGTGGTAATAGAGAAACCTAATATCCCTTAGGATAAAACATTTATTAACACCATGGAAGGAGAAGATAAAGGAGGGTTATCTATAAGGATGACCAATGAAGAGATAGTGAAATACCTCAGAGGCCAGAAACTAAGGTAAGATGAGCATAGGAACAAGGAGATCCAGTTAATGAGGTAAAAAATCAAAAACCTTAAGAAAAAGCTTTAAAATAGAAGTCATAAAAACTCTAAAGAAGTCAGATAAGAAAGTGACAAATAACCCCTTGAGAAGGAGGAAGAAGAATGTCCTATTGACAAAAGGCTTCTTGTGAGGACTTTGAAATCTATGGGGAGGAGAACCATGGATGCTAAGATTTAGTTTCCTACATAGAGTGGGAAGATGGACCTAGTGGTTGCAATGGATTTAGTAAATGCCTTAACTAGTTTCTTTGACTATGAAGATATCCCTAAGAACTAAAGGGTGAATATTGCCAAGTCAAGACTCAAAGGCTTTCCACTCACCTAGTGGAACTTCACTCAAGATGACAAGGTGAAGAGTAACAAGAATCTAGTCATGACATGGAAGAAAAAGGTGACCCTACTCAAAGAGACCTATGTCCTTGAGGAATATGAAGTTATACTTAATAAGAAGAGAATGAGTTTGCAGAAGAAAGAGATGGAAATCTCTACCTATATTGAAGAACTTCATAATTTAATAATAAAGTCTAAACTTGTTGAACTTGAAAGTGTGAAACTCGTTAGATACGTGTAAGGACTAATGATTTTCATTTAAGAAGAACTAATTTTGACAATTCCTACCTTAGTAAACCAATAGTACCAATTGGTACTCAATGTTGAAGATAACTTCAAAAGAAGGATTGAACAAAGTGGTAGAGAAAAGGTAAATAATGATAGAGGAAGATGAAACTATCAAGGTGAAATAACAAAAAGAAATAGACCACAAGGAGATTTTGATAAGGAGAAAATCCAAGGAGAAATAAGTTCAAGAGGTGGATACAAAGGAAGGAAAGGTAATGGCAGAGGCAAAAATGGTAGAAGAAATAATGGGCAGATTAAATGCTACAATTGTAACTAGATGGGCCATTACATAAACAAGTGTCCTAAGAAGTAGAATAACCAAGGAGAGAATAAAAAATACTTTCTAAGAAGATGATGATGATGATGGTGAAAGTGAAGGAGACTATGCTATTGAAGAAGGCATTTCTTTCATGATGAAGAGGACATTCATTCAAGCACTCATACCATTGGAGCCTCCTAAAAGAATGACTCTCTTTAGGACCAAATCTAAAAGACATGGAAAGGTATGCAAGGTAGTTATTGATTCTAGTTCTACTAAAAATTTTGTATCTAAAGAAATGGTAGATAAACTAAATCTAGAGAAAATAGCCCACCCAAATCCCTCCCATGTATCCTAGTTGAAAAAAGGACAACAAACCCTTATAAATGAATAGGATTGGGTAGTTTTTTCAATAAAAGACTACAAGGATGGAGTCCTTTTGACATTGTAGACATGGATATTTGTCACCTTTTGCTAGGGCATCCATGGTGTTGGTGTTTTAAAACTAGCAGAATACATTAGACAAAACTCAGTCTAAAGGTTAGCTAATTCTCATATTCAACTAAATTCATCTTAGATCTAGACCAACTTCAATAGAGCACAAAGACTCTCTATACTTTAGGCTCTGTAGGGCCAAAGCAGGTGCACCTTAGGGATTGAAATCACTAGTTCTTTGATATTCTCCTTCAAAATGCATTCACTCACACTCTTATTTTCAAATCTATCTACTATGGGAGAAAGTTGTCAACAATCTTCTTGGACTTGTAATTAACTCCTTGACTATAGTAGCCATCTATAACTTAGAGGAAAACTTATTACAAATAAGTAGTGAGCAACACTTTGATTCTTTATTATAGAAAGTAAATATTCATTTGATTGAAATGTGCTTTTTGTAACCAAATAATTGCATCAATTTGCATCAAAGCTTATGACCAATGCCTTATCCATTTCTATAAATAGTCACACTAGTAAATAATTGACCTAATTAATTGACTTGTCATTAAAATAACCAACTATTAGTCCTATAGTCTATTCTTATGATATCCCTCTCTGATAGCTAGAAACCCTATCAATTTATAGAAGCATTTACTTAATTCCTTGTACTAAAAGAAATAATAAATATGCATACAATCTATCCTAGTTGCATTAAAGTTCATGAACTTTTCTCATTCAATCCCAAAATAAAAAGCATATGAGAATGAAGATAGAATTTAGAGACACATATATTCATAATTCCCTCTTTGTATTAATATTCTTTGAAAATAATACAGCACTAGTGTAATACTTAGAATACAACTCAAGACATGACAAAAACTATCATTCAAGATTCAGTTGTATTCTTGAATTTTCATAATTGAATACATCATTAAACTCACATAAATGCTAGATTGACTGCAAAATAGCATAAACACTAAAAATTATATAGACTCTGGACCCTCACTCTACATATTGGAAATAATTTTATCTGAAGGATTAGACAAAGCTTTAGACGAGAGGACATAAGTCAAAAAAAAAAAAGGAAAGAAAATAAAAATATATTTATATACAATTAAAGTTGCAAAACTAGCTAGTGGCACTTTTTGTAGGCATCTTCATTAGTTTCTAGTTTTTTTTCCAACTACTTGCCACTTTCATTGCCTTTTCTATGTATTTTGTCTTTCCTTCCTAATCACTACCTTCTAATCGTAAAGCTTTTATTTCTACTATAACTTTCTAGATAGCAATTTTTGTGTGCACATCAAGCCAAAGGGAATCCCTAATTGCATTTAATTCTTCAAGGAATTTTTTTTGTTTGGAATCTATTATAGATGATGAGAGAATATGTTAAAATAAGATTAATTTTGGATGATAGTACTATGGAAGGCAATTGGGAAATCATGTGTATAATACCTTGTTCTAATAGGATTGATGAGGGATTTAAAAATTTAGTCATATCATTAAATCATTTTGGATTGATAACACTCATCCTTCATCAAATAGTAGAGATGTTACCAGACATAGGATTGCATCTCGTCAATACAAACATCATACAAAACATTGATTGGACACAACACAACATGAGTTATATGTGTCATTTTTTAGTGAAGATCCTAATATAAAAATTTGGCAAATGTTGTTTGAAAGGTTGAAGCCATACTTCATGAGGTCAAACAAAGTTTTTGAAACTTGTTGTCATTATCATATTGAATTTGATCTCCACTATCAAGTATTTTGAAAGTTTGTAGAAGAAACATATGGTTTTTATGCTCCTACTCCTACTAGGTGAAGTGAGTTCACATCATCTATTTTATGTGACAAAAAAGATGATCTAGTTGGTCAAATAAATTGCATAAAAGGAATATGTGAAACATGTGGTGAATTCTCTCTTTTTCCTTGAAAATGAAAAATATCGATGTAACCAAAAAGGTGAATTAGAGTTAGGATTAGAATTAGGGTTATATATAGTGTTAGGTTTAGGGGTAGAATTAAAGCTTGATTTAGGGTAGGAATAAGGGTTAGGATTACAATTAGAGTTAGAGTTAGAGTTAGGGTTAGAGTTAGAGTTAGATTTAGAGCTAGGGTCTGAACTAGGGTTAGGGTAAGGGTTAGAATAAGAGATAGAGTTAGAGTTAGGGTTGGTGTTAAGGTTAGGGTTAGGGTTATAATTAGAGTTAGAGTTAGATTTAGATTTAGGGTTAGAATGAAGGTTAGGGTAAGGGTTAGAATTAGAATTAGATATAGAGTTAGAGTTAGAGTTATAGTTAGAGTTAGGGTTCTAGTTCAAGTTAGGACCTTGCAGTTCGAGTTAGAGTCAAAGATAGATTTAGAGTTAGGGTTAGAATTAGGGTTAGGATAAGGGTTATAATTAGAGGTAGAGTTAGAGTGAGGGTTAGTTTTAGAGTTAGGGTTAGGGTTACAATTAGAGTTAGAGTTAGAGTTAGAGTTAGGGTTAGAGTTAGAGTTAGATTTAGAGTTAGGGTTAGAATTACAGTTAGGGTAAGGATTAGAAATAGAGATAGAGTAATAATTATAGTCAAAGTTAGGGTTCTAGTTCAAGTTAGGATCTTAGAGTTAGAGTTGGAGTTGGGGTTATAGTTAGAATTAAAGTTAGGGTTATAGTTAAGGTTAGAGTTAGGGTTAGAATTAGTGTTAGGATTAGGGCTAGGGTTAGGTTTAGGATTAGTTTTAGAATTAGTGTTAGGATTAGGGTTAGATTTAGGTTTAGAATTAGTATTAGGATTAGGGTTATGGTTAGGGTTAGGATTAGGGTTAGAATTTGACATAGAGTTAGAGCTAGGTTTCTAGTTCGAGTTAGAGTTAGAGTTATACTTGGAGTTAAAGTTAGGGTTATAGTTAGAGTTATAGTTAGGGTTAGAATTAGTGTTAGAATTAGTGTTAGGGTTAGGGTTAGGTTTAGAATAAGTATTCATATAAGGGCTAGATTTAGGTTTAAAATCAGTGTTATGAATAGGGCTAGGGTTAGGATCAGGGTTAGTGTTAGGATTAGTGTAGGGTTAGAGTTAGGTTTAGAATTAGTGTTAGACTTAGGGTTATAATGTGAGTTAGAGTTAGAGTTAGGGTTCTACTTCAAGTTAGAGTTAGAATTGGAGTTGGAGTTAAAGTTATGGTTACATTTAGGGTTAGAGTTAGGGTTAGAATTAATGTTAGGATTAGGGTTAGGGTTAGGATTAGGCTTAGGCTTAGGGTTAGAGTTAAGTTTAGAAATAGTGTTAAGGTTAGGGTTAGGGTTAGGGTTAAGATTAGGGTTAGG
This sequence comes from Cupressus sempervirens, assembly GCA_028749045.1. Taxonomy (NCBI): domain Eukaryota; kingdom Viridiplantae; phylum Streptophyta; class Pinopsida; order Cupressales; family Cupressaceae; genus Cupressus; species Cupressus sempervirens. Next base: position 364,083,250 of record CM053786.1, on the reverse strand, counting down.
ATTAGGGTTAGGGTTAAATATAGGTTTAGAATTAGTGTTAGGTTTATGATTATAATTTTACCTAGAGTTAGAGTTAGGGTTCTAGTTCAAGTTAGACTTATAGTTATAGTTGGAGTTAAAGTTTGCGTTATATTTAGGGTTAGAGTTAGGGTTAGAGTTAGCATTAGGATTAGGGTTAGAGTTTGTTAGAGTGGGGTTCTTGTTGCACCAAAAGATTGATCTATCAATGCTTGATACATCCATTAAACTTATAGTATACAAGAGAAACTTAAGCCCTTGTCATGATTCCCAAGGGAAGTGCTAACAAAATTTCCAACAATATCCCCCTTAGCGTTACTCAAGGGTTTGAGGATTCTAACTTGTGACCAAGATTTTATACCACTTTTTAGTGTGGGGTTTCCATTGCAAGGAAATATTAATCTATCAATGTTCAATACAACCACTCAACTTATAGTACACAAGAGGTGGTTAAGCCCTTGTCATGAATCCCAAGGGGAGCACTAACCAAATTTCCAATAGGGTTAGGGTTAGGGTTAGAGTTAGGTTTAAAATTAGTGTTATGATTAGGGTTAGGGTTAATGTCCCACCTAGAAATCCTTGGAACAAAGATAAATAAAAGCCAAGATTTTTTTTTAAAAACAACAAGCATGGAATTATGCAACATCAATTTACAAAGGATAGCAAAGATCACAACAAAAGACTTAATTAACCAATCCCAAAACATCCTATGATATCCAAGCATCACTAACAACAAACATGCTCAAGCTAAAATGGGAAAAGAGAGGACTAAAAAACATAGAATCTCTAATCTATTGAAGCCTAGAATGATGAGAAAACCTAAATAGTACTCAAAACACAAAGATGTGTTTCCAAAAAACTAGAGGAGATATTCCCTATTTTCTACATGAGGATACAAAAACCTCCAAACTCATGCAAGACAATACTCCTTCATGCGAGGAAGTATCTCTCCATGTAAGGAAGTGGATCACTAGGCATGAAGAACTACTTGCTCACATGAGGAAATGCCATTCCTACATGAGGAAATGCTAGGGTTAGCTAGTAAAACTCTTACCTCTACCACCAAGATTCGTGTGAGAGAAAGCCTAGCTCTATGTAAGTGAATGCCATGTCTCATGTGATAGGGTAAAATGTCATGTGATCTTTCATGATACTTTGTGTGAGAAAATGGATTTCTCATGTGAGAGAATACATTCTTGTGTGAGGAAACCCTTCTCCAATGAGAGGAACAAAAACAACAAAAAGGAAAAACATAGGATGAAGTAAAATTTAAATAATTCCTCCACATCTAGGATAACAAAATCCATAAAATCAAGGCTTGGACACTAGAATGCAAGACAAATAGGACACTAAGAAACAACAAGGAAAAAATGTCTATCCATCCATCCATAACAACATATGAAGGAACATGCAAAAAGTAGCATCACAATGTACATTCATGGTTCATAAAGAAAACATCATAAGAAGGAAAACCATGAACAATTAAACACCCAAAGAACTAAAACTCATGTTTAGTTCCTCCCAATCATAATAGCATCATGAGGACTCAAGCACCCTAACCATCCCCCAAGAATAACATCCCAAACTACCAACTAGATAGGTAGAGCTATCTTCTAAGGTTGTTACTAATATGTGTAATAACAACATAAGAACATGAAGATCTAACATGCCAATCTAATAAAGCATAGATACTCCAACTTAAAGTGAATTACATCATCTAAAAATATGTTAAAAGATCATCATAAAGGAATGCATCAATGAAACTAACATCATCTAGACATGATATCCAAGCATTCCAATCAAAGCGTAAATCACAAGGAAACATACTCCTGAAACCCAAATATAGCAAGTGAATATTAATCATCGGTCTTAGCTAGAAATAGATAATCTCTATACACCCGTATTTACTAGTGGTATAGGTAGCTATGCCTCCCAAACATGTGGAATCTATAGGCCCACTCACATTATGTTGATGTAGATAATTATCTAACCAAAAACACACATAAAGAAAGTTTTCATGGCTAACACTCATCCCAGATAGTAAAGATGACTAAAACCAAGATCACGTGATAATGCAATTACAATAGGTCTTTGTCATACACTCTATGGGTCAACTATGTAGGGATTTGATGGAGGATAAGTCACTTGGCAAAAAGGAGCCCAAGCTAAGTATCATACCAAATCAACTCCCCAGAGAGGCTCTTGCAATGTGTTCTTAGATTCACTCTAGGTACTCACATTTTAAGTGTCCTTAGATCAGCTCTAGTTGTTTACATTTCTAGTCACCTTATATTTATTACCCAATAATTTATTTAGTTATCACTTTTTTATAACTTCTTCACACCAACATGGGAGATAGTCACCAAGTTTGTGAGAGAAGCCCCTCCATGGTGCTACCCTACATACCCATGCTCATCACATGATGAGTGCTCATAGGCAATGCATATTCCAAACCAAACCCCATTGAACATAACATCATCAATAACAACTAGGATATTGGTCCTAATAAGAACTTGAAAAATGCATGTGCATGTGCTCGTATGTGGGCATATTAACAAAAGAAAGATCATAAAACAAGGGCTACATGAGAACAGAAGAAAAATAACACTAAAGTAAATAAAAGATCAAGAATATGGATGCATAACTAATCTAATGCAAAAGTGGTTAGATTGACATCCTACAAATAACCCAAATCCATGACCAACACCATGCCAAGAAAACTTGAGAAATCTAGATAGTATGCAAATCGAAGCGAAAACCTAAAATGGTCAACTTTGACAAAATCTAACAAAAATAAAACCCATTCAACCCAATGGTGAATGATCCATACAAATCCAACAAAAATCAAGTTCAAACATCGTATTCAAAAATGGTCAGCATAATGGTGGGAAATCCCAAACCCCTATTCTAAAAATTAGGGAAATGCTCATACCTGACCAACTGGGTAGAGATAGCAATCAAAAATTGAGTGGAATACTAGTTCTCAACCTCCAAATAAGTAGCTACAAAAATGAAATAAAAAATGGAGCTCAAATGACAAAACATGAGAGCCCTACTTGACAACCAAATGGGAAAAATGAGAATTTGAACAATAAAATAAAAATAGAGCAGAATTTTTTGAAAATCATGGCAATCCAAGTTCTCCTTGAGTTTGATCCAATGAGATCAATCTTGGGACAATCCCATGCTTGTAGCTCCTACAAAAAATAGAAATAAAATCCTACGAAAGAAGATTAGGAAATTTTCTCTCAATTTTCTTATTTCAGAGAGTGAGAAGTGAGGAATAAAATTCCTTTTTGGATACTTATTTACTTTTTGAGTGAATAATGGATTAGGGTAAATAACCAGGTCTCCTAGTTAAGCCCTAAATCAAGCCAAATAAAAATAGGCTATTCCAAGTAATTGGAATTCATCTAAAAGAAATATTTTGAGAGTTAAATTAAATATGATAAAGCCCAAAATTTCCCTTAAACCAAAAAGACAAAATTCCTCAATAAATTTCATGACAATGTGAATTTCTAAATGCACAGACATGATCCTGGGTCAAATAACATAATGCAAATGAGTCTAAATTTATTAAATCATCAGAGGGTTTAATTTAAACAATTAAATACGATATGTTGACCATACATGGATGATATTGGTTAAACATGAACAACAGAATCAATAACTCCATGTGCCATTGCCAAGGACATAAATCCTACACACTAAAACACATGATCAAGAGAAATTGCAAATAATAGAATAGTCAAAGGAATAAATGCATTAAATGACCTAATTTAACCATTTATTTAATTATACTGAAATAATCCATTTATGTCACTTACTTGTACATAAAGAGTCACAAGCAACAATGAAGTAAATAACCATAGCATCAAATCAAATCATTTAAATGTAATCAGAGGATATGTTTAAATACCAGATAACCTAATATAATCACAAAACATACTGTCATCTCAAAAGGCATAATCATGCATATATGATCAATTGAACAACATAGTAATCTAACATCCATGATACTTGAAATCAAAGTATAATATATGACGAACTCATCTAAAATGTAAAAATAAAATGAGTAAGAAGTATCTATCAAAAGAAAATATAATAAGGTACATACTGCAAATATGAGAGGCACTACATCCTTCCCACTAGGAATAGACTTACTCTTGGAATCTTGCAAAAGGATAGGGGTACAAGTCTCTCAATCATATAGCATCTTCCCAAGTAGCATAGATCTCATTGCTTGAGTTTCACTAAATCCTTACTTGCTCTATGTCTGGACCTCTCAAAGTTAGTCTTTAATGTTGAAGGATATGAATGGGGTCCAAAAAAGTTTCCCCTCCTCCACCTACAATGAATTTGAAGAAAGAACATGGCTAACATTAGGAATATATTGCGTCAAAAAAAAAAAAACTTGGAAAACATCATGGATGCATGATAGACTAGGTGGCAATGCTAGTCAAGGATCTCAAAAGGTCAAAAAAACACGGCACCAACTTAGAGCCTTTCCCATAATAAATGGGGCTCTTCCTCAGATGCACTCTCAAAAATACCCTATTACCAACAAAGACGTAGTAATCTAACCTATTGGCATCTACATACTTCTATTGCTTGTCTTGAGAAGTAACCAAATACTCTCTAATATGAACAACTGGCTACTCCATATCTTGAAGCATTTTGGACCTAGAAGTACCTGGTCCTCCAAGTGATCCCAACTCAAAGGGGTACAACATAGTCTACCATACAAGTCCTAAAAACACATACCAAGAGAAATATGATACCCATTGTTGTATACAAAGTCAACAAGGTATAAATAATCCTCCTACTTTAGTTTCCTATCTATCACATCCATGTGAAGCATGTCTTCCAGATCCTGGTTCACTCTCTCTATCTAACCATCGGTCTCTAGTTGGTAAGTCAAACTAAAAATGAGTTGCAGGCAAAAGTATGTTGGAGGAATGTCCATAATTTTGAAGTATAACTTTAGATCTCTCTTTGATATAATCTTAGGAGGGATCCCATGTGATCAAACAATGTCTTCCAAGAAAACATGCACTACAAAAGAAGCTATGTAGGATGTCCTCATGGGTGATAAATGTTCTACCTTGAACAACTTGTCTACTCTCAACATGATACAATCATGTCATCATGATGACATAGGAAACCCTATGATAAAATCAATAGATATGGTATCCCATTACCACTTGAGAATGGTATGTGGATACAAAAGACCCACCAGATGTGAATGCTCTACTTTCACTCTCTAGCACTTGAGAAATTAAGCAAAAAAATCAGAAACATTGTGCCTCATTCCTACCTAGAAGTACAACTATCTAAGATCAACATGCATCTTCTTTACAATAGGATGTATGGAATATGGTTCATGATGCACTTTTGAAAATCAAGGTATGAAGATATCTAGACACTAGTACATAGGTACACCCCAAGTGTCATAGTAGCCCATCAAACTCATGCAAATAACCTAAAACCCACTCTAAAGGGTATGTCCAAACTCAATCTCTGCCCTCACCTCCTGATACCATGTGTCACCAAGAAAGGCCTCCAAGATGCAGCATCACAAATCCACTCCCAATGAAAAAATGGATATCTTATGTCCCCTCCTATTCAAGGCATCGATGATGACATTTTATTTTCCCTTAATGTAGTGAAAATGAAAGTCATAATCACATAGGAACTTCATCTAGTGACTTTATCGTGTATTCAAGTTTGGCTGAGTAAAGATATACAACAAGCTATGATGATTGCTATGTAGCACAAACCTTTGTCCCAAAAGGAAAAACCTCCAAAGCATAAGAGCATGCACCACAACTAAAAGTTCCAAATCATGAGTGGGATTGTTAAGCTCATGGCCCTTGATTTTTCTAGATTCATATGTAATCACTCGACCACCCTGCATCAACACTGCACCCACACCCTCCAATGAAGCATCTATAGAAACCATAAAATTTCCTACAAGATTAGGTACTATAGGGATTGGTGCACTAGTCAACATATCCTTAAGAGAATTAAATGCTACCTCACACTCATCTTACCAAACACACATCTTCCCTTTTGGTTGAAGACAAGTGATGGAATGAGCCACATGCCAAAGATTCTTCATGAATTGATAGTAGTAGCCTCACAATCCATAAAACTAAAAACCTTAGAAATATTAAAGGGTACTAGTCAATCCATGATAGCTAGGATTTTATTTGGATCCATTACATTACCATTAACCATGATGATATGTCCCAAATACTTCACCTTAGACCTAAGGAATTCACACTTATCCAAGTTTCCATACAACTGATGATCTCGTAAGAACTATAACACTTGGTGTAAATGAACCTCATATTCCTCTATAATCTTATAATATATCAATATGTCATCCAAGAATACAATGATAGACTGATTGAGGTATGTGTAAAATACTCCATTTATCAAACTCATAAACACTGATGACATAATTGTTAACCTAAGTGGTACAACCATGAAGTTATAATGTTCATAATGTGTACATTTATTTTTTTTATGAATTTCATCCTAATGAATATGAAGCTAATGGTATCTTGACTTAAGATAAATCTTCAAGAATACTTATGCTCCATTCATCTAATAGAACAAGTTATCTATCCTTGACAAAGGATACTAGTTCTTCACTACCACCTTATTCAACTATTAGTAATCAATGCATAAACATAATAATCCATCTTTCTTCTTCACAAATATGATTGGTTCACCCCATGAGGATACACTAGGATGAATATGGCCCTTGGCCAAAAATTCTTCCAACTACAATCTGAGTTCACTCAACTCCTGGATAGTCTTCCAATAAGGAACTTGTGATATCAACTCTACACCTGGGATAAAATCTATTTGAAAATGAATGTCATGTTGTAGTGGCATACCTTGTATCTCATTAGGAAACATGTTTGAATACACACAAAGGAGTGGATGATCATGAAGTGTCACTATATGGCTCTCGGCCTCCTCAAGATCACTAATAAAGACTAAAAACATTTGACATTGTGATTCTACACACTCTTCTTTATCTAGTTAGCTAAATCATCCAAAGTGAGACTAGTTTTTGGACCCTTTCCTACTTGTGTCATAAACACATTGTACCAACTTACATCAGCAATCTATATTTTCTTGGTGAGTGGCTAGCTAATCTATGCCCAACAAAAAATCGTACAATCCTAGGGGTAGGTGTTGGAATCATAAATGTTGATGATATTCCTATGGGAGAGTATTGTAGAAACATGATTTGATCATTATTATGATGGCATGTTACATTCATGATTGTGTTTGTCATTGATGTCAACATAGCAATTTTTTGTGGCATCTAACAGAAGAACAATTGTAAAGATCAAGTTGGTACAAACATATTGTTGAGTATTGTCACTAGCAAGGTTAATGGGAGATACTACTAAGTGTATAGTATATGTAGCTAACCTTGGGTGCAAAAAATATTAAGTTTGAGAGAAGTTATGCAAGTTTTGGTGAAGACTATTTTGAGATAGAGTTTATAGAAGCATGTTCTAGTAAACTTGTTATATCTCTTAGCAGAGTTGTTATTCTGACAAGAAAGGCTAAAGGCATGTACAAGACATGTTGGACATGACATGGATAAGCTTTCTCTTCATATTATTACATCATGTATGGAACTTTATTCAAGTTACAAGGTAAAACATGTTCTTAATGAGATCCTATAATAATTAATTGCATAGGTGTAATAGCCAATTCAAGGGAATTATTTTATGGGTTTAGTATAAAGGAAGAAAATTTTTCTTTGTTATGCATAGAGAAAGTATCAAGAGCAAAAAAGAGGAGAAAAGATATGAATGCTAAGTAATCAAGATGATATGCAAAGATAAGAATAGTAGAGAGAAGTTGGAGGAAACTTTGTTGCCAAGGTTTTATTTCATGCTATGAGGTTTGGTATTTGGATCCAATGTTTGTAACCTTCTCTACAAGGTCTAATAGTGATTGGTCTAGTTGATAGGACAAAGGAAAGAGGATAAAGCATAGTATGAACAATTATTCTGCAAGGAATAGTTGAGGGATTATTTGGATAGTGAAGTTCAGTGGTCTTGCACCAGAAGCTATTTGGAAAATGTGTCCTTCTATCTTCTTTAGGTCCTAATAAGGTTAACACAACTCCTAGTATGGTTGGAATCTCCTAATAAGGACTCATATGTACTAACTTTTGTAATAGACTCCTAACAAGGTCTATCCTCGAACAAGGAATATTTATATTAGCACAACATCTTGTGGTTACCATCCCCACTAGGGTTTTCTCTTTGATTAAGGGTTTCCCTAGTTAACAAATCAGGTGTAATTTTGTATGTGCATCTTTTTATAGGTTCTATGTACTTTGACTGAATAGTTAAGATTAATTAAGATTGATAAATTTTTTAATTAGATAACTAATTCATTCCCATCCTCTCCCTTAGTTATCTTGGTGAACTATTGTTTCTAACAATCAGTATTAGAGTAGTAGGTCCTTGAAGATAAAGTTTAACTACTTTGGGAGATCCATGGCTAGCATATTTAGAAAGAATAGTTTGAGGTTTGATGGGACAAATTATGACAACTGGAAGGAAAATATGAAGACATCTATTTTTTATGGGTCCAGGATATTGGATCTTGTCAAAATTATAAAAGATAGTTTTTGTTGAAGATGAGTAGGAAACTTGTACCAAGGAACAAAAAGAACTTTTCATGTGCAACATGAGATCTAGAGAAGCACTATTGTCTACACTTCCTAAAGTAGAGTACAACAAGGTAAGAACACTTGATACTTCTTATAAGATTTGGAAAGCTTTCGAAAATAGCTTTGAAGGTGATGTACATTCTAAGAAAATGAGGCTACAAAACTAGATTTGTGGATTTCCAGATGCTAAAATGATGAAAAATGAATCTATAAGAACATATCTAGGTAGAATATTAGAAATTGTTTTAGGTATTGTATCTCAAGGAGGAACCAAGGAAGATGATATTGTGATCTGAAAGATATTGAAGAGTTTAACACCACCATTTAAGTAAGTAGATCAAATGATATAGTTATTGATCCCTTGTACCAAAGATTTCACCCAGAAAACATTACTTGGGAGACTTGAAGAAATTGAAAATGATCTTAGACAATATGTAGAATTGTCTAGAATAGAGATAGCTTTCAGTGCCCTAAACATTTGACCTAATCTATCAAGGAGCACAAGTGTTAGAGGAGATTTTACTAGTAGTAGTAATTCTGATGAGGATAGAAAGATAAAAGGAGTAACCATTCTTGTAAGAAGAGAAAAGGATGGTAAGAAAATATTTAAATGTTGTGCTTGTAATGAGTTTGGTTATTATGCATCTATGTTTCCTAAAAGAAAGAAAAAGTATAAAAGAAAGTTCAAACCTAGAAGAGATAGATATTGTTTGTATGTCAATGAAGATGAATATGATGAAGAAGCAGTAAGTGCTAGTGATGATGAAATAGGATTTGTGGCTATTAAAGAAGAAAATCTAGAGAAAATGGCTTTGATATCATAGTTTGAAAACAAATCTAATTGGATAATTGACAATGGTTGTTCACATCATATGATTGGTGATACGAATAAGTTTGTTGATTTTAAAAGTTATGATGGAGGCATTGTCAAAGTTGGAAATAATGCAACTTACAATGTTAAAGGTTTTGGATTTGTAACTCTTGGTAGTAAGACTAACACTAAGGATATATACTTTGTTGATGGTTTGAAACACAATCTTTTGAGTGTTGGAAAACTAGGACCCTAATATGTTGGTTAGGGAAAAAGATATTTTCGCATATAAACTTTGACAACATTTTTGAAACTAGTAACATGTTTGCAATCAAAGATTTTCCTGAGATTGTAAAGCCTACTAACACAATTTGCAAGGAGTGTGTATTGACAAAGCTTTAAAAAGTTTCTTTTCCCAACAAGAAGTTTACTACTACAACAAAGTTGGAGACTATATACATAGATCTTAGTGGTCCTAAAAAGACTAAAGGATTCTATTGTAAAATTTACTTTATGATTATTGTTGATGATTTTTCTAAAATGATGTGGGTTGCATTTCTTAAAGAAAAATATGAGGCATTTGACAATTTCAAGATATTCAAGAATAGAGCTAAGAATGAATCAGGTATGAAGATTAAATATCTAAGATTAGATAGAGGAGGAGAGTTTACTCCAAATGAGTTTAACATGTTTTGTGAAGCTAATGGAATCAAAAGATAACTTTCATCTCCTAGAACCCTTGAACAAAATGGCATTGCAGAGAGAAGAAACAGGCTTGTAATAGAAGAAACAAGAGCTATGGTAGCTAAGAATGATGTATGAATATAGTTTATTAAGTGCAAGTCAAGAAAGACACAAACAAGACCCCTTATGAGCAATGGTTTGGTCACTCACCTATAGTTAAGTATTTCAAAATTTTTGGTACCAAATGTTATATCAAAAGAGATGATGATGTTAGTAAATTTGATGCTAGAAGTGATGAAAGTATGTTTCTTGGTTTACATTAAAAATTAGAGCTTATATATGTTATAATTTGAGAACTAAGACTATTCTTGAAAGTGCAAGTGTAAGAGTTGATGAAAAATTAAGGATACAAGAAAGAATAGTTGACTACAATTCTAATGATGAGAATGTTGTTGTTACTAAACCAAGGATGATGAAGTATTCTTTAAGACAAACAATTAGTTGTAGAATGAAGGTAAGATGATGTAACAGGCCAATCTCAACTCACAGAGAAATAAATAAATTCATAAAATAAAATAAAAACATATTCAAACTCTCAATTCTTCATTCCTAAAAATTGCTTCTACATGGATCTCTAACTCCACTAAATAACAACTACTACAAAAAGAAAGAAATTTCTAAATTTGGTAGATTTCAACAATAGGAAAAACATGCCATTTTTGGTAACTTTTGAAAAACCTCCAAAAGCAATTTTGAATTTTTCTAAATCTACACTTTAAACCAAAGAGGCAAATTACCAACTAATCTCCAAAATTTAGAAAGAAAATTTGAAGTTATTATAAAGTAGAAATTTTTTTAAAATACCTAAGATATTTTAAAAATGAAATTCAGAGGTCAAGATGGAATTTTTGGCTCTCGAAAAAATAATTGAAATGGCCCCAACAAAGTTGACTAAGTTGGAATCCACCTCAACTATAGATTTTGAAAAAAACCTAGAAAAATCTAAGAAAACCTAGATTTGAGTCAAAAGTTATGAGCCTCTGAATTCCCTACATCATAAGAAAAGGTAGGAACAAAATTTGCAACTTAGAATAGAGATAAGAATTGAGATAACAACTCCTACTTCTGGTAATAATATGACAAAGAATCATCCACCAGAGTAGATCATCAGTAGCAAAGATAAAGGTGTGATGACAAGAAGAAGAATCATGAAGTACAATGTATGATATCTCAAGTAGAACCAAAGAATGCAGATGAGGCATGTAGATATGATTATTGTGTTAGTATAAATAATTATTATTTAAATTTTACTTAAGTTTACTTAGGATAAATACATTATTTTATTATTTAATAGGTTAGACACCTAGGAGCATGCATACTCATATGAGTTGTCATGTTGACAACACAAGAGTTCGCAACTCTGTTTTAGCACATGGTGTCTACAACAACAGAGTTTGCATAATCAATTGAGTTCTCATGTAGACAACATAGTTTTTTGCACTCTCATTAAGCACATGGTGTCTACAACATAATTTTACATGACACACCTATGTAAGATTATCCTCTTATCATTGCACTAACTCCTATACTCAATGGAGGATAATCCACTCTTGGTGGACATGTACTTAGTTGTGAGGCTTATCAATTTGCTAACTCCTTGTTATTCTAGAGGCCTTTATATATAGGCACTTCTAGTGCACTTGTATATCAATACATCAATTCATTTTCATATTGTTATTATGAGCATACATCATTTGGTCCATATTGTGATTTGTTCTTGAGCTTCTTGATCTTAGCATCATTTTTCACTAAGGAAAATTCTTACATGGTATTAGACCTATACCAAATTCTTATATGGTATCAAAGCTATACCAAATTCTTACATATTAGAAGTAAGCTATGAAAGAAGAATTGGATCAAATAGTGAAGATTGAGACATGGGAATTGGTCCCTAGACCAACAGACAAGAATGTGATAGGAAAAAAATGGGTATTTAGGAACAAGATGAATGAAAAAGGTGAAGTTGTAAGGAACAAAGAAAGATTGGTATGTAATGGTTACTCACAAAAAGAAGGAATAAACTATGAAGAAACATATTCTCCTGTGCCAAGAATTGAAGCAGTAAGGTTATTCTTAGCCTATGCAACACATAAGAAATTGAAAGTGTATTAGATGGATATTAAGTCAACATTTTTGAATGGAGAGATTGAAGAATAGGTATACATAGAATATCCTAAAGGTTTTCCTTTAAAAAATTACAAGGACATGGTATGTAGGTTGAAGAAAGCATTGTATGGCTTAAAACAAGCACCCAGGACCTGGTATGCAAGGCTGGACAAGCATTTGACAAAACATGGATTTAGTAAAGGTACGACAGACAATAATCTATACTTGAAAGAAATAGATGATGGATTTTTTATTTTGGTAATATTTGTTGATGATATCATATTTGGAGGAGATGATAATGAAAGTGACAAGTTTTTAGAAGAAATGAAGAAGGAATTGGAAATGAGCATGGTAGGGGAAATCAAATACTTCCTAGGATTACAAATTGTGTAGGATAAAGAAGGAATATCTATTTCTTAGAATAAGTATTTAAATGATCTATTGAAAAGGTTTAGTTTGGAAACATATAAACCAGTTGGAACACCTATGATAACTAGACATAAGTTATCTACAAAGTATGAGACACTTGTTGTTGAGAAAAATAAGTATAGATCTATGATTGGAGGATTGCAATATTTGATTCACATAAGGCTAGATATAGAAAATGGAGTTGGAATTGTTGAATATTTCATAATGATCTTAAAGTAGCACATTATGAAAAAATTAAAAGGATATTTAGATATCTAAAGGGAACACCAAAGTTCATATTGTGGTATGACAGATCTAATGATTTTGATTGGGCAAGGAGTATGGATGGTAGAAAGAGCACTAGTAGTGAAGAATTTTTTCTTGGAGGAAGATAGGTTTCTTGGTTAAGTAAGAAGAAGGGTTGTATCTCACAGAGTACAATAGAGGTAGAATATGTTGTGGTAGAAAAAAATTGTAATCAAGTTATTTGGATGAAGTAGATGCTGAAGGATATAAGGATAGAATTCATTGAACCTATTGTCATATGTTGTGATAACACAAGCATAGTCAATGTGTCTAAGAATCTAGTGTTGCATTCTAAGACTAAGCCCATTTCTATCAAATATCACATGTTGAGAGAGAAAGTTGTAGAAAATGAAATCAGATTGGAGAATGTAAGCACCAAAGAGAAAATTGCAGATATTTTCACTAAGCCTCTTACCTAAGAGACTTTTGAGTATTTGCGAGGTATGATAGGGGTTATGCCTCTACCTACATCAGAGTAGATGATGCAAGAGTGCATCAATCTAGTAGTATAGAGCAATATTATTTATCTAGATTGAATTTTGATGCTTCCTCTATAAGGGAGCATCTATGATGGATAGAGTCATCTAGGACTCTTAATAGATGTTGTTTTGAATATTGTCTTTGGACACTTGAGTAGGTCAAAGACAATTGTTGTAGAGATTCACAGGATGCAGTGATAGATGGTTGTTGAAACCTTTCACATTGATGTTAATGGGGGAGAGATTATAGATCACATTGAGGTATATCAATGGGGGAGAAGTGTGTAAACATAGAAGCTAGTATGATTGATGAAGAGGATATGAAAAGAAAGGATAACAATCTTTAATAGTTGGTATCCTTGGAACTAGATGTTTTTCATCTATGTTTCCATCAATGCCAAAGGGAGAGATTATTGGAAGAGTGAATGTTGATTATATTCCTATAGGGGAGTATTGCAGAAACATGATTAGATTATTTTTATAATTACATGTTACATTCATGATAGCAATTTTCAGTGGTATCTGATAGAAGAACAATGATAAAGATCAAGTTGGTATAGATAGATTGTTGAGTATTGCCACTACCAAGCCTAATGGAAGATACTACTAAGTGTCTATTATATAAAAGTAACCTTGAGTGCAAATGATATTAAATTTGGAAGAAGCTATGAAAGTTTTGGTGAAGAATATTTTGAGCTAGAGTTTACAGAAACATGTTTGGTAAACTTGTTATATGTCTTAGCAAAGTTGTTATTCTACGAACAAAGGTTAAAGGTATACTGAAGACATGTTGGAGATGACATGGCTAGAAAGTCATCATAATATTACATGTATAGAAAGTTATTCAAGTTACAAGGTGATAGATTAATCTTATCACTAAGTAAAATGTATTCTTAATGAGGTCCTATAATAATTAATTGAGAAGGTGTAATAACTAACTGAAGGGAATTGTTTTATGTATTTAGTATAAAGGAATCACATTTTCCTTTTTTATACATAGAGAAAGTATGAAGAGTGAAAAAGAGGAGAAAAAATATGAATGCTAAGTAATGAGGTTAATATGTGAAGATAAGCAGAGTGGAGAAAACTTCATTGCCAAGGTTTTATTTCAAGATCCAAGGTTTGGTATTTGAGGTTTGTGACCTAGTGTACAAGGTTTGACAGTGATTGGTTTGGTTGATAGGATAGAGGAAAGAGGATAAAGAACAATACAAATAATTATTCTACAAGGAATAGTTGATAGATCAATTGGACAGTGAAGTTCAGTGCTCTTGCCCCAAAAGTGGTTTGGACAATGGGTCTTTCTATCTTCTTTAACTCCTAAAAAAGTTGGCATAACTCCTAATAGGGTTGGAATTTCCTAGTAGTGATTCAAAGTCTCTTAACACTAAATTTCATAACAAACTCCTAATAGGGTCTATGCTCTAATAAGGAATATTTATATTAATACATCATCTTGTGGGTACCATCCCCACCTAGGTTTTACCTTTGATTAAGGGTTTCCCTAGTTAACAAATCTAGTGTAATTATGTATGTGCATCTTATTACATAGTTGTTTTTTACTTTGATTGAATAGTTAATATTAATTAAGGTTGATAAATATATTAATTGGATAACTGATTCACTTCCTCCCCCGTCTTAGTTATCTTGGTAGACTATTATTTCTAATAGTAGGATGCAAAGATCCACTATGGTGGTGAAGGTTCCCATGTCCAATCTACATACTCTGAGAAGGGAGTCCACAATCACTTTGAATCTTGTGGCTAAGACCTAACATGTTACCACTAGCCCACATCACTAAACAAGAGATGGTGAAATAAAAGAATTTGAGGCACCTAAGCCAAATAATATAGAATATGAAATACCATACAATGTATCTATAGCCTTGACTATGGTACCTTGGTGCTCAACTTGACTGTGATCAACCACAAAAACTCAATGAGTTCTAACTACATCTCCTATGGTAGGCTTTGACTTGGTTCCACCTCTACTAGGTCTTGAAAAGTCTTTGATAGACATTCCACTACTCTATGGCCAAGTTGAACACATGCAAAAAATCCTCCTCTCATATTGGGTCCCTGTCCACATCCACCCTAAGAAGCACTAAAATATGGTGCACTACCCTTGCTAGAGTTTTTTTGGCTACTCTAAGATGGGTGATTCTATAGAGATTGTTGGGCTTGGCTCTAGTCATCCCCTTTCTTCCCTGAGGCACTTTAATTCTTTCCACCCTTATTCCAATTCCCTCATTATTGATTTCCATGAAAATGACCACCATGTGAGGGTGTTGATTGGGTTTGGCCCTTTCCTAAGGATTGGTTGTGCACTATGGCTCTAGGAGCCATATTTTCTATTGAATCCCTTAGCCAAATTTCTCTTCACAATATTTTCTTTTTGTGCAACAAGAATTAGTTTCCTAGGTTGATGCATCCAAACCTCTCTAATGATGGATTTTGTAAGAGCTCGAACAAAATGTTGAGTAAGGAGTATTTTATCATGGTTATAGCATGAGTGATATCTAAGCTCAAAGAATATAATCTTGTACCGATCCACTAACATGTTCCATTATTTAATCTCATGGAACTCATTACCTTAGGCTTCCCTAAATAGAGGGGATAGGAACCTCTCTTTGAATATCCCCTCAATCATCTCCCAAGTGAGATCTTCTATATTGATATGGAGCTTCTACCCCTCAATGTTCCACCAAATAAATGTATGGTCTCTCAACTACATGATAGCACAACAAGCTCTCAAGTTGGTTTCATATGGATATTGGGAAAAACAACATTCCATATCTAGTAACCAAGTCTCATCCTTGGGGCCACCTCTCTTGCCATCATAGTATGGAAATTTAGACTGCTGAAGGGATTTCATCATGTCCATGTAGATGGAATTGTCACCATCCTAGTCTCAACCTCTTTGATGGTGTGCTCTACCACCATGCATTATGCGAGAATTTTCATGCACACTCTCTACTTCCTCTCTATGATATGACATATGGGAATATCCATGATGAGATACCTTTACCTGACCATGGTCACATTGGTTTTCCTCTACACAAGGTCCCAATCAAGCTATAATCTCTTGTAGCAAAGGAATCCATGCCTCAATTCCACCTTGATAATTGTTACCCTATTCTTTCCCACCATCCTAACAATCCTCCTCATAGTGTTCTTCCTTAATAATATTTTGTTGGTTATTACATGAGAACTAGGTCTATGTACAGGAGGCATCACTAAGGAAGCAACAAGATAAGGGTTAAAGTCATACGTGACAACCATAAGAGTAGCAAGCATAAGCTAAAATAAGATATCAATGTATGTGAAGAAAAAAATATCATAATGGGAGCATAAAATAGAGATGCCAATGTTACAACATGGGCTTTGATACCAGATGTAATGTCCCATCCAGACATCCTTAGAACAAGGATAAATAAAAGCTAAGATGAATTTTTTTTTGAATAAGCATGTAATTATACAACATCAACATGCAAAGGATCACAAAGATCAAAACCAAAGACTTAACAAAAAAATCCAAAAAAATCCAACAATCTCCAAGCATCACTATCAAATGACATGCTCAACCAAAAATGGGAAAAGAGACAACTACAAAACCTAGAATCTTTGATCTGTTGAATCCTAGAAAGATGAGAAAACCTAAAGTGCAATCAAAACACCAAGATTTGTTTCCCAAAAACTAGCAAAGGAGACACAAACCTCTAGACTCACACAAGAGAGTACTCCTTCACATGAGGAAGTACCTCTCTATGTGAGGAAGTGCATCACTACACATGAGGAACTACCTACTTGCATGAGAAACACCATTCTCATGTGAGGAAATGCTAGAATTAGATAATAAAACTCTCATCTCTACTATTGAGGTTCATGTGAGAGAATGTCTAGCTTTGAATGAGTGAATGCCACATCTCATGAGAGTAGGTACAATCTAACACAAGATTTCATTGGACTTTGAGCAAGACAATGTATTACTTGCATGAGAGAACACATTCTTGTGTGAGGAAACCCATTTCTAATGCAAGGAACAAAAAAAAACTAAAAGGAAAAATATATGATGAAGTAAAACTTAAAACAATTCCTCCACATCAGGGAGTAGAAAATCCACAAAATTGAGGATTGGACACTCAAACACAAGAGAAACATGACACCAAGAAATAAGAAGGAGGAAACATTTAACCATCTAGTATGTAACAACATATGAAGGAACATGTGGAAAGCAAGATCACAATGTATATACATGGTTCATAAACCAAACATCATAAGAAGGAAAAGCACAAACAATTAAACACCCAAACAACTAAAACTCATGCTTAGTTCCTCCCAACTATAATAGCATCATGAGACCTTAAGGGACCTAGCCAAACCCTAAGCATAACATCCCAAACTACCAACTAGATAGTTAGAACTATCTTATGAGGTTGTTACTACTACAACATAAGAACAACATAAGAACATGAAGATCTAAGATGTTAATTCAATAAAGTATTGATACTCCAACTAGAAGTAAATTACATCATCTAGCCATATGCTAAAACATCATAATAAAGGAATGCATTAATGAAACTAACATCTTCTAGACATGGTATCCAAACATTCCAATTAAAGCATAAATCACAAGGAAACATACTCTGGAAACCCAAATATAAAAAGAGAACATGAAGCATCAATCATAGCTAAAAATAGAATATCTCTATACACTAGTCCCCATCAATGGTATAGGTAGCTACACATTCCAACCATGTGGAACTCATAGTCCCACTCTTGTCATACTGATGGAGATAATGATCCAACCACAAACACACATAAAGAAAATCTCCATGGCTAACACTCACACCAAATAATAAAAATGATTGAAACCATGATCATTAGACAATACAAGTACAATAGGCCTTGGTTATACACTCTATGGGTCAACTATGTAGGGACTCAAGGGAGGGTAAATCACTTGGAATCAAGGAGCCCAAGCTAAGTATCATGTGAAATCAACTCCTTAAGGAGGCTTTCGCATTGTGTCCTTAGATCCACTCTGAGTGCACACATTTTATGTTTCCTTGGATCAACTCTAGGTGCTAACATTTTTAGTTATCTTAGATTTATTACCTAGTAATTTTTTTAGTTATCACTTATTTAGAACTTCTTCATGTAAACCTGGGAAATAGTCACCAAGGTTGTGAGAGAAGCCTCTCCATGGTGCTACCCTACACACCCATTCTCATTACATGATGAGTGCCCATAGGCAATGAATATTCCCAACCCAACCCCAATAAACATAAATCCATAGATATAAACTCAGATATTGTGCCTCATAAGAACCTAACAAATGCACATACATGTGCTCATCTATGGGTGCACCAACAACATGAATATTAGAAGAAAAGAGTTGGATGAGAACACAATCAAAATAACACTCAACCGAATACAAGCTTAGGAGTGCAAATGCAACATGCATCCCAATGCAGCATAAAAGAATAACAAGGGTTGGATTGACATCCTACAGATAATCCAAATCTACAACCAACGTCATGCCAAGAAAACATTAGAAAACTATGTGGCATGCAAATCAAGGTGAAAACCTTAAAACTCAATGTTTATGAAAATCAACAAAAATAAAACCCATTCAAGCCATTGATGATTGAGACACAAAAATCTAATTAAAATTAGGTTAAGACATTGTATGCAAAAATGGCCAGCATAATGATCTAAAACCCCAAACCCCCATTCAAAAAATCAAGGAAATTCTCATACCTGACCAACTAGGTAGAGCTAGCAATCATAAATACAGGGGAACACTAATTCTCAACCTCTTGATAAACAACTACCATAAAAAAAAGTAGAAATAGAGCTCAAATAACAAAATAGGAGAGACGTAATTGATAGCCAAAAGGAAAAAATAGAAATATGAACAATAAATTAAAAATTCCATAGAATTTATCAAAAATAACTGTAATTGAAGGTTTACCCAAGTTGGATTAAATGAGACCAATCTCATGATGATATCACACCCATTGGTCCTATAGTGAACAAAAACAAAATCCTATAGAAGAGGATTTAGAAATTTGCTCTTAATTTTTTGATTTCAAAAAGTAAGACGTGAGGAATAAAATTCCTTTTGGGATACTTATTCACTTTTTGAGTGAATAGTTGATTAAGGTAAATAATCAGGTCACCTAGTTAAGACCTTAATCAACCCAAGTGGATATAGGCTATTCTAAGTCATTGAAATTCATCTACAAAAAAGATGCCTAGAATTAAATTAAATAAGACATAGCCCAAAATTTCCTTAAACTAAAAACATAGAATTCCTTAATAACTATCATGACAATGCGAACCACTAAATGCACATACACACTCATTAATCTAATCACAAAAAATACTACCATCTCAAAAGGAATTATCATGTAGATATGATCAGTTGAACATCATAGTAATCTAACATATATTATTTTGGAAATAAAAGTATAATATCTAATCATCAGATCATCTCAAATGTAAAAATAACATGAGTAGTAAGTATCTCTTGGATCAAAATATAACAAGGTACATATTTTGAACATGAGAGGCACTAAAGTTTTCCTTCTAAAACCCATCTTATATTAGATTGAAGATATTTTTCTATTTTGGGTCATATTCTTAATTGCAATAAACATCAACATTTCTTTTCTTCCATGGACATATCTTTAGTTTGAGGCCTCTCTCTCTCTCTCTCTCTCTCTCTCTCTCTCTCTCTCTCTCTCTCTCTCTCTCTCTCTCTCTCCCTCCCTCCCTCCCTCCCTCCCTCCCTCCCCCCTTCCTTGTATGTGTTTGTGCCAAGTTAACCTTAATCTATAGCTCTATATGTGTTTGTGCATTCTATCATCTCTTTCTTCCTATTCCATACTCTGTCTCTCTATGCTATCCACTCTCTCTTCATATTTGCAATGGTATCCAATCTCTCTCTCTCTCTCTCTCTCTCTCTCTCTCTCTCTCTCTCTCTCTCTCTCTCTCTCTCTCACACACACACACACACACACACACACCAGGTGCATGAGCACTTCTAATACCTACCATTGCAAGCACATCAAGAGGATCAAACAAAAATGGTTAGGATAAGATTTGGATCTAGAATCCAAAGCTATAAATAATATCCAAGTTGTAAGGCAAGGTGACATTAGGTGTGTTATAAACCTGATTGTCTACCTTAGTCATTTTACAGGCAATTTCTAGGTAGAATAAGGATAAGATAGTCTAGAAGGTTAAATAATGATTTTTTATTGATCAAAAACTTCTTAGAGTCCTAGGTAGGGTCTAGGATTAAATTTTAGTAATGTTTCAAGATATTTGATGACTTTTGCAAAAGTTGTCAATGTTGGATAATGCAACTTTTTTGCAAAAATGCAACTTTTGTATCCCAAAATTCACAACAACCTTTATGAGTTGTAACTTTTTGGGAGTGGCATAAATTTTTGAAAATTAGATAATGAAGATATGTAATTATTATCATCTATGGAAACACATGATGTAAATTCCTTTAGAAAACCTTGAAAATAAAGATACATAGCCTTTGGTACCTAGAAAATTGTCTAAGTATGAAATTGGTTAATACTAGTATATTTTTTTGTAACTTATTACTAACATCATATTATAATTAGAAAATTTATATGGAGATAGTATACATGTTTATGATGATGTATACAACCTCAAAAAATAGATATTCTCATTTTACCAATGAAACAAAACAACAAAATTGAAGATAAAGGAATTATTTTGTTTACAAAATAATTACTTGACCAATTAGGACTGACATCCTAGATGTTTACTCTAAATTGGAAAAGTATATTATGGTCTTAACTAACCTAGTAGAAATCTTTGAAAATGCATGATATTTATTCAAAGGACATCTTGTGATAAGAAGTGTGGAAGTGTGCATTTTGTATTGTGATGTGAACTTTCTATGAAGCAATATATGTGAAGTTTTGAGAACTTGATTTACTAATATGAGACCGAGCTAAAGATCAAATATTAGTTAAGAAAGAAGTTACAAAACCTATATAATAGAAAAATAATTACTTTTTTGGGCAGTGAGGTCTTCTTGTAATTGGAAGTGCATGTTTAGCTCATCTTGCATCTACTATACTACAGCTCCTAATAGGGTTGGAATCTTCTAATATGGATTCAAAGTCTCCTAATAGGGACTCTCTATACTACATTTTCTCATTGACTCCTAATAGGGTCTATCCTCTAACAAGGAACATATATATTAATATATTATCTAGTAGGTATCATCCCCACCAGGGTTTTCCCTTGGCCAAGTTTTCCTAGTTAACAAAATATGGTGTTATGAGTTATCTTTGTGGATGGCTACTTTTACTGTTCAACATTACTTTTTTTCTTTCTTATGTATGGTTTAAAGTAATAAATAATATCTAGTTGGTGACTAAAGTTTGTAAATTATAGATTCATCCCCCCACCCATCTCCTCTCAGTAATTCCTATTTCTAACAATTAGTAGTAGAGCACAATTAATCAGAAGAGGCTTAATAGCTTGAGTAAGATCCCTATGGATATGGAATAATTGATAAATAACCTTGAAGAGGAACTTGAACAAATTGATCTCCTTATTGAAGAAAGGGATAAGTTGAGAGATAGATATAAAGACTCCAAAGTATATATTAGACAATTGAAGGACAAGATTGAACATCTCAAATCCAATACTAAATTTATTGAATCTAAAACTAGTGATGATGATTATTCAAAATTAAAGATAGAGTACAAGATCTTGAAGCATGAATTGAAGATTACCAATCTAAATTTTACTTTGAAGAGTGATCCTAGCAATGTTGAATCTAATTTGAAGACTGAAAATATATAGCAAGTTTGCAAAGAAGACATCTGAGTTTGAGACATTGAAATAAGATAATGAAGAACTTCATAAGTACAACACTATTATGAAAGGTGACCTAACTCAGCGCAAGCAACAACTTGAAAAGCTTTATTCTAGCAGAGAAAATCCTAATGATTTCATGTTAATACTAAGACCTACCTATGATAAGACTGGTCTTGGTTACCTATTTAACAAGCATGAAAAGAAATTAAAAATTAAACAAGATCTAAAGGGAAAAGATAAACCTGATTTAATAAGATTAAATCCAATAAATCTTCTGATAAACCTAAAGAAGTTGGTCAAGATGAGGAAGTTGACATTTTGGATGAACCAAAGCAATCTGAATCTTGTAAGAAAACTAGGTATGAATTTAGAGGTAAGTATTTATTAGGTAATAAGATAGGTCATATCAAAAGAAATTGTACAAATAAGTCATTTAATCATGTTAAAAAAATTTATTGTCATAATTGTCATGGTATGGGTCATAGAGAAATTGATTGTAGGAAACCTAAATATGATAATGATAGAAGGAATAGTAGAATGTTTTGAAATACTAACCCTATAGGTAGAAGAAGATCCAATGAGAGGACATTGAGAGAAGGAAGGCCTTATGAAGAAAGAAGGTAGATTGTGTGGTATAAGTGTAAAAACTTTGGACAAATAGCCTAGAATTTTCATGCACCTATTGATCAAAAAAATCTTAGAAGTAGAACACTAGTACATCAGTTATGCAACAACTTTGGACATACATCAAAGTATTGTAAAATGGATAGAAACTTTGAAAAAGAAGGAACAATGGAAGAAATTTTAGAAAAATAAGGATTGATGGAAGAAACATTATTTTTGATAGAAGGAATCATGTAAGAAACTCAGAAACTAAGAAAGACAATGAGGAACAAAAAAATATAGTTAATGAAATTTGAGAAGAACTTAATGAGGCATTTGTGAAGGGATTGAATATTTCTAAAGAAAATTTAGATGATGCAAAAACAAGGAGATCAAAGTCAATAATCGAGTTTGATTTAACAAAGTCAATAATCGAGTTTGATTTAACTAAGTCAAATTAAGCTTGTTCACAACACCTTAATTTGAAACTTCATGTAGAGATGGAACCAAAGGTAGTGAAGTTGGGAAAAGGTGTATTGAGGTAAGTTTAGACTACAACTAAGCTCACTTGTAATTTGGAGCTTATAAGAACTTGTTATGAAGAAATTAAGAGTTACTGTTATGATGGAGAAAGTTAAATCTATAGAAAAAGAAGAAAACTATGTTTTTATAGAAAATTTCATGAAGAAAAGTTGCTTGGAATATTATCATGATGGAAGGAAACTATTGTAAACTTCAAATAGAATTTGAAGATTGAACAAAGATTTTGAGCAGTTATTTGATTTCAAAATGTAATTGATAGCTTTTTGGTGTTTGAAAAGTACATAATTAATGCATGTTCAAATTGAATGAATAAAATGTAGTATAGACTTGATTACCACTTCATTGTAAGCACATCAAAAGCATAGAGAACTCAAAATTGACTTGACAAGGTGATTTCAATTTAAACCCTATTTTGGAAGAGGTATTTTGTCATTTCTCCATAGAATCTATTTCATAGAATTTATATTTGATAGAATCATGATATGTCAATCGTTCATCATGTTGAGAATGAAGAGAGAACAAAATTGAAGGTTATTTCCATGAAACTCGTAGAAGGAAACCCTAATTCAACATTATTCATTACTCTAAACAAAGTAGTGTATTTGGAAGATGTAGTAAGTTACCTTAATAGTAAGTTTGAGAATATTGGGATTGTGTATATTAATAAAGATATGGAAGTTTTCTTTAACCATGATATGTCAGTAAAGCCTATATTTGAACATTGGAAAGAACTAGACCTTTTTAGATATCATTTATACTGTAAACTTGATAGTGAAGAATGGACACAGATCATACTAAGTAGAATTCATGATGGAAATTTTTGGATGGAAGACAATGTAGTTGCCATCTCAATAAATGTTATTCATGAGGTAACTAGTCTTAGTGAACAAGGTAGGATACATTAGGTGAGAAACTAGTTAAGAAGAAGGTTGAGAACTACACAAAAATAGTTTATAATGGAAAGGCCATGGTGATCAACACCATTAAACAAGATAATGTAAGATTCCTAAGTAGAATCATTGCCTATTCTATATGTACAAGTTCTAAAATTGATGAATTATTAGAAGGATTCATCTATGAAGCCTATAAGATTGAAAGAAAAAGTTAATCTTAGTGAAATTCTAAGAGTGCAACTCCTTGAAAACTTAGAGAAGATCAAGAGGACAAAGAATGGTGTGTTTAGATTTTAGTCATTGATCAATCATAGATTCTTTCATGTACTTAAGAGATTTCCATACCTATCAGTCATAGAGATTGTGAGTAGAGAGAGATGTACCATGCAAAATATTATAGATGTATGTAGAAGACATCTAGTAGACAAAATCTTGGATAGCAGTAATTGATCATGAACACATTTTAGAATTGGATGAAACAAAGATTTAGAATTGCACTTGAAATTGTAGAAAGAATCAAAGATGATATATATGTTATGGTTGATATAGATTTAACACATATTCAAGCAGTAGAACCTTAGGAAACATTCCTTGATCCCTTAGGTTATGAGTTAAGTGACGATGTAGCAATTGGATATATTGATCTATTATTGAAATCTAAAAAGGACCAATCTAAGTATAGATTTGGGACATATGAAGAAATTACCCAATCAACACATCAATAATCCTTAGAGAAATCATCTCAGAAGAAGATTAAGACAATAATGAAGAAATCTCTAACTGGGGCCGGTATGATAGAAAGTGAGTCACAGGCAGTTAGATAGATAGTGAAGCAAGGAATAATGTATGTTCAACATCTATCTGTTGGGCAACCATCTAGTGTGTCTATTGTAGAGATACCTTAAAAATAGAACATTCCATATTCAACATTCCATATCTAGTAGTATCAACTAAACAACCAAGTGAGTCGAAGAGAAAATCAGAAAGATTAGTGGAAGTTAAGTCTACCAAGACTAAAAGAGTCAAGCAATAGGCCAATGGACTAGGTAAAAGACAGAAGGCATTGTTGACAATTATGAAATCCAATGAAGAAGAAGAAGAACAAGAAGCAAAATAGGTAGAGAAAGTAACTATTTCTAAATAGTCAATAGGTAAATCAAGGCAACCTTGGAAGCCAAAGATCGAGAAGATCAACTCAACCATTGCAAATGAAGGGAACTTTGTTTAGGTGAACAAATTTTTATGATCTATATAATGATATTGAGAAAGATTAGATTGATTCTCTATAATGAGATATATAATTACTAACAATCTAAAACTTAAGGATATTGAAGGCACAAATTACAAAGTCTATGAAAAAATTATCGAGAAGAAAGCACTAGCTTGAGAAGAGGACATAGAGCTTCAGAAGTCTATGATAAGGAAGAAGTCAAAAAATTATTGAACAATCTAGCACCTTACTTGAGGAATGAGGTGAGACCTTTTCAATTTATGGTGGGTAAGAAGAATAAAATAAGGAATGAGACAACCATAGTTATCAGTCAGATGTTGACAGAGTCTATGGAAAAACCTTCACTAGCACTAGGAACTTTGGAAGTGTTAGTAAGTGGTGACACTATGCAAATGGATCAGACCAATGTTACTATTAACATCAATAATACTAAACCTTTTGAGAGTTGCAAACAACCTGAATCTCATGCTTAGGTTATTCAAGATCAATTGAAACAACTTGAAGAGGAAAAGGGGCTATTAGAAGTAGAAAATAGAAAAATAGAAGAAGCCAAGAAAAAATTGTTTGAAGAAGAGATGAAAAGAAGAGTTGAGGAGGAGAAGAAAAGAATAGAGGAGGAAGAAAAGAAAGAGAAGGAAAGAAAGGAAAAATAAGAGAAAGAGAAAGAAGAGAGAATAATTAAAGAAGTAGCAAAGAAGAATCAAAGAGAAGATGAATCTAAACCATCTAGCTCATCTACTCTACTTTTTCTTGCTAGGCTAACAAGTGATGATGATGATCAAAGTGATTTGATCTCATCTTTGACAAAAATTATTAAGAATAATAGGAAAGTAAAAAGCCTACAAAGAACCTTAATGGAAGTAACTGAAATATTACACAGTAATTTGGTAGTTCAACATACAGAGGCAGATCTTGAATAGAGCGCACAAGAAATATTAAGATCTTTTGATGAAGAATTTAAAATTTAATTGAATTTTGTAGAGTTAAAGGCATAGATTTCTCATGAGGCTAGTCTATTTGGCACCATTTGTCAAAATATCAAGAATGACTTGTTAAGTCTCGATACTCGTATCAAGGAACTTCAGAGATGTCAAAAAGATGGAAAGGTATTGTACATTAAGTGTACCTTATCTCACAAGTTGACCAAGTATTTTGACTATAATATTGAAGGAAAGTTGAACAAGATAGAAGCTCTATCAAGCTAGATATAGCAACCTTCCAACAAAGTTGATGATTTTGAAAGATAAGTGTCTAGTATTCACAGTGATATCCAGAAACTAGAACTTCACAGAGAAATTTTTTTGAAGAGAGTATTTGATTTTAGAGAGTCTATTTCTCTAAAGATATCATCTATTAAGAGACAAATGGAGGAGTGCATCAAATCCAAGGACACCCATACAAATTTCTTATACTTCCATCTCAATGTAGTATAAATTGCATCACATGCCATATGTGCAATTCTCAAGGCAAGTTTTAGCATTAAAATCTAGGAAACCATAGCATAATCCATATGGATATGTGTGGAAATCTATTACTAAGCATAATAATTATGAATCAATGTGGAAATCTATTAACTTCGGTAATTGATTATTGAAACATAATGTTTATGATCACATTGACACCATTACAACAACATTACAACAACATTATAATCAAACCAACACCTAAACATATTTTAGTTTGATTTCAAACTAAAAATCAATTAGGTATAAATATATAAATTTTCCAATTTTATCTTGTTTACCCATTATGAAAAAAATATACATTGAAGAACTTTGCAAACACATGCTATGCCTAGCTAGGTGTCATTCCAAATGAGATAGTAACTCGAAACATTTCAAAAATTAGTTGCAAACCACCCAATGACCATACTAACTTCCTAACAATTCTACACTATTATTCTTCATTTATTTAATAGCAATAATCATTTATATTAAATGTTACATGACCCTAAACACTTTATCTACTATTGGACCACCACAATTTTGACTGCCCCATAAAAACACTAACTGACTAAACCCACTAATAAATTAAAGCAAGCTTTATTACCACATATAGTTCAAAAATATGGTCAGTATATACACACAATCACATGGCCTACATATATACAATGTATATACCCACATATCTTCATACAAAGTCAAGGTTGATAGGTACATGGGTAAAAGGTTTAAACAATCTCAAGGCAAGTTTTGATGATTGCATGAAGATATTATCAGCTTAAGGAAAATGGTTACAGTTTTTGATAGTTTTTGACATTCTAACCTTTGCCATTGATATCAAAGGGAGAGAAGATGCATAAGAAAGTTGTATATAAGGTCAGGAAGAAGATGCAAATAAGGTAAGGTATATAATCATATCAAAAGGGGGAGCATATTTAAGATGGATAAGTTGTAAAAGATAATTAATGTATTGATACTATAATGTTTTGGGCAAGTTTTTGTTACTTAGCCAATTTTCCCTATTTTCCTTACATCAATGCCAAAGGAAGAGATTGCTAAAAATTGGCTAATGAACATATGTAGTCTTTTTCATTTATGGAAACACATGATGTACATGCTTGTAGAAAATCTCAAAAATAAAGATACTTAGCTTTTGGTGACTAGAAAATTGTCTAAGTGTGAAATTAGTTTACATTGGTGTATTTTTTTGTATGTAACTTGTTACTGGCATCATATTATGATTAGAAAAGTTAAATTGAGATAGTATACATGTTTATGATGATGTATGCAACCTCATAAATCAGTACAAACTATACAAAAAAGAGATATTCTTATTTTACTAGTGAAATAAAACAACAAAATTAAAGGTAAAGGGATTATTTTGTTTACAAAACAATTACTTGACCAATTAGGACTGACATCCTAGATGTTTACTCTAAGTTGGAAATGTATATTATAGTCTTAGCTAACCTAGAATCAATTTGTGAAAAGGCATGGTATTTATTCAAAGGATATCTTCTGATAAGAAGTGTGGAAGTGTGCATGTTGTATTGTGATGCAAACTTTCTATGAAGCAATATATGTGAAGTTTTGAGAACTTGATTTTGTGATCTAAGATTAAGCTGAAGATTAGAGATCAGTCAAGAAAAAAGTTACAACACATATATACTAGAAGAATAATTAATTGTTTGGGCAGTGAGCTCATCTTTTAATTGGAAATGCATGTTTGGGTAGTGGGCTCATCTTGTATCTACTATACTACAACTCCTAATAGGGTAATCTCCTAACATGGATTCAAAGTCTCCTAACTGAGGCTCTCTATACTAATTTGTCTCATTAACTCCTAATAGGGTCCATCCTTTAATAGGAAACACATATATCAATATATTATCTAGTGGGTATCATCTCCACCAGCATTTTCCCTTGGCCACAATTTCCCTAGTTATCAAAATATGGTGTTATGAGTTATCTTTGTGCATGGTTACTATTACTGTTCAACATTACTTATTAACTTTCTTATGTATGGTTCAAAGTAATAAATAATATTCAATTGGAAACTAAAATTTGTAAATTAATGATTCAACACATATATACCAGAAGACTAATTACTTTTTTGGGCAATGAGCTCTTCTTGTAATTGGAAATGCATGTTTGGGTAGTGGGCTCATCTTGTATCTACTATACTACAACTCCTCATAGGGTAATCTCCTAACATGGATTCAAAGTCTCCTAACTGGGGCTCTCTATACTGATTTCTCTCATTGACTCCAAACAAGGTCCATCCTCTAACAGGGAACATATATATCAACATATTATCTAGTGGGTATCATCTGCACCAACATTTTTCCTTGGCCAAAATTTCCCTAGTTATAAAAATATGGTGTTATGAGCTATCTTTGTGCATGGTTACTGTTACTGTTCAACATTACTTGTTTACTTTATTATGTATGGTTCAAAGTAATAAATAATATTGAATTGGCAACGAGATTTTGTAAATTAATGATTCAACACATATATACTAGAAGACTAATTACTTGTTTGGGCAATGAGCTCTTCTTGTAATTGTAAATACATGTTTGGGTAGTGGGCTCATCTTGTATCTACTATACTACAACTCCTAATAGGGTAATCTCCTAACATGGATTCAAAGTCTCCTAATTGGAGCTCTCTATACTAATTTTTCTCATTGACTCCTAACAGGTTCCATCCTCTAACAGGGAACATATATCAATATATTATCTAGTGGGTATCATCTCCACCAACATTTTCCCTTAGCCACAATTTCCCTAGTTATCAAAATATGGTGTTATGAGTTATCTTTGTGCATGGTTACTATTACTATTCAACATTACTTGTTTACTTTCTTATGTATAGTTCAAAGTAATAAATAATATTCAATTGGAAACTAAATTTTGTAAATTAATGATTCACTGCACCCCCACCCCGCCCCCCCCCCCCCCCCCCCCCCCCCCCCCCCCCCCAATAATTTCTATTTATAACATAAATAAGGTTGAGAAACCTTTTTGAATATAGAAGAGAAAAATATATTATAATCACTATTTCAAATCAATAAATTTCTATTGTTTTCCTATTAAAATTGCTTGAGAAACTACTTGTATAGAATCATATAGATTCACTTGCAACTCTGAAGGATTAGAAAAGTTGAAGAATGTTCTTATGAAGGATTTTCAAGTGGTTTCAACTTCAAAGACATATGTTTAGGAGAAATCAATTTTTGATTATTTGCTAGTTGCAGGGAGATCTGAACTAGGGTTTCAAGAGAAAAAATTCTTTCCTAGAGATTCCACCATGGGTAAAAGATAAACCTCAATGGAAAGAAGGGGGAGAGGATGTACATTAAGATTATTTGGGTCTCAGAATAGGAAAAAAAAGATGTTGGGAGAAAACACTAAACCCTTTAGACAAGCATCTAAATGTGGCTATCCAGATTTAGGTTTTTGAAGCACAACTAAGCCCAGGGATGGAATAGAACAATAGGAACTTGGACTTAGATGTTTTGGCATGCCCATGAAGTATTCTAGTATGATTGGTTGGAAGATATTTTTAATTTCTTGTATTTTCTTTGGGAAAGAGAGCTCATTATTGCTATTAGTCCTAGCAGAGTATTGCAAACAAATTGAGTTTGAAGGTTGGTCAAGAGTCCTAACTTTGTAGGAGTTGTTGATTTGAGGATTGGAGTGTTTGAAGGTGTTTAAGAATTTTTGTGGTGGAATTCTAAGAAGTTTTCCTTCATAGATCTATAGTTTCTTCTTGTAGCCCTATTTGGAGTTTTAAGTAAGTTGATTTCTGAAGTGCATGGTTGATTTCCAAAGTTCATAGTTGATTTTTTGAAGTACATATTGGGGGGACATTTGTATGATTCATTTGGAAACTACATATAAGGTTGGATGAAGCCCTATTTCATCCTTGAAAACCTTGGTTTAAACTTTTTGTCTTGTAATGCCTCAGGGAGGTGTCTCAAACTTTGAATTTGATCTAGTCTAAGGAGTGTGGGTATTGGGAATCACTGAGCGGAGTCTGGCCTTGTATTGTTGTGTAAAATTTGTGCAACTATAAGGGACACACCTTGGGTATATAGAAGGGGAATCTTCTCTAGACACACACACACACACACAAACTCCAAAGCTCCCCAACCTCTCTCTCTCTCTCTCTCTCTCTCTCTATGTGAAATTTTTTATTGAAGGTAGGTAGTGCCAAGATTGGCTATTGTGCTACTCGATGCTGGAGCTTCCCTTAATACCATAAACTCATAACAAGAACATAGAAACAATAGAAAAATATGAGAACAAAATATGGAAATATTATTTTCACCACAAATGTAGAATTATAGAATTCATAAGTATAATATGCTAATCCACATGGGAACCTTCAGTACAACAATTTGCAAGACAAGCTATGAAATATCACCTAGAGCTATCCTAGACAATGTTCGAGCCTTTCTTAAATAGGCAGTTTTATGCCACCTGGGAAGGTTCTAGATGCTCAAACTCAATACCTAGGGTTGATAGACCCTAAAAATATACATAGAGTTAGCCAAATACATCTTTGACAAGTTATTTTAGAAATTTCAGTAGCCCAACTTTGAAAGGCCATAACTCACAAACCATTGCTTTGATTGGCTATAATAACCACTTTTCAAAAACATCAGCTCCTAATCTACAAGCTCAAAACTATGCTAATGCCCTTCCATCAAGTTTTCAAACCTCATCCAGACATATTAAGGCCTCCAACAATAAGCCTGAAGATTTTTTAGCAAATGTTTCCACCAAAAATCCACAATAAGTTCTCTGCTACTAATGCTTGAGCAATGAGATTTTTATGGTAGACTTACAACTCTAAAATGAACTTTCCAATAGAAAATGAAAACATTTCAAGCTCATATGAAAAACTTACTAAAAATTGTAAGTTCCCATAAATAGTAACCACCTTGTCTACTAGATCTTATTAAAATGGAAAAGACTAAAAATAAAATATTTTTGGGTGATGCAAGATTGCCCTTGTACCCAGGATGCTCTTGCATCAGACACTAGGGGTAATTTGAGAAGTGACCCTGTCATGTCTTAGGTGTTCAGAGGAAAACCTAGATAGTTAACCTCCTCCTTTGCTAGCCATGATGAATCCTCAACTAGTCTCCCTTTCCATTTGACCAAATATTTCTCATAATTTCTATTTTTGGTACTTTTTCCAACATGACTATCTAGTATCTCCTCAATATTTTTTGTAGCTGAACTAGCTACTGGAATGCTCCACTACACTTCTGCAACTTCATCTCCATCACCTCCTTCATAATACTTTATCAAATCTAAAATATTAAATACCGGTGAAATATTTAATTCAATAGGAAACTCCACTTCATACACATTGCCAGAATCATGCCTCTTCACTATCTTGCATGGTCCAAACTTCTTCGTCTTCAACTTATTATATGTACCCACTAGAAAATGCTCCTTTCTCAAATGAACCATGACTTCATTTCCAATAAAATTCCTTATATCTCCCTTTCACATCTAGCTTAGCCTTATACTATGTATTCATCTTTATGATGTGCTTCCTCACCTCCTCATGGATGTTCTTCAAATGTTCAGCAAAATCTTTTTCTTCAGCACTACTTATCTCTCCTTTATTCAACTGCCTCAATGTAGAAGATTTTTTGGGACTACTCCCATATACAATGTGGAATGGTGATTTACCAGTAATCCTATTGACAAAATTATTATATGCAAATTCTGCCTGTGGTAAAATCATATCCCATTCTTTTGGTTTATCTCCAACTAAGCATCTTAGCAAATTTCCCAAACTGCAATTCATAGCTTCTATCTATCCATCAGTCTGTGGATGGTGTGATGAATTGAACTTCAAATCTATCTTCAACTTCTTCCATAACGTACACCAAAAATACCCAACAAATTTGGTATCTCAATCTAAAACTATACTCTTTGGCAAACCATGTAATCTCGCCACTTGTCTAAAAAACAACTCTGCGACATGAACAACATCACTAGTCTTCTTGTAAGGAATAAAATGTGCCATCTTTGAAAACCTATCAACAACCACAAAAATAGAATCATTCTTGTGTTGTGTCCTTAGTAATCCAAGAACAAAATCCATGCTGATATCCTCCAAGGATTCTCTAGTAAAGGTAATGGATGAGACAATCTTATATTTTGCTTCGTTCCTTTTGCTAGTAGTAATTTTTAGAAACCAAAGCTATGGTTTTATCTCTGGCAAAAAGTCCAACCAATCCTCCACTATGCTTTTCCTGAATGAGATTATCTCTCATTGAACTTCTAGGAATGCAGAACTAGCTTCCTTTGAACAACATATTATCTTAGATCATGAAATCCAACCACTTTGTCCTATCAAGTATAACATGTTCTGTACAAGCTTTCCATGCTTCACCAAAATCAGGATCACCTGGATATAATGTGTTGAATTCCTTGAACCCAACCACCTCTATCTACATTTTTGTCATTAAAAGTTGTCTTCTACTAAGAGCATCTTTAACTTTGTTAGACTTCCCACTCTTGTATTTCAAAAAAAATGTATAACTGTGTAAAAAATCAACCCACTTTATATGCCTTTGGTTCAATTTTCCTTGACTATTCAAATGTTGCAAAGCTCGAGGATTAGTATACAAAATAAACTCCTTAGGAAGAAGATAGTGTCTCCCCTTCTTCAATGCTTGAACTATATCATAAAATTCCTGATCATAAATAGAATATTTTCTTTTTGCATCATTCAACTTCTCACTAAAACATGCAAAATGCCTACTGTCTTGGCTCAAAACAACTCCTATTGTAGTAACACTAGCATCATAGTCTACTTCAAACACCTTGTTAAAATTAGGACGCGCTAAAATATGTTGCTCACTAACTTTCTATTTCAATAGATTAAAATTCTTATCTGCTCCTACAGTCCACTTAAACTCTTTCCTATCCCCTCTCGTTGTTTTAGTCAAGGGTCCACAAATACTACTAAAACTTCTTATGAACTTTCTATAAAATGTAGCCAGTCCATGAAAATATCTTATCTCTATCACAATCCTTGGAGTAGGCCATTCAAGGATAGCCTTCACTTTATCTAGGTCCATTTTTAGACATTCTCTTGAGAGTACAAATCCCAAGCACACCAACTCTTTCTTTACAAAATCACACTTCTTCAGGTTTATCAGCAACTTTTCTTCCCTCAACTTATCAAACACCTTGTGAATATGAATCAAATGCTCCTCTAGTGTCTTACTATAGATCAATATATCATCTAGTTAAAAAATGACAAAATTACCTAGAAACTCCTTCAGTACCTCATTCATGAGCCTTATGAAAGTACTTGGTGCATTGGTTAGCTCAAAAGGCATGACTAACCACTCTTATAGTCCTTCCCTTGACTTGAAAGTAGTCTTCCACTCATCACCTTCTTTGATATTAATTTGATAATACTCACTCTTTAGATCTATCTTTGTGAAATACTTAGCTCCACTCAAATAGTCCATAATATCATCCATCCTTGGCAATGGAAATCTATAAGTTATTGTGATCTTGTTGATAGCACAAGAATCTGTGCACAGCCCTCATTCTCCATTATTCTTTGGTGCTAATACTAATAGTACAAAACATGGATTTAGACTCTCTCGAATCAACCCCTTCTATAACAACTCATGAACTTTCTTGTTCAACTCTTCACTTTTTGATGGTGTCATTCTGTGTGCCACCTTGTTTGGCAAATTGGCTTCTAGAACCAAATTTAGCTAATGATTGATCTTGCTCACTAGGGGCAATCCTTTAGGTACATTATCTAATACTATATCACAAAACTCTCTCAATATATCTACAACTTTTGTAGGTACCTCCCCTACTTCTTTGATATCTTTATGAATTATAGAAAAATACATATGCTCATGCTTCATACCTTTAAGAAACTCTTTTCCATCAACAAAACATATTTTGGTAGCACTACATACCTTTTCTTCTTTATCCTTCAATGGCTTCAACTTATGTTTCACTCCATCCTTAGTTACAGTGTAGGTATTTGCTCACCAGGGATAACTTTAAGAAACTCCTCTCAAGAAAAATATGTAAAATGCTGGCGAATTCAACATTTTATATGCATGAAAAATTTCTAATTGATGGCAATTTTTTCATTTGAGGCAAGGGAGAAATTTATTTTCTATTGGCAAAAGTTTCCTTTCCATATCAAAATTTAATAATAAATGTGGCAATTTTTATTTATTTTTGGTACACAAATAAATGTAAGCAATTTTTTTTGTTGGTCATAAATATTTTTATAATGTAAGAGGCTAATTAATTATTTCATATAACACAAAATATACATATAATTGGATAATATGTCAATTTTCAAAGAGAGATTTTTTTTTTTTTGGTGAATTCATAGTCACAAGTGGTCCATGGCCCACATGCAAAGTGTACATTATACAATGTACTTGTAGTATGCTAATCCATTAAGATTCAATTAATAATGTACCCTTTTTTATTACCAACTTGGTCATCATCACTTTTAATGTTGTCATTTTATGGTGAAAGGAATTAATTTGGACCATTGATGCAATATAGATCAATGGCTTTAGCTCTATTTTGGGCCCAATTTTAAATGACATACCATAAAATCTAAATCTTCCTAGAATTAGGACACGTGTCCCAAAGACCAAAACATAAAATAGTTGGCTAAACGGGGATAGTTAGACACATATGTCACTAAAATGGTAGGTGATGCTCAACCTGAGGGAAAATATTATTTTATTTTAAGGGTGAAATAATATTTTCCAATATGAAAACATTACAGAAATGTTGGCAAAATTTTTAAAATATTTGTGTTTTAAAAGTAGATTACATTGGCGATTGGATCGGGATTTGGGACCAATTATGTTTAAACTAATAAGCGATTAGCCTTTGATTTTGACCCAAATTATTTAATATCTCACTAACATGGTTGAACCATATGTAGGTTTTAATAGCCAAATCACGATTTTCCAGAGAGATGGAATAGCCAAATGGCAAAGATTCACCACTAAAAAAATCACAGTTGCTCACCCATCATGTACAACATGCCTATCAAACTACCACAACCTACCCAACAACATATGAAATATGTCCATAGGTATGATATCACATAGTACCTCATCCTAGTAACTTCCAATCTTGAACTTCATTGAGCATTGCTCATTAACCATGACCTTATGGTCATCTTGCACCCAAGCAATACGATATGGACATGGATGTTTCTACCTTTTCAACTTCAACTTGGTGACCATCATTTCTAACACTGGATTTTCATTACTTCCATCATCAATGATCACATCACAACACTTATCTTCACATCTATACCTTGTGTGAAACAAGATGCTTCTCTACTTTGGTTCATTCTCACCACTCAACAACACTCTTTGGTTAACTAGAACTTCTTCTCTTTCAACATCTTTAGAATGTGAGGATCTAGCATCTTCATCAACATGTGCAACTCTCGCTTGACCTTCTATTCTTCAATCTTTCCTTCATTGGCTTTGGGTACATTCAAATGCTTTATGCCCTTATTCTTTGTAGTGAAATCATTTTCCACGGAAGCCTCCTCTTCTAGATCCTTCTCCTCTACCTCTTCCTCTCCAATCTCTACTATTCTGATCATGGAAACGATTGAAATTATTTCCCCATTAGTTCTAATGGCTACTTCTAGCTTCATCCTTGTTCTTTTAATCATCATTACAACCACCATAAGATTATCCACCAGATCTTCCACCATGACCTCTGACATTGTTCTTATTGTCAAACTTCTTGCTTGGTTTCTTCTCTACTTTTAGGGAAAACTAGTATGCCTCCTTAATACTACTCATTCAAACTAAACTTAGCTCATCCTAAATACTTGGCCTTAACCCATTAAGATAACATGTGACTTTCTCCTCATCATCTTCTGCATGGCTAGTTCTAATGAGAACTTGGTAGAACTATTTGGTATACTCTTGAATAAATTTTCTCACTTGCTTCAATCCTTGCATTTTCTTCAATAGATCAAGCTCATAATCCATAGGAATGAATTGTCACTTTAGTTTATCTTTCATTTGATCCCATTTGGTGATTTTGTCATTTCCCTTTCTATTTCACTCCAACTGAACCTCCTACCATAGATCTTTGCACGTCCCTTTAGTTTTGCCTTCACAAAATTGACCCTATCAAGATCATCAATATCTTCCTACTCAAAGTACTCCTCTAGTTCATTGATCCAATTGATCAGCTCCTAGGGGTTAAGATTTCCTAAAAATGTGGGAACCTTAAACTTAGGTCTTTTTCCAATCTTGGATGGACCTAAAAAGCCTCTCTTCCTCTAGATTTAGAACTACCTCTACTTTGGCATTTTCTTTTACTTCATCCTCATCCTTGCTTTCATCTCTTATGGAAAGATTCATTCCTCTATGCATTTTTTCTTATAATTCTTGCATTTCTCTTTGGAGGGCTCAAAAACTCTCAGGTGCAATACATATAAATCTGCTACACACTCCTCATGGATTCCCATTTCTTCTAAAATCCTAGTGTAAACTACCTCACAATCAATGATCTATCTACATGCTCAACCCAAACCATCATCTTGGTGTGAAATGCCTCATAGTTGGTGATCTGTCCACACACTCAAGAACTCTTTAGCTGATACCACTTAATGTAGGAGCTTCCCTTCCCTTAATACCATAAACTCATAACAAGAACATAGAAACAACAAAAAATTGTGAGAACAAAATATGGACTTCTTATTTGCACCACAAATATGGAATTATAGGATTCATAAGTACAACATGCTAACCCACATGGGTGCCTTCAGTACAATAATACCAACAATACACCAACAATACATGCTCAAACTTAATACCTGGGGCCGAAAAACACCAACAATACACATAGAGTTGACCAGATACATCTTTGATAAATTATTTTATAAATTTAGCCTAACTTTGAAAGGCCATAACTCATGAACCATTGCTCTGATTGGCTATTATAACCACTTTTCAAAAACACTAGCTCCTAATCTACAGGCTTAGAATTGTTCTAGCACCCTTCTATTGAGTTTTTGGACCTTATCCAGGCACTCTAAGGCCTCTAATGGTGAGCCAGAAGATTTTTCAGAAAAAATTTCCACCAAAAATCCTTAGTCACTTCTCTGATACTAATGCTTGAGCAATGAGATTTTTATGGTAGACTTACAACTCTAAAATGAACCTTTTTATAGAAAATGAGAGCATTCAAAGCTCATATGACAAACTTACTAAAAATAATATGTTCTCACAAATAGTAACCACCCTGTCTACTAGTCCTTATTAAAATGGAAAAGACTGAAAATAAAATATTTTTGGGTGATGCAAGATTGCCCTTGTACCTAGGATGCTCCTACATCGCTACTCTACCCTTCAAATACTGAAATACTTCATCTTCTTTTCTTTTCCTTTGAAACTTTGACTTCTTACCATCTTTGATAGTATTTAATAAAGGTACACAAATATGATTGAAGTTCTTGAAAAAATTTCTATAAAATGTTTCCAATCTATGGAAGCTCTTGACTTCCCCTACTATCTTCGATGTTGGAAAATTAATGATAGCTTGTACCTTTTTAGGATCCATTTTGAAAATGCTTTTTGAGATGACATAGTCCAAGAATGTTAATTATGTCTACATAAATGCAAATTTTTTAAGGTTGGTTGCTCACTTCTTTTCATGTAGCCTTTGTAGGACTTCTTTGAAATTCTTCATATCCTCTTCATTTATTCTATTGAAGATCGATATGTCATCTAGATAGACCACTACAAACTTACCTATGAAGTCATGAAGAACTTCATTCAATAACCTCATGAAGTTGATAGTGGCATTTCTTAGACCAAATGGCATAACAAACTATTCATATAATCCTTCAATGGTTTTAAATGTTATTTTCCACTGATCTCAAAGCCTAATCCTTATTAGATGATAGCTTTATTTAAGGTCAATTTTAGAAAAGTAGCATGCCCCTCCAAATTCGTCTAGTTGATCTTCAATTCTAGATATAGGAAACCTATAACTTATATTTTTTTGTTACTTCCCTAGAGCTAGTGAAAAGTCGCCACTTTCAATCCTTTTTAGGGGCCAATAGACTAGGGACTGCATAAGGGTTGAGACTCTTTTTTATAGTTCCTTTTGCCAAAAAATCACTAACCTGTCTTGACACCTCTGCATTTTGATCAAGGGTGATTTTTTATGCATCCTTCTTGGTGAGAGAAGTACATGTATGAATTCCATTTGATGTGAGATGTCCCTTAATGGTGGGAATTCATTTGGTGTGCCTCCTACAACTATTCCTTTGTACTTATGCAATAGACCATTGACTTTCTTAGGTACTTTTATAGTGATTACTTTCATCTTGGGTTTGATAAATATACCATACCCTATCTAAGAGTCTTGGATTCTATTAATAATTTCTTTTTCTCCTACCATAATGACTAACTACTCTTTAGGTTTCTCTAGGTGAGGGTCAGGGTTAGGGAGAAGTTTGTAGTTGACCATCTTTACTAATTTGATACTTGTTTGTGATGCCATCATGTTTGGCCTTAAGGTCATACTATCATGGACACCTTAGAGAAAGGTGACAAATATCCATGTCTACAATGTCACAAAGGACACTATCCTTGTAGTCTTCATAGTCAAAGAAATCGATCTGGGTATCTACCCAATCCATTACAATGTCTACAATGTCACCCTTTGGTTCTCAAGGATGTCTTCATAGTCAAAGAAATCGATCTGGGTATCTACCCAATCCATTACAACCTCTAGGTCCATATTCTCATTATATGTGGGGAAATCAAGGTTATCATCCATGGTTCTCCTCTGGATGCCTCTAGTCAGTAGGAAATTCTTTTTTCTCCTACTTAAGGGGTTCTTCATCACTCCCTTGTCTTCCTTCTTCAAAATTTTCACCACTTCTATTTTGATGCTCTTCCTTAAGATAATCCATCTCTTGCCTCATCAACTACATCTACTTGTTCCTTTCCTCATCTTGCCTTATTTTATGGTCTCTAGGGTATTTCACTATGTCTATATTGGTCATTCTTGTACATAAATCTCCTTCATCTTCTCCTTTCATGGTGTTAATAGATCTTTTACCCAAAGGGATCTTAGGTTGCTCTAATACCACTTGATGCAGAGATGTCCCTTATATAGGAAACTAGGTTGTGGTGTGGCCTTAGACCACTTCAAATAATTCAAAATAGAGTCAAGATAGGGCTCTACTCCTTTTTTAAACTTTACTCACAAACATGAACAAACACTCTCCTATGTGTTAGAGAGAGATGTTAGAGAGAGAGGGAGGGTATGAGTTAGTTCAATAGATAGAGGTTACAGATTATGAATTAGATAGAGAGAAGTTAGGAGTTAGTGATAGAATGAAAGAGGGTAGGATTTAGTAAGAGAGAGGTACTATGTGTGTGTGTGTGAGAGAGAGAGAGAGAGAGAGAGATTACAAGCTAGTGAGTGTTTGTGTACTAGAGAGAAATGTTATGATTTATTAGGAGAGATATCTAAGGAGTTTTCTTATTTTCTGTATGTGTCTTTTGTTTTTTTGTTTGTGTGTGTGTGTCTCTATACGTGGATCTCTCTCTCTCTCTCTCTCTCTCTCTCTCTCTCTCTCTCTCTCTCTCTCTCTCTCTCTCTCTCTCTCTTTGTGTGTGTGTGAGTGCACATTTTTGTGTGTTTGTCTGTGTGAGTGTGTGTGTGAGAGAGAGAGAGTTTACAGCCTGCAAATTCTCTGATGGCCTTCAAAAATGCAAAATACTATAGTATAGAAAATACATGAAAAATTAATTTTACTATTTTCCTATTTCTACTTTGGTTGGCCTCCTTTGGATCATTATGGACCATGTTCTGATTAGAAAAAGAATTCCATTTTCCATGTATGGATACCCCATGAACTAGATTGTAGTTCACTCAAACCTATAAGTGTACACAAATTATATGATCTATTGTAGTGTTACACTTGTTGATTATACTTTTTGCATCTAATAATGTTTCTTTGCATTTGTACTTTAATTTTTCATGAGCTAAGTCTCTATTGACACAGGCACATACATCATCATGCTCTTCCTTTTCATGATTAGCCTTTGTGAAATTCCACATATACTAAATACTAGTCAACCTATGCATCCTTCTTGACAAATAAAATAATCATGCATTCTTGAATTGAGATGTAGAATAGTATGATTAAATGATGTGTTTATGATATGATATGCCCATGTTATCCAAATCACCATAAAATAATTAAAATAAAGCACGTACACACTCTATAGAATATGATTGATCATCCCTAATGTAAAAATGGTATTCAGTAAATATTATCATATCCTTTTATGTACTTATAGGTGAATACATAAGTTCTATTAAAAAAAAGAAGGAAATCTATTAAGAAGAAATGAAGATATCTCCCTTATATAGGAAATTGAGTTGTGGAGTGACCTTTGACTACTTCAAATACCCCAAAGGGAGTTAAAAGAGGGATCTACACATTTGTATAAACATTATTCACAAACATGAACTAGGTGTTGGATACAATTGTTCAATTGTGTGTTGTCTTTGATGTTACACAAATATCATATCAGTTATCAGATAGCATCTACTAAGCTCAGTTGGTTAGCAAAGTGAGTTATAGACTTTATTGAGTGTTCCTGAAAGTTACTCTATGGAAACAATTTCTATCAAGCTCACTCAGGCATTGAAGTATTTAGTGGCAAAAGTTAGTGGTAACTGAGCTCACAAGGCTATCGAAGGAAAATCAGTGTTTACCAAGTTCACTCAGTCTCCAAAGGATTTTGTAGAGTTTACAATTTTTACCAAGTTTCAGTTGGTTAACATTGGAAATCATTTATAGAGCAGTGTTTACCAAGCAGGGTCAGCCAATGAAGGATTTCATTGTTTTGGGAAATAATATTTAATTATTTTATGTAATGTTTGTAGCCAACTGAATGTAATGATTATTGGTAATTATAACTTTTAAATGAGCCGACTTGAAAATTTTTAAGATATAAATAGAAGGTCAAGTTGTGAATTCTAAATTGCAAAGAGTGAACATGCAAGTGAGTTGATTGTGTGAAGAGGAAACTGTGAGCAAATTTTGAAGAAATATTAAATATTCTCGAGGAGCAGCAAAGTTGTATTTGATTAGAGAGGATTTAGTGAAACAAAACTGAGATCTATATTAGCAAGTTCAGTTGCATCTCATTCAGATCACTTTATTGTTACTTTCTCACCATTGTAGTAGTAATTCTTAAATCTCTTAATAGAGTTTCTTTAACAACCATTTTGTAAATCCTCTAACAAGGTGATAGTTCTATTGAATTTTTCAAAAGTCCTCTAGCAAGGCCACTCCTAGTAGGGTGATTAAATCCTCTAGCAAGGTCACACCCAACAGTGTGTTTTGTAACCTTTAATAGGGTTGGCTCCTAGCAGGGCTCACTTTAGAAGAGTGAAAATTAGTAGCTAGTTACTTGGTGGATTTTCCCATATTGAGTTTCCATGTTAAATTTGTTGTCTCTTGTGTTCATGTTATTCATTTTATGCATGAATGCTAAATCTTTGTGAATGCTTAAATAAGTTAATACATAGTACATCTACCGAGTTACAACATTTTTCTATGTGGCTACCAAGTAACAATAGTAACTAGTTTTATAAGGCATCTAATGGATCTGTGGATTTACTTTTGTGGTAACTGATCCACCCCCCTCTTAGTTACTCCATCTATATTTTCAACAATTGGTATCAAAGTTTTTGGTGCTTGTAGGAAGGATTTCAAGGATCTAAGATAAAGATCAGGATGTCTTATAAGAGGAAAATTCCAAGGCTTAATAGGGATAACTTTTCAGGATGGCAAGGTCTCATGAGACTCCATCTGGTTTCCATTGGAGATACATGATTGAAATATCTTGATGAAGATTATGTAACTCCTGTTGGTGCATTATCTACTAATGACATTGTTGAGAAGAAGACTCATAACACCATGATGATAGATATTGCATTTTCCCTAAGCTATGAAGAATTTGATGATGTCAAGGACTACAAAACTACCTTTGCTATGTGAAACAAGCTGAAAGATATCTATGGAGGTGATGACAATATGAGAAGAGCCAAAGCATAAAGGCTAAGAGGACAATTTGATCAAATGAGGATGAGAGAGGATAAAAACATTGCCAAATATGTTGAAAGAGTCAAAGTAGTCATCAATGCAATCAAAGCTTCTGGAGGAGATATCAAGGAAGAAACAATTGTAAGTAAAGTTATTAGAACATCACTTCCCATCTATGCAATTAGAGTTTTTGCAATTTAGGAAAGAAGATGTGAAGAAAATCATAAGATAAATTTAGAAGCCATAGTAGGAAGATTGACTGCATTTGAGCTAGATAAATATGACAACTATGTTCTAGCTTCCAAGAATATTGAATCAACATTTGAAGCCAAACTTTCACTTAAAGAGAGGAGTAAGAAGATAACGGATTCTCAGTTAGAAAGTGAAGAAGAATCAAAACAAATTTTTGCCAGTGATCTAGAGGTGGTTGAAGCTCTACTAGCAAGGAAATATTCTAGAGGCAAAGAAAAAT
Source organism: Cupressus sempervirens (assembly GCA_028749045.1). Taxonomy (NCBI): domain Eukaryota; kingdom Viridiplantae; phylum Streptophyta; class Pinopsida; order Cupressales; family Cupressaceae; genus Cupressus; species Cupressus sempervirens. Next base: position 364,039,447 of record CM053786.1, on the reverse strand, counting down.
ACAAAGATAAGGTTCCTCTAATCTATTTTTCATGTGAGGAAATTGGACATATTGTTGCTAGGTGTCGAAACAAGAAAAACAAGGATGAGAAGAAATGTCATAAGTGCAATGGAAATAAAGATTTCAAATCATTCAAGGACAAAGGTAAGAAAACATGTTTCATGGCTAAGGATTCCAATGATTCTGATAATAGTGAAGATGAAATTGTTTACATTGTTGTGAAAGATGAATCTAATAATGCTAAAGAAGATAAAATGGCACTTGTCTCTCATGTGAGAAAAAATGATACATGGATCATAGATAGTGGTTATTCTCATCATATGCCTAGTGACAAAACAAAGTTTGAATATTTTGAAGACTATGATTGTGGTAGTGTGAGGTTTGGTAATAATTAACCTTGTTGCATAAAAGGAAGATGAAGAATCTCACTAACCAAAGAGCTTGTATGTGATAATGCCTATTGGTTTGAAGGACTAAAATACAATTTGTTGAGTGTGGCATAGCTAATCAATATTAGATTCAAGGTGTAATTCATGCATGGAAAAACAAGACTGTTGGATGAAAAAGGAAAGCTAATTGGATCTGACATACAAACAAAAGGTAACTTGTTCTATCTTGAACTTGGTGAATGCTCATGTTTTATTGCTCAATTTGAAGAAAGTTGGTTATGGCACAGAAGGTTATGTCATGTAAATTTTGATAATATGGCGAAAATGAGCAAATTCAAAAAAATAAGAGGCACTCCTAGTATAAAGAAACCTAATGTTGGTCTATGCAAGAATTTTTAGATTGGCAAGATGGGAAAGACTAGCTTTAAAAGTATGAGCTATCAGTCTGAAGAAATTTTAGAAATTGTGCATACAAATTTGTGTGGACCTATTGGAATTGAGAACTACATTGGAGACAAATTCTTCATTCTTTTTGTTGATGATTACTCTAGAATGATGACTGTCATGTATTTGAAAGAGAAGTTGGAAGAATTTGAAAAGTTCAAATGGTATTTGGCCAGAGTAGAGAAGGAAATAGGCAAAAGACTAAAATGCTTGAGGTCAGACAGAGGTGGTGAATTCATCTCCCATGAATTCAATAACTTTTTCATTGAAAGAGGGATCAAAAGATAGCTATTAGCCCTTGGAACTCCTAAGAAAAATGGAATAGTTGAAAGGAGGAACAGATCTATCATGGATTGTGCAAGAACTCTAATGATTGAAAAGAACATTGCTATCAAATACTGGAAGGAAGCTACCAACACTATAGTTCATACCTTGAACCAAGTACACTTGAAAAAGTACTCATTCAAAACCCCCTATGAGTTATGGTATGGCTATAAACCCAATGTAAGTTACCTAAAAGAGTTTGGAAGTAAATGTTATATTTTAAAAGAATCTAGAAAAGGTAAATTTGATGTGAAGGGTGATGAAGGCATATTTTGGGGATATTCTTGCAAGAGTAAGGCATACAGATGTTTGAATTTGCCTACTCACAAAGTCATAGAAAGTGCACATCTAAAAGTTGATGAGTTTATAGAAAGAACTGAATAAGAAAGCAAAAAGGAACCAGAAGATTACAAGAAAATTTTTTTCATTGAACCTAATACAGTGCCAGATACATCTATCAATCAGGAATCTTCCACTCCCTAGTCTTCAGTCATTGAGTTGCAAGAAGTTCAAACCAAGTTGTAGGAACCCGAGTCACATTTAGATGCTACCGAGCCTATGCGTACCGAGACAAAGTACCCAAAACCTGAAGTTGAAGTGCAAGAGGATGACAATGCAATTCGTTCAAAAGGAAAGGAACTTGTATTAGCCAAGTATGTTAGGAGACATCATGCACTAGATTAGAATATTGGAGACAAATCTGAAGGTACTATGACAAGAAGTAAGCTAAAAGGTACTTATTTACTTGCTGATTTTAGACCTAGAAATGTCAAAGATGCATTAAAAAATGAAAGTTGGATTGAGGCTATCAATGAAGAGATAGACAAATAGAGAGGAACAAAATATGGACTCTTGTACCTAGGCCTAAAGATAAAAATGTGATTGTAACTAAGTGGGTATTCAAGAATAAGTTGAATGAAGATGGTAAGATATCAAGAAACAAAGCTAGACTGGTGTGTAAAGGCTACTCTCAAGAAGAAGGAATAGACTATGGAGAGACTTTTTCTCCTTTTGCAAGACTGGAAGGTGCTAGGACACTACTTGCATATGCTACACATAAAGGATTTAAGGTTTGTCAGATGGATGTCAAAATCTACATTTCTCAATGTTATTCTGGATGACGAAGTCTGTATTAAGAAACCTAAAGGTTTTGTTGATCCAAATAAGAAGGACATGGTCTATAAATTACACAAAGCATTGTATAGTCTGAAACAAGCCCCTAGAGTATGGTATGAAAGATTGTATAACTATCTTATTCAGATTAGTTTTCAGAGAACTAATGATAACCATAGCTTGTATATCAAGGACTGACTAGATAACAAGCTTTTTTTGACAAAAATATTTGTGGATGATACTTTTTTTACAGGGAATGATAATTTGTACAAAGATTTTTTAGAGAAAATGAACAAGGAATTTGAGTTTTCTATGTTTGGTGAGATCAAATTCTTTGTTGGTCTTCAAATTTAGCAAAGAAAGAATGGCATCTACATCACTCAATCTAAATACATCAAGGAGATACTCAAAAATTTTGGTATGGAAGATTGTAAACTAGTTGGGACTCCCATGTGTATTGGACTAAAAATTACCAAGGATGATGAATCAAAAGAGGTAGATCAAACCTTATATAGATCAATGATTGAAAAATTGTTGTATGTAATTCATACAAGGCCTAATATTGTTCTTGTAGTTGGTATAGTAGCAAGATTTTTAGAAAAACCAAGAGAAAACCATATAATGGCAATCAAAAGGATCTTGAGATACTTGAAAGGCATTGAAGATTATGGATTTTGGTACAAATTTGGAGGTAATCTGGACTTGAAAGTGTTTACTGATGCTGATTGGGCAGGAAATATTGATGACAGAAAGAGTGTAAGTGGTGAAGCATTCTTTCTTGGAAAGAGGTTGGTTTCTTGGACAAGCAACAAGTAGAATTGCACATCCCAATCTACAACAAAAGTAGAGTATGTTGCAATAGCAGTGAACTATTCTAATATTGTTTGTTTTAAATAGTTGTTGGAAGGCATGAATGTTGAAATCAAAGAACTAGTTGTTATGTTTTGTAATAGTACAAGTGCAATTAACATATCAAAGAATCTAGTAATGCATTCCAAAACCAAGCACATTGAAATAAAGTATCATTTTGTCATAGAATTGGTGCAAGACAAGGAGATCAGATTGGAATATGTCCATACAAAGGAACTAATTGCTGACATATTCACCAAGCCATTACCTAAGGATGCATTCTTGTATCTAAGAGGTAAGTTAGGGGTCATTCCCCTATCTAAGGCTCACTAAAATGAAGTTTTAGTGATGCATCAATAGGAACCAAGTTGAAAATATTTCAGTTGATATAGCATAATCAAGGGAACATTGCATATGAATCAGTACTTAAGGTAAATTGTTACTCATTTGGTATGTGTTGTCAAAGAGGGAGTGTATACTATTATATCTGTCTAAAATTTGAAACTATTTATTGAAGAATTTATTGTTTAAGAAGCTATGTAATTACTTCATATAGGGATATTACTATATTAGATAATTTTGTGGCATAAAATCTAAGAGGGAGAAATGTTCTGTCAGAAAAAGAATTGTTATCAAACTTCATTGTGATATGACATGGTGTGTTGCCATCAATGCCAAAGAGGGAGATTGTTGGATACAATTGTTGAATTGTGTGTTGTCTTTGATGTTACACAAATGTTATATCAGTTATTAGATAGAGTCTATCGAGCTCAATTGGTTAGCAAAGAAAATGATAGAGTCTACCAAGCTTAGTTGGTCAGCACAATGAGTTACAGAGTTTATCGAGCATTCTTGAAAGTTACTCTATGGAAACAGTTTCTACCGAGCTCACTTGGGCGTTGAAGGATTTTGTGGTAGAAGTCAGTGGCAACCAAGCTCACAAGGTTATCGAAGGAAAATCAATGTTTATCGAGTTCACTTAGTCTACAAAGGATTTTGTTGAGTTCAGACTGTTTACCGAGCTTCAGTTGGTTAACACTAGAAATCATTTCTAGAGAAATTTTTACTAAGCAAGATCAACCAATGAAGGATTTCATTGTTTTTGGATAAATGTTTAATTATTTTATGTAATGTTTGTAGCCGATTGAATGTAATGATTAATTGTAATTGTAACTTGTAAATGATCCAAGTTCACAATTTGTAAGGTATAAATAGAATGTCAAGTTGTGAATTCTAAGTTTTAATGAGTGAGCATGCAAGTAAGTTGATTGTGTGAAGAGGAAAGTGTGAGTGAATTTTGAAGAAAGGTTAGATATTCTTGAGGAGCAAAATAGTTGTATTCAATCAGAGAGGATCTAGTGAAGCAAAATTGAGATCTGTATCAGCAAGTTCAGTTGCATCTCATTCAGGTCATTTTATTGTTACTTTCTCACCATTGTAGTAGTAATTCCTAAATCTCTTAACAAAGTTGGTTTAACAACCATTTTGTAAACCCTCTAACATGGTGATAGTTCTATTGAATTATTCAAAGTCCTCTAGCAAGGCCACTCCTAGCTAGTTACTTGATGGTTTTTCCCATAGTGGGTTTCCACATTAAATCTAGTGTCTCTTGTGTTCATGTTATTTATTTTATATATGCATGTTAAATCTTTGTGAATGCTTATATAAGTTAATACACTGTACATCTACTGAGTTACAACATTTTTCTATGTGGCTTCTGAGTAACAGTAGTAACTAGTTTTATAAGACATCTAAGGGATCTGTGGATTTGTTTTTTTGGTAATTGATTCAACACCTCCCCCCCCCCCCCCCAGTTACTCCATCTATATTTCCAACACTAGGTACTCGAAAGAGGACAACTAGGTCTCTAAGCACAAAACCACTAAATGCTAGGGATATTTTTGGAATGGGAACCTATGTGTTCAAAGGGGAATGGAAAAGTTCTTGAAAATTCAAAAAAGTCAACTTTATGGGTTAGAACAACCTAACTTATGCCAAATAGCCTTAAATAGAAAAATTAGCTTTTAGGCCTAAGATTCCTAATTAGCCCTATCAAAGAGGAAAGTAGACCTTAGTTTAAAATTATTCCAAAAGACTTGGAAAAAGGGTTGATATCTAGACACCATTTTGGAAGATGCTTCTGATTTCAAGGTTTCAGACTCTCAACTAATCAAATGACAAAATATGCAACAATTACCCTTATTAGACCTAATTCATTGGGTTTGTGAAGGAAGTAGAAATTGGGCTATTGATCAGAAATAGCAACCAACTAAGAGGGATTTATCATAGATCACACTCCACCATTAAAAAGGTTTTATTCATCCCCTAAGTCATTTCCAATACTTCAATACATGTTATCTTGAACCAAACACAAAGATGTTTGGCTTAGGGGTGGGCTACAAAATTAGATAACTTGCGCTCCATCTCCCATGCTTTTGACATCTTATAGTACACCATCCTAACATGTATTTTCCCAAGAGGCATGATATTTCCATAGTGGAAATGCAAGTTAGGACATTTTCACCAAATCTTGTCAATGAAACACAGATGTTGGTGCACCCAAGAAAGAATATTAAATATCTTTTGATGTCAATTACTTCAATCCTTCAAATTGCTTGCATTCTTCTCCTAGGACATTCAAAATAAGGGTTCAAATAATCATACATTTATGCCAATCTGTACCGGTCTATACACTGACATGTTACAAAAAATTATAAGGAAAATTGGGATATTTTATTGATTTCAAATTGCAAAAGTACATGTTCTCTATCTTCCACTAGCCTAGAATGGCTATTTGAAGACCTTTCCCAACTAATCCAACCAATTTTTAAAGGCTATGACCATTGGGGGGAGATTAAGTGAAATTTGTCAAATGTAATCAGAAACTATAAAGCATCTACCAAGAAATCAGTGATAACTAAGCTCACTTAGGGATCAAAAATAGTTTCCTATATGTACTAAGTGTTCAATGATAATTGAGTTCAAAAATAGTATTGTCTAAGTTTGGTTAGTTAATGAAGGAACATCAACATAAAAACTTTATTAATTGAGTTGGGTTGATTAACAAAGGGATTGTCTATGTTAATCAAGTACATAGGGTTAGAAACCTAAGAACACACCTACCCTATCCTAGAACTAAGATGTACCTATTGACCATAGTATAAAACCTATGGTTTATAAAACATCAATGTTGATTAGGCATTACAAGTAGGATTATTTTTAAAGAAAAACTACTTCTAAAAACTTATCAAAGGCTCTTAGGCATTAATTCCTTTGAGTGAAAATCATGAAGATCTTGTTGTAGTGGATGCTCTAGAGAGTGGAGGAATAGGTGCTCCTACACCATACTCCCTTGTTTTAAAGACTTAAGTCCTGCTTGAGGATAGTTGTTGAAAGAGTGACATGCTTGGCAATTCATTCTTCACTCATCGATGTAGCATCTATATCTGGAAGACCCTTCCATTTTGTTAGCTCTTGATTTAATAGTTTTACAAACAACCAAGAAACTAGAAAAATGCATCTAAGGCTAGAAAATTCCTATTATGAATGCACCTGACTATAGCCTTGGGCCAACTATAAGGCTTGACCCTTCTTCACTTTAGGCTCTACGAGACCTAGGCAGGTTAACCTTGAGGTTCTGAGATATGGTATCAGTGCAAAAACATATCCCTAAATCTATTAAGTAGATAAAAACCCTTATATCTCCTAATGACTTATGAAATGACATTGATCTACAATAGCTAAATGCATATCTATGAATCTTAGAAGCTGAGTGAGGGCATAACATTTAGGTCCTTCAACATGAAAGGGTAAAAAATGTTTGATTAATAATGTTGATTTCAGCAAACCCCTAATATGCAGCAATAAGACTTAAAAATCTTGTAACCAATCAGTGCCTTATCTATTGGGCAATCCCATGAATTAATTACAAACATATGAATATCTAAGACATATTTGTATCTTCAGATATCTAATCTCTCTATTTAACTTGTAAATAGACACCTATGCTCAATCTAAAGCTCATTCTTACATGATATCCCCATTAGTAAACTTACAACCCTGTTGATTTCCCTAAAGCATTTACATAACCCTTTGAGTTACAAGCAATAATGAAATAACATACAGCCTTAAGGGACTACAACTACAACCTAAGCTCTATGTCAAAGATTATAAAACATTGAAGATTACTAATAAAAGAGACAAGATTCAACTGAAACTCAATCATCTGCTACTCTTTGTATTCATTTCCTTGAAACAATACAACCAAATGAATGAAATCAAAACATGAAAACACCTAACACATTAGAACTTGTTGTATTATCCTTCCAACTACTGTTCACATGAGAGAATTATGTTGAAGAATGGTGTCACAGTATTGGAAATACATCAAAACTAGAACCAAAACTTGGTATCACAGTAATGTGCAAATTTTTTCCAAAGAACTAGAATCTGTACAATGAGAAAGAAAGGGAATGATATAGGAAGAAGTGAATTCTCAGATCTATTGTATGCCTGACAAGTGTCCACTCAGGATTCCTTCCCAAGAAGATGAAGCAACCTCTTTCTACCCTCTCTCTTATGATCTAATATGGTTTCATCATTACTTTGTAATTGATTTATAAATATCTATTTTTGAATGATGAATACCTCTTGCTTGCCAAAATATTTGATTTGCCTTAAGAATGTTGATAAAACCTTGATTCAACTGACTTGAAAGTAATCAAATTTGCCCCACACTGCATTTTCATGGTCTTTTACCTATATTTAGGTCATTACCTTACCACAAATTAGTTTTGAACTATGATACCTAAATTCAGTTGCAAGTTAGGAATCTTGGAAAAAACCTTATATAGCTCAAATAGGCTACTTCCTATGTAGAAACTAACTACATAATCAGAAAATTCATATTCTCTCAATTTCGATGATATATAATATCACATATTTAGCCTACCAAAATCATCCAGGAAGTCAGTTTGAAAAATGCCCCTCTGATAGAACACTCAGGTCTGCAACTCTGATTTTAAATTTTTTTTTAAACAATTTAAGATGTCCTAAGTTCAAACTTTAGGATATGAGCCCTTCTAAAATTTAAAAAAAAACCTAAACGTGCATACCCCATTTGAGAAAATAATAAAATATCAAATTTGGCATTAAAAAAGATATCTTATTTTCTCCTTCTGCCTTCAAATTTGTGGTCAACCTTCATTTGACTGATTCCATGTGGTGCTTCCTGACTAGTCGATTGCTGCCAATAAGCACCACTTGTCATGATCTAATTAGCCCGCCCGTTGCACCTACCATATCATCATCAGAGTGAGCCCCCTGACATGTGTCAACATATTGCTTACCTTGTTTACCTAACCATCAAGCACTTCAATCTTACTAGGATGTGCATGCCATCGAATCCACCATGCGGTAGCACCCTATGAATCCATTTGAAACTGCTCATTTGTCGCCACCTCATCGCTAGCTGGGACAAGTTGCCATTTGTCAAATTTTTGCATACCCTCATTTCTTAACTCTTGAGCATCTTCATTTTGTGGGCTTGCACTGATTGTCAATCTTGACAAATGTCGACAACTCATGCATTGGCCCGCAAACTCACCACAAAATTATCTTCAATATGCATGCTAGCTGTTCGTCTAGGTTGGGTTCCACACATGGGTCAGGCTTCCAAAAGCCTCTTGTCTTTTAAGACACTAAACATTCTCAGTGTGATTTTACGCAAGGAGTTAAAAAACCTCCGCCCACTTAGTGTGGGACAAAACCTTTTCATGTTTTTCCCGCATGCACTCCTTCAGGCTTAAAAATGTGCTTTGTTTTCTTCGTTCATCTCTACGACTAGTGGTCTTTGCTTGTTTGAAGGCATGGACCATTTCCAAGACCATGTCGTCTTCCTTTTAAAAATGTCGACTACTCTTTTATTAACATGAGTCTTCATTATGCTATGGCATGCTGCTCTATGTCGTGGCTTGGTGAAAGCTCCTCTTAACAAGGCATGATCTCCCCTTTGAATTTGCATGGGTTCATTTGATCGCTCAACATTTTTGAACTTCTTTTGAATTAGATATTCTCTGGAGGTTTTAAAACTCAGTGCTTTCAAACTAGATCATGCCATTTGTACTCCCCATCAGCTTCCTTTTTAAACAACGCATGGATCCAGATTCATTTCTTATGTGTGAGGCTCCATTTTTATGCTGTAGGATGCCTTCAAAATAGGGCTTCTTTCTAATGCATGGTCTCCTTTAATTTGGGTTGCTAACTCCCCTATTTAACACTATTGGCCAGCTTTCATTGGTATGAATCGTGATTTGTGTGGAGCTGGGGCTTTATAACTAGCTATTTTGGCCTTCACGTGAGATGCCCTCAACTAGCCAGTCTTCTTTTATGTGTGGGGATCTGCTTCAACTAGCGTCCCCATTTTAATGGCATAGCTCTAGCCTGTCATGTGGGCACCTTTCTCTACATATGTCGTGGGGTGTCCTTTGTTGTTGTGCGAGCTCCGTTTTATCTAGCATGAAGTGCTTCCTCTCAATACTGTGCTCCTCCACTTTACATGAGCTTCTAATTACATATTGCAGCTGAAAGCATCCTCTTAATTGCACTTTTCATCTGAACTTCTCATGTTGATTATAGATATCTTTGATACATAATGCATCTTGCAAACTTTATACATATAATGCTGGAAATAGAGGATTAAAAGCCACAACTTGTTCTCTAACTGTTTGAAAATCACTTACCTTTTCTTGTAGTTGGAAATGATGAATCTTTTCATGTTTTAACTCACAACATTCAGTGGATCCTACCTTGTAGAAAATGAATGGTGTTTTTTCCTTTGATTTGTTTATTATTTATATTTCTATGCAACAAATATTCAGTGATGTTTCTTTGTATCTTGTAGTTGCTTGTCAATATTCACTTGGGGGTGAATCTTCTGGCACTTAATTAATCTATTCATGACTCCCCATTTGTGAAACACAAAGAATTATGTCCTTGGTATACAAATTTGTGATTTCTATAAGGAGAAAGGTCAACATTAATATTTCCATCCTTTTTCTTGTCAAGAAAATGTTCATTTGGCTACTTACTAGTCAAATCAATAGACCCATTTATCACTCCCATAGAAACATCTTGTTCTATTTCATTTAGGCCCAATTCATAACTTACCCCTAGAACATGCCATATGCTATCTATTTCACCATTGCTAAGATATGGTTCATACCCACTTCCTAACATAGATGTAACAACATCAACAGTTCCTAAAGTTGTTTTAACAACCAATAATTTACCATAACTAAACAAGTCACCTTGGCACATATCATCTTGCTTCAAGACATAGTCAACTTTCGTCATGAAAACAATACAAAATTTGAGCCCTCTCAATAATTGATGGAAGAAAAATTTGTTAATAATCCTTTGTCAAGAGCTAATGGGAACATATTAGTTGGTATAAAATAGTATCCATGATTCTATATACAACATAATCATCATTAAAATTTCTTCTGAGATGTTCGACTGATCCATGTGGCATAGGATCCGTGTTTCATGGAGAATCATTTTACATCTACTCTATTATCAAGTACATTTAGAATTCTCTTGAAAGAAGCTTTCTCTTTTTTAGGATCCATTATTTATCAATTTACTTTTCACCTTATAAATCTAGCAAAATCAGTCGGGCCCGAAAGTGGGTCTGGCTAAATTTTTTTTCAATTTCAAATAACTAACTTCTTAAAATACCCTACTAAACATCCCACATTGACTGGATTCAAATTCAATCAATTTTCTGCCATTAAAACTAATTTTATGCTTAATCTGCAAACTTGTGATTTTCAACTAACAAGGCCTGTCGGCTGCCTTTAAAAACTTACCCGAACATCAGACTAGGCTCTAAAAACTGGCCCACTAAATCTTTGTTCTACCTAATTTCACCCTATTAGATCTCATCTCATGAAGAATTTAGGGTCAAAAGATATGTGCTATCAAAGTGACCATTTTAGAACTGCCTGCAAGATAACATGTTAGAAAACAACAAACTGGGTTCGGATTTGGCTTTGAAAACTAGGAAAACTGACACATGGGGGGATGAAAACTAGGGTGTTCGTTCTTTGTCATGAGGATATTATGAATCTACAATTTGGGCTCATGACAAATAATAGGATGCATTTGGCATGCAGTCAAAGTGAGCTACTTGGATTTTCTGACTGGAAAGAATGAGAAGAAATTAATTTTTGCGAATGGAATTGACCTAGAAAAGTGTGCAAATGTATTCATCAAGACCTAAAAATTGGCACACTTGAAGTATTTTCAAAGGAGAAAATAGTGGTACAATCCATTCAATCTTACTAGTAATGAATCTCAAGTTATGGCATCCTGAGCAAGGGTACCAAACAATCTGCAAATATTGACACCAGTAAAACTTTAAAAATTACATTTGGAATCACATTTGAAAACTAATCAAACAGATTCGTCATAAGTTGAAACTTGAAATATAACAAGTCTCTAACATTTGTAATACAATGCAATAGGAATTTAAACATTTGGGTCAACTAGTCAAAAGTTATAGCACGTCAAATAGGGCTTCCTAGAATTCTAAATATTTTGCAAAAGCATGAAAACATTAAAAGACCAACTTTGAGGGATTCAAAACCTAGTCAAATAGACTCAAAATGGCTCAAAATCTGAAACATAGGCTCTCTAGTATAGACACTAGATACTTCCAAAGTGGTGGATCATGAAACATTTATGAGTGCAAGTTATTTGATTGCAAACATAGGCTCCTATCACAAACTGACACTTAGGGTAAAATGCAGATTTGACATTTGCTGAAAATGGGACTTCATGAAATGACTTGGAATGATAATTTATTATCATGAAACAAGTAGGCATACTAAATGAAAGGTGCTAGAAGCATTAAATGCCTTTTAGGCCTCAAACTCATAGCCGAGTACATGTGCATCAAAAGCTTTTATAGGGCTCAATTTTTCTCAATGGTGCTCAAAATTTGGGCTACAATTTTGAGCACCAACACATTTGACCAAGTAGTCTATGTAGGTCATCTTTCTTATCTTTTTGACCATCTTAGAATCCAAAATCTTCTCTAAATGTAGTGGTTGGCTAGGTGGAAAGTCTTTGATCCATTCTACCTATGCATCATCAGTATCCAGTAGGAAAATCGTTAGTCCTTGTATCACCTTTGAAAGGGGTGAGATCACAAACATTAAAGATAGGAGAAATAGAGATGGTTGAGGGCAATGAGATTTCATATTCATTTTCCCAAAATTTAAGCAATATCTGATAGGGTCCAATATTTATCATCTACAACTTGGTGTGTCCCCTGGGTAGCATTTCTTTGTTCAAATATGTCCACACTTGATCTCCTTCTTTGAAAGAATATTGTCTTTTCTTCATGTGTTCTTGTTCTTTGTACCTTGCAATATTCTGATTTAAAGTGCCTTTGACTTGATCATGAATTTTCTTGATCCATGCTGAGAATTCTTCACCTTGTGTATTGACTTTGAAGCCATTAGCTAAATCTCTCAATTCCATGACTCCTCTAGGATGAAGTCCATAGTTTACTTAGAATGGTGTCTCCTTGTTGACCTATTTACTAAGTCATTGAAGGAAAATTCTACTTGAGGGAGGATAGCATCCCATGTATGTCCATATTGTTTAGTTAAACACCTTAGAAGGTTATCTAAAGGTTTGTTCACTACTTTATTCTACCTATTTGTTTGTGGATGATAGCTAGAACTGAAAGATAGATTTGTGCCCAATTTTTTTGATAGGGTCATCCAAAAATGAAATTAAAATTTTACATCTCTATTAGAGGTAATGGATGTTGGTAATCCATGAATACTGACCACTTCCTTCAAAAGTAGGTTAGAAATATGTGAAGCATCATTAAAGCTTTTGTAAGGAAAAAGATGAGCCATTTTACTAAATCTTCCCACAATAATAAAAATGCTATTAAAACCTTGTATTGTTCTTAAGAGATCGAAGATAAATTCCATACCCACACTATCCCATGGATATGTTGGAATTGGTAAGGGTTGGTAAAGACCTTGGTTTGTTTAGACTCCCTTGGCCTTGGCTCTTTGGAAAATTGTTCAAGTTTCAACAAACTTTCTCACATCAGTAGTTAGTTTTGGCCAATGGTAGTTTCTCCTTAGGAGTTCTAGAGTCTGGTAAATCATAAAGTGTCCTCTTAATGTTCAAAAATGCTTCTTTTTTATCATATTTTCCCTCATGGAGTATTTTGGAATGCAAATTCATCATCCATTAAACAACATACCATTCTACAATAAATATTTAGAATATGTAGTGTTATAGGCATTAGATAAAGTAGAGCAAACCTTATTGATGTAACCAAATTCTAGATCATCTTTGTATAGGTGTTTAAGGGAATCAATCCCCATGCTTTGAATTTTTACTTGTTCCACCAAGGTTACTCTCTTGCTAAGAGAATATGCTACCTTGTTTGGAGTGCCTTTCTTGTGCTTAATAGAGAATGTGAAGGCTTGGAGTTTATCAACCCACTTCATGTGTCTGCAACTCAACTTGTCTCTACTATTTAGGAAGCCTAGTGCATGATTGTGTGTATAGACAATAAATTACTTAGGAATAAAGTAGTGCCTCTATTTCTTAAGAGCCTAAAACATATCATATGGTTCTAGGTCATCTTTAGTGTATCTCTCATTGGCATCATTGATTTTTTAGAAAAGAAGGCTACTAGTCTTCCCTCTTGATTGTAGACTACACCTATGGAAAGATTTCTAGCATCAACCTCCATTGTCAACAATTTGTTGAAGGTAGATAATTCCAAGATTGGATATTGCACTACTTTACCCTTCAAATATATAAATGTTGCATCTACTTGTGTTGTCCATTGAAACTTTTTTTTCTTACCTCCTTTGATGGTATCCAATAAAGGTGCATAGATATGACTAAAGTTCTTGAAAAAATTTCTATAAAATGTTGCCAATCCATGGAAGCTCCTAAATTTCCCTTCTATCTTGGGTGTTGTCCAATTAATGGTAGCCTCTAACATTTTAGGATACATTTTTAGAGTGCTTTTTGAGATGATAAATCCTAAGAATGTCAATTGTATCTGCATAAATGAATATTTTTCAAGGTTGGTTTCTAATTTTTTTGTATCCTTAGGACTTGTTCCAAATGCTTCATACACTCTTCCTTTGTTCTACTAAAGATCGATAGGTCATCTAGATAGACCATTGCAAACTTACCTATGAATTCATGAAGCACTTCATTCATTGGCCTTGGGAAAGTGCTAGGGGCATTGCTTCAACCAAATTTTATGAAAAACCATTCATATAATCCTTCAATGGTTTTAAATGTTGTTTTCCACACATCTCCAAGCTTTATCCTTATCTAATAATAGCCTAATTTAAGGTTTATTTTAGAAAAGTAGCATGCTCCTCCAAGTTGGTCTACTAGATCTTGTGTATAGGAAACCTATACCTTATATTTATTTTGTTTATATCCATAGAGTTAGTGAAAAGTCTCCACTTTCCATCCTTTTTAAGGGCCAATAGAGTAGGGACCGCACAAGAGATGAGACTCTTTTGTATGATTCCTTTTCCAAAAAATCACTTGTTAGCATGAATGATGATGATACTACATTGGGGGAGTATTTTGAGAATTGGAGAGTATTGATATGTTGCATTCATTACTATTTCATCTTAACATTATTTTTGTAAACACTAGCATAGTAGAAGAAATAGATCTTCATGATAAGGGAAATGGTTTGATTGTATGGTCATGCATAGTTATGGACATGTACAACATAGTATCCTGATGACATGGTTAAGTACACAGATTCTAAATCAATGGCATATGGAAGTTGTACCCAATTTATTGAGAGCAACATAAAGATAGAGTATTGAGAAAGTAGTTCCTGATGGTTTTTGTCTTTCTCATATCCCAGATGTAATAAAGTGATGCATAGTCAAGAAATGGTAGAGGACAGTTAGAGAATGTGTAGTCCTTTGTATTGCACATGTAAAGTTTTCCATAGACTACGAGCTGACAATGCTATTGTAATTGTAATTTAATTAATTATCTTATTTTAATTAATTGGGAAAGCCTCAAGGATGAATCAAGGAATTATTATGATGTGCTATAAAAGGAAAAATGTATTCCTTGATTATAAAGTGTATGATGTATGATGTGTATTGAGATCATTTTTTGAGTGTGAATTATGAAAAAGGAGTTGAGTACTTATTGAATGTGAGTAAGAAATCCAAGGGGTTATTAGATGCACAATTTGAGATCTAGTTACAAGATCTAAAGGAGTAGAAGTGATAGAGATAGAGGAAGGAATTACAATTCAATTATATTATTCTTTGAGGAATAATACAAAGATCATTTGTAAAATGGGTTCATTGGCCTTTCCCTTGAGGTTGTTTGTGCTATGGGTCCAACTATCTTCCAAAATGCCTAACAGGGTTGGAATCTCTTAACAGAGATTCAAAGTCTCCTAGCAGGGACACATATGTACTTAATGTTGTAACATATACCTAATAGGGTCCATCCTCTAACAAGAAATATTTATTCTATTACATCATCTTATAGGTACCATCCCCGTTAGGGTTTTCCCTCTAATTAAGGGTTGCCCTAGTTAACATATCTATTGTTATTGTGCATGAGTATCTTGTTGTACTTTCATTTTACATTACTCATATGGTTAAGATTTTTTAAGATTTTTAATTGTGATATTAGTTGGATGATTGATTCATCCCCCCCTCCTCTTATCTATGTGAGTGGACTATATATTCTAACAATTGGTATTAGAGATTCTAGTTCTTGAAGGAAAAGCTTAATAACTTTGTGAGATTAATATAAAATATGTTAATGAAGGATAGTCCTAGATTTGATGGGGCAAACTATGACATTTGGAAAGAGATGATGAATAATCATCTATTGTGCATGGGTCCATGATATTGGCAATTGTTAAAGAAGAAAACTTGGAAGCTTGTAGTGAAGAAGAGAGAGATCTATTCATGTGTAACATGAGAGAAAGAGAAACCCTACTTAAAATACTTCCAGAGAATGAATATAGTTAGGTAAAGGAATTTTTAACATCTCATGAAATTTAGAAATCTTTAGAATCTAGTTTTGAAGGTAATGATCATGCAAAAAGAATGAGATTACAGAATTGGATATATGCATTTTAGGATGCTAGAATGATGGAAGATCAATCTATAAGAAGTTATGATGGTAGAATATCAAAAATGGTTGTAGGAATTTAGTCTCATGGTGGAACCAAAGAATATTATGAAGTCATATAGAAGACCTTGAAAATATTGACACCACCATTCAAGCCTATACCTTAGATGATTAAACTAGTGATGCACTGCACTAATGATTTCACTAAGGAAAAATTGTTTGGAAGATTAGTATCAATAGAAGAATATCTAAAATAGTTTAGAGAACTTGCAAGAGTCAAAAAAACCTCTAGTACACTAAATATTCAAACTAATTTAACAAGGAGTATGAGCACCTATGGAGATTTTGCTGGTAGTAGAAGAGCTGATGAAGACAAGAAAATTGAGCAATGAATATCCCTTTTGGTGAGAAGAAAAAAAAAATGGTAAGAAAATCATTAAATGTTGGACTTGTAATTAATTTTTTATTATGCATCTAAATGTCTCAAAAGAGAGAAACAAGTATAAAGGGAAGTGTAACCCTAAAAAAGATGGAGATATAAACTGTTTGTATGGAAATGAAGATGAAGAATCATATGAAAAAGGTCAAAGTGAGAGTGATGGTGAATTAGGATTTGTGGATATCAAGGAAGATGATCTTGATAGAGAAATTATAGAAGAAAGTGTTCTAGTTACCCACATGGAAAAGAAGGCTAATTGGATAATTGATAGTGCTTGTTCACATCACATTACTAGTGATATGAATATGTTTGTTAAGTTTAAGAATCGCGATGGTGATATTGTTGGAGTTGGTAACAATGCAGCCTTCCATATAATATGAATTGGATCCATTTCTCTTGATGGTAAAACTAACATTGATGATGTTTATTTTGTTGATGGATTGAAGCATAACTTGTTTAGTGTTTGACAGTTGGTGGACAAAGGTTATTAGTTGTAGTTTATTGAGAAGACCTACACTATAGAAGATAGAGATGGTAAGATGATTGGAACTAGCACTAGATCTAAAGTTAATGTATTTCATTTGAATCCTACTAAGATGACATGTTTGGTAGCTAAAGTGGATAGTAGTTTTTTGTGGCATAGAAGATTTTGTCACATAGATTTTGATAACATTGTGAAGGTTAGTAGCACTTTTGTAGTCATAAACTTTCCTAAGATTGTTAAGCCTAGTAATGTTGTGTGTAAGTCATATATTTTGGCTAATCAAAAGAAATTATCATTCCCTAGCAAGAAGTTCACTACTATGGAGAAGCTAGAGATCATTCACATAGATCTAAGTGGTCCTTCAAGAACAAGAGGATTCTATGGTGAAAGTTATTTTATGATTTGTATTGATGATTTCACTATAATGGTGTAGGTAGCATTTCTTTAAGAGAAATATGAAGGTTTTGAGAAGTTTAAGATTTTTAATAATTGAGTTGATAATGAATCTTGTGATAAGACTAAGTGTTTGAGATCTAATAGAGGATGATAATTCACCTCTAGAGAATTTAAAATATTTTGTGAAGAAAATGGAATCAAATGACAATTATTTTCACCTAGAACACCTAAGAAAAATGCGATTGTTGATAGAAGAAATAAGTCTATAGTAGAAGGAGCGAGAGTGATGCTATTTGAGAATGATGTTTCTAACACATTCTAGAGAGAAGTAGTTAATATAGTAGTATATACTCTGAAAAAGCACAAATCAAAAAAGGTATGGATAAGAAACCCTATGAAATATGGTTTGGAAAGTCACCATAAGTCAAATATTTTATAATATTTGGGAGAAAATTGTTATATTAAGAGAGACAATGGCATTGGCAAGTTTGATCCAAGAAGCGATGCAGGTATATTTCTTGGCTATTCATTGAAGAGTGAGGCTTATAGATGTTTCAATTATAGAACTAAGACAATAGTTGAATGCAAAAATGTAAGGATTGATGAGAAGTTTGAAACTAAAGAAAATTTGGTAGATTATAATTTAGATGTACAAGAGAATAACCTTGGAATTGTTAGATAGAATGTTGAAGTTTTGTTGAAGACTAACAATGACTTGTAGAATGATGTGCTAAATTTTGGGCCTAGAGGAGAAAAAAAATTTAAATATAGAGAAGAGAAAATAGTTGAGATTTCAACTCTTACCCCTAAAAGGAATTTGAAAAGGAATCACTCTCCTAAGAAGATAACTGGAAGTAAAGAGAAAGGCATAATGACAATAAACTAAGTAAATGAGGAGATATGTTTGATATCTCAAGTTAAACCCAAGTGTGTAGATGAAGTAGTCAAATATAATCATTGGATCCAAGCAATAAAGGAAGAATTGGATTAGATAGTAAATAATGATACATAGGAGCTAATTCCTAGACAAAAAGACAAGAACGTAATAGGAACAAAGTGGGTTTTCAGGAATAAGATGAATCAAAAAGGAGAAGTTGTGAGAAGCAAGGCCAAACTTATTTGTAAAGGTTGTTCACAACAAGAATGCATTGATTATGAGGAAACATATGCACCTATAGCAAGAATGGAAGCTGTAAAAAGGTTCCTGCCTTATGCAATGAACAAGAAATTCAAGGTTTATCAGATATATGTGAAATCTACATTTCTGAATTGAGAATTAGGAGAAGAGGTTGACATTGATGAATATGAAGTATTTCCTTTATCAAAAGATAAAGACATGGTATGGATATTAAAAAAATCTCTTTATAGTTTGAAGAAAGCACCAAGAACTTGGTATGCAAGGTTGGATAGTTACTTGGAAAAGCTTGGATTTGCTAAAGGTAAGATAGACAATAACTTGTATCTAAAATAGACTTAATATCATTTCTTGATTATTATAATATTTGTTGATGACATAATTTTTGGAGGAAATGATTAAGATATTGATAAATTTCCAAGGAGATGAAGAATGAATATGAAATCAACATATAGGAGAAATAAATTTTTTCCTAGGATTGCAGATTGTGCAAAATAATGATGGTATATTCCTTTCATAAGCTAAGTATCTAAAAGATTTGTTGAAAAGGTTTGGTTTGAAAAGTTTTAAACTTGTTGGCACACCTAAGATAACTAGTCACAAGTTATCCAACAAAGGTGAGACATCTATAGTGGACCAGAAGAAGTACAGATCAATGATTGGATGTTTGTATTATTCGACTCACACCAAACTAGATATAGAAAATGCAATTGAGATTGTAGGTAGATTTCAAGTTGATCCTATATTTATGCTAATTAGGTAGCAAATATGGATGACATGAAGACCACTTATGGTGGAGCTTTCTTTCTTGGAGGAAGATTGGTTTCTTGGTTAAGAAAGAAGAAAGTTTGCATTTCATAAAACACTGCTGAGGTAGAGTTTGTTGTAGTAGAAAATAACTATAATCAAGTTATGTGGATGAAGCACATTTTGAAGGATATCAAAATTGAGATAAAAAAAAACCTATTATTATTTATTATGATAATAAAAGTACAATACTTGTATGTCTAAGAATCCTATATTGCATTCTAAGAAAAAACATATATCTATTAAGTATCATGTGCTAAGAGAGAAAGCAATTAAAAGGAGATTAGATTGGAGTATGTAAGTACTAAGGATCGGATTGTAGATATATTTATGAACCTATTTCCTAAAGATATATTTTGAGTACTTGAGATGTATGCTTTGGGTTATGCCTCTACCTACTTCTAAGTAGTTGACGTAGAGAGTGTAGCAGTCTAGTGGTAAAAAGCACCATTATTTGACTCAACTAAATGATGATGCTTCTTTTATGGGGGATTATTTGGTATGTACTAAGTCATTGGGGATTTTTCGTATTTGGTATTTTGTATTGAATAATATATTTGGACACTTGATTTAGTTGATGAATTGGAGCAACTAATTAGAAATTGGTATGTAACATTTGGTATCAAGTTTGACACCTTTGATATTGATGTCAATGGGGGGAAGATGTGCATAAAAGTATCTCCTCAAGCCTATGGGAGAATATGTATGGAAGAACTCCTAAAACAATGAGGGAGAGATATGATCAACCAACAAAAATAGAAGTTTACTTGGTATTCTTGGAACTTAGATAGTTTTTTTATCTATGTTGCCATTAATGCCAAAGGGTGAGATTTTTAGCATGAATGCTAAAGATACTACACTGGGGGAGTATTCTTAGCATTAGAGAGTATTGATATGTTGTATTCATGACTATGTTTATAATTGATGTTAACATAGCACTATTTCTATAAACACTGGTAGAGAAGTAGAAAAAGATCTTGATGGTACAAACAATGGTTTGATTTTTTGGTCATGCACAATTATGGACATGTACAACATAGTGTCTCAATGATGTGGTTAAGTGCACAGAGTCTAAATTGATAGCATAAAAAAGTTGTATAGACTATGAGCTGACAATGCTATTGTAATTGTAATTTAATTAATTATCTTATTTTAATTTATTAGGAAAACCTCAAGGCCAACTAAAGGAATTATTATTAAGATGTGGTATAAAGAAAATATTTTTTCCTTGATTGTAAAGTGGATGATGTATGACGTGTATTGAGATCATTGTTGAAGTTTGAATTAAAAAAAGGAGTAGAGTGTTTTCTGAATATACGTAAGCAATCCTAGGGATTATTGGATGTGTAGTTCAAGATCTAGTTACAAAATCTAAAGGAGCAGAAGTCTATTTGATAGGATAGAGATAGAGGAAGTAAAATTTAGTTCTATTATTTAGCAAGGAATAATATAAAGATCATTTGGATGGTGGGTTTGTTGGTCTCTTGCTTGAATTTATTTGGGTAGTGGGTCTACATATCTTCCACAACTCCTAACAAGAACTCATATGTATTGAATGTTGTAAAAGATTCCTAATAGGGTCTATCCTCTAACATGGAATATTAATATTAGTACCGTAGACACCTAAATTTGATTACACTGCTTTGGTAATCCTATTTAGTTATCTCTAAAGGCATCATTAATTAAATTTCTATTTAATTAATCTTTTGCCATCCCCTAGCTGATTAATTTAATTAATCATCTATAGTCCTAATTGATAAATCAAATAACCTATTATTTATCAATTAATCCTATTCTTCTATCTAATTCTAAAATCCTCATTTATTAAATAAATCTATTTGATAAATAAAGCCCTCAAATCTAATAACCCCTAAACTATTCTAAACCCCCCTTTTAGCCTAATCCACTCCATCCACCCATACTGACCAAGCTTAGCCACTAACTCACCCACCCTCATTGAATTCCATCCACTTGCATATCTCTAACAAGCTTAGTCTAATCCTAAATCACCTCTAATCCCCTCCTCTAACCTTGTCACATTCCCTAAGTAAGCTTAAGACTTTCCTAAGCCAAGCAAAGTCAATAATCTCAACTCCCTCCAAAATATCCCAACCACTAAGCTTTCAATGCTCTTACAAGGCCATAAAGACTCTTACAAGCCCATTCATTGCTCTTACAAGCCATTATGAAAGGTCTTTATGAAAATATTATCCCTTGAGCCTCCTTTTTTGACTCATCCATCCCCTTGCCTCCATCCACTCACTCTGTGACATGTGTCACTCCCTGGTTGGTGTTAAACAAACACAATCCATGTGCTCCCCTTTGACTGCATCCTAGCCCTCCTTAAGCTTTCATCTCTCCTTGCATCTTAACCCTCCATCCCTCAAGCCCTTAGCCTATAAATTAAATCCCCTCCCAAGCCATTTCATCACAACCTTTAAGAAAAAGTTATAATGCTAGTTTGAGAAACAAAGCCTTTAAACCATACCCTTATAATGCCAAATTGAGATCTCACAAGGCTACCAATTTGTCATTACCCATCCATCTCCATTGAAGCTATTTTTGATAACCTTGAGCATACATACCAAATCTAAGAAAATAGACTCATCCCTAAATCAAGTGACCATCCTCATTGGGAGAGCCATTCTATGGCTCATATTCTCATTTGAGGGTTTCACTTTGTCTCTCATATATGTTATGATTTTTATGCTAGTTAATACTTTGTTCTATTAATAGATTAGTATTTCTTGCTAACATATTTCTCATATACATTTTGGCACACCCGGTGGGACCCCACTGTGGGTCATTTAATTATCCATTTCTATCTATATGTTGTTTTTTTTTAATAATCTAATGTTTCTTGTTGTTTGAGTGAGTTGTAGGGTGTTTCACTTGTTTTTGCAGGTTGAAGAATGCACTTGGGAAGAAAAAATACCCTCTAAAATTTGAAAGTAACCAAAAAATTTAAAAAAATTGGAAAAAATCCATGCATTTCAGTTCTTTTCATGCAGTGTCGTCTTTGCAGATTGGCATTTGCGCCTACAAATTATCGTCTTCACCAGCTACTCTATCATCTCTACAACCAAACTGACGTCTCCACAGTTTGGCATCTCCACCTAGTCTTTTTCTGTCGGCACTATCACTAGACTGTCATCTCCACATCCTTAACTGTCGTCTCTGCAGATCAGCACCTCTGCCAGCTACTGTGTCATCTCTGTCGCCACCTCTAGTCTTCTGTCATCTCTGTCATTGCCAACCTAAACAATCATCTCCACAACCTAAACTGTCCTCTCTGCCATCACCAACCTAAACTTTCATCTCTGTCGTTCAGCATCTCCGCCCGATTTCCTATTTTCTGCGCCGCAAACTAAATTGTCATCTGTGTCTCTTTCTTTGTTGTCTTCGCAGATCAACGTCTTTGCAGTTTGGCATCTCCTGCTAATGAACTGTCATCTACGCCTATCTTTGTTGCATTTCTATTTTAACATCTTTGTTTCTGCACTTTGTTTCTATTTTAACTTTTGGTGGTTCCATAGAGTAGAGGTTTTTTTAAGCATTTTTACACCTAGGAAAAAGAACAAAGAAAGTTAAATTTATTTTTTCCATAGTTAAGCTTTCCTTTTGAAAAATTTTGGGTGACTAATCAAATTGTTTTTTGTCTCATTGCAGGTTGGAGCAACAAACTTAATCATATTTTTTAGGTTTTTCTTAGAATAAACTTGCATTGTTAAACACATTTTTCTTTGAATGAATGTTGCTTAAACATAATCTTGAATGCCATGGATTAAAATCAATTTTCTTTGGAATGCATGACTAAAACAAACAAACTCAATCTTGAATGCAAAAGATCATCTAACCATTGCAATATCTCACACTTCAATTTTTGGGGCATAAAAAGAATCTACATTCAAGGAACTTTCTAAATTATAAAAATCAAATAAAGACGCTCTAGGTGAGTTTGTAGTTGGACTCACCCTCTTTAATCACCTATCAATTTAACCATTGGTTGCAATCTCAGTGCCATCTATGGGGATGGGTCCACTTAAGAGGTTGTTAAGTGCTCCACAAAGATCAAACTTCACTTACTTGTATTTTTATTAGTTTTTCTAACTTAGAAAATTTCTTGAATGAACATTAGGCTTGCTAACACTTCATTTGGGCATTAAAATTTTAACAAATCTTGACATGGAGGGTCTCTAGGTGCGCGCTTGAAATCGAGTTTTACACATCTTTTTTTTTGGGCTTAAAACAAAATCACACCAACTCTTGAATGCCTTAAAGAAAATTAATTGATACTTGACGTGGAGGGCCTCCGGGCATAGGGGTTTACTTTCTTGTTGACCCTAACTCTTCTTCTTGTTTGCATTCTTCAACCGATTTTACTTTTGTTGGCGCATTTCAAGTTGGAATTGAATATTTGCATCTTAAACATGAGTGCTTGCAAGGTCTAGATCAACACACATAAGAGTTAGTTGGTAAAAGAAGAAACATGTTTTTTAGCCCAAGGTCATCCACGTCTTCTCTCCCCTTATCATCTTTTGAGGCCATCTTGGGTGCATAAGATTAGGATCCAAAACCTTGTTTCTCTTTTTAGGAGGCCTGCTTGGAGATTTCATCACCCCTTGGATGACCTCAACTCCAGCATTCTGGTGGAGTATAAAGATTGGGAGGTGAATCTAAAGACACCTCTCTTGGAATCAAGATTTTTTCACTCGGGCTAAGCCTCAAGGAACTTTATACCCTTGAGAAGTGAAAGAGGTGAAGTGGGTTACCACTTCTCTCGGCTATGTGACATCTTTTTGGTTTCATCTACGGATTTAGGCCTCATGTACATTGTGTATATTGAGGAATCCCTAGCTAAACCAACTATCAACCTTGCAGACAACCATCTAGGGTGTTAATGTGTTTGAAGTGACTAATCGAAACATTTGTAAAACATACACACTCCTTGGCACAAGTATCACATTCTAAGAATCAAAAACTTCTATTTGGTTGTTCCTATCTATTGCTTGATTTTTTATTTGTTGAATGAATGTTTGCCAAACTTGGTCAATCCTAGCTTAGGGCATAATTACCATAGTCACTTCCTGTTTCAGGAGTTGACAAAGTTGAAGCAAAAAAATTGAGATCTCTCAAAGCCAAGCAGATTCAGGAATTGATGTCAAAACAACCCAAACCCAAACAGAAGTTTCAAAAAGTTAAACTCAAGCCATCTCAAGCATACCAAGAACTTTCAGCCAAGAGAAAGGAACTAACACCAAGCCCTTGAATTGTCAAACTCCACAAAGCAGAGGAAAAAGCTGTCAACAAAGCCCTTCAAGATGCCTGGTTAGATCAGACCATCCAACTTAACCAATATCCAGGAGTTAACTATGCTTATGCATTACCAACTAGGCATGATTTCTATGATTAGACCCCCTTGTTTCTCCACATCTTCTTACATAAGTTTCACTTTAGAGTCATCTTTGTAGGAAAGCCAACCATCTTTAGTCCTCCCCTTAAGCATTTTAGCTCATCCATCTCATTTAGAACCAAACTATCTAGCCAAAAATCCAAAGACTTCACATCCAAGCCTTCAAAATTGTTGTTACTTTGCCAAAACTTTACCATTCCTAACATCTTCCAAATCCACCAGCCTCACCAAGGTTATCCCTTTGACAGAGCTTTGTCTAGGGTAATCTAGCTTTGTCACTTGTTATCCCTCATCACCTTGAGCTAAAGGTTGGTATTCACAAGTGTTCAATCTTGTGTCCTTCCTAAAGGATCATCAATCTATCCTTAAGTTGACACAATCACGACCAAGCTTGCACATAGGAAAGCAGACCTTTCATGCTTTGGCAACATATCTTTGAAGTTAGAATCCCCAACTCAATCCTGCTTAGGTTTTGTCATATAGCTTTGCCTCAACCTAGGAAATCATTTGCATAGAAAAGCCTTCCTCTTTTCCATCCATCAGCATTGTTGCATCTCATCCCTAGGAAACATTTTGCATTTTCATGCCACCCGTCACTCGCTTAGGCAAGAAGAAGAATGAAACAATGGAGCCCTATCATTTGGATCAAACAAAATCACTCCCCTTGAGCAGTCAACCATCCTTCAACCGAGAGAATACCATACCATCACCTACTGAAATTGAAGCTTTCATGAACCAACCAGGAAATGCAGTATTGGTGAACACCATTATAGACAAAAATAAGGAAACAATCATGGCTAACTTTTGAAGGGACAACATTGGAGCCTTCAACTTTGGAAGACCTCCTCCCCTATCAGAGCCATCTCACCTATTGTTTGGACAACTCCCACCACCCATAGGCTCTTATGATTCAAATTATCCTCAATATGTGCCAAAAGAAGAGCCTCAACCCACCCTATATGATTCAACAGACCCAAACATACTAGCTTCCACCCAAGTTGAAATCTCCCTTCCACAAGCCAATCCAGCCACCACCACTCCACCATTGGTCCATACCACTCCATCCCAAACCCCCTTTTACCAAAACACCTCATCATTCACTCACTTCACTATTGCTGCTGCGGCTCTCTAATCTAGCCTTCCAAATCCACCCATCTCCCAAATCAGTGCTAGCATCTTTGACCAACCTTAGCAATATACAACCAGGATGCCACCCATGGCGCCAAGTAATCAACCTTTCATCACCCCCAGCTTGGTTACCTCAAATCAAAACACAATTCCATCATTTTCACTAGGTCCTTGGAGCTCAGTGCCATCAGCCACAAATCCACAAGCTACTACCCTCACTCCAGAAAGCTATCAAACCCCACCAGCTACTACCAATGTTCTACCAAGCTCTCAAGTGACCCAAGCTCCTACCACCACTCTACCAAGCTTTCAAATCTAGCCACCAAGCTATCAAACCCCATTAGTTCCATTCCCAAGCTTTCAATTCCCACCACCTCCACCACCAACCAATCCATTACCTCCTATTACCAACTATTTTTCTATGCCACTTCTAGGAGAAAATCCACCACCACCAACCACCAATTACTTGGCCTCTTTTTCCATGCAGATACCTTCCCAAATGGGGGCATAGCCCACATATATTGGTCAAACTCCTCAAATCTAAAGTCAAGTTCCACAAGCTCCCCAATCCTTCCCCCAAGCTTCACAACCATCTTATATCTTACCTCCACAAAGCAATCCATTTATCCCACAGCTAGCCTATGTTCCTCAATCCCAACCTCAAATCCAATATCAGCAGCAAGCTTCGCAACACATGCAACAATATGTGCCACCTCCACCTCAGTAACCCATCATCCACCATTTAGTTGCCCAAGCCATGTACAATCCATATCAGCCCATACCTCAAAACCATCCATATTCCATTGCCCCATCTAGCACATACCTAGCTCAGGGCACTCCTACATTGGGGGCACCCCAACCATCACCCATTAATTCAGAATGGGAAGCCATGAAAATAGCTTTGAAGAAAATCCAAGAGGGAAATGATCCAAAAACCTTCAAATTTGAGAATGTGTGTCCTTATCCATTTGACAGAGCCATTACCATGACACCATTTCCCAAGCATTTTGAGACACCCAAGTTTGACAAATTTAGAGGAAAAGGAGACCCTATCACACATATCAAAGAATTTTATATGCACTGCCAAGAAGTGGCATATGATGATGTCTTTCTCTTGTGTCTCTTTCCCAAAAGCTTGGCCAAACCAGCTCTTGAATGGTTTTATAGAATCCCATATGGCACAATTAAAAACTTTGCTAAATTGTCAGAGGAATTTGTAGCTCAATATGCCCATCTTGTTGAAACAAGGCTATCAGTAGTTGATCTTGTCCACACTAAACAAAAAGGTGGAGAAAGCCTTCTTGAATATTTGCAAAGATGGCAAACTCTTACCACCCGCATATCTTGCACCTTTCTAGAGCACGATTTGGTGAAAATGTTTATTGATAATGCCCATCCCATCTTAGCTCACCACATGACCATGAACTATTTGCAGACCTACAAAGATATCAAAGAGAAAGGAATGATCCTCGAAAAAGGACTCATTAAAGATAGTGTGCTCAAGATTTATAAAGAGGCCAACCAAAATCAATCACATTCCAATGACAAGTCTAGGTATTGGAACAAAAACAAGCATGTTGCAATAGATGGCATCACTGACACCAGACATGTGAATATTCTTGGTCCTTCTCAAAACCAGTCCAACCCACCATATCAACCAAACAATCAACAAGCTATCAACTACCAATAGTAGAATAACCAAAGCTTTCAAAACCACAATCCAAGACCCAACTTCCAAGGGTCTAGCAATCAAGCTAATGCCATCAATGTAGCTGCAGGATAAAAGCCCAGATTTCAACCTACACCTAGAAACTATACACCCCTTGGTGAGCCATTAGATGTCATTTTTGAGAAATTAGTCAACGAAAACCTCATCAAATTTCCTCCTACCCAAAAAATTGACCAAAGCCAATCCAAAGTTGCATGGTACAAAGATAATGAGTACTGCAAATTTCATAGGGTAAAAGGTCACACTAGCCTCAGATGCATGAAACTGAAAGATTATGTGCAAGACCTCATTGATCAAAAAGAAATCATTGTTGGTGCCCAAACCTCTCCCAATGCAGGATTATAGATCTATCAAAATGTTTTTCCTCCTCACAATAAGAAAAATCCTAGAAAAGCACCTATCCAAACCAACAAAAACAACACCAACAACCGCCAGCCAAACCAACAGCATGGGAAGAACAATGACCACACTTCATCCTATATAGACTATGGTAGCCTCATCGGTTGTATATTTGAAAAAGAGCCTTTTGTCAATGATATCAATATCCAAGGCCCAAACAATGAGTGTGTAGTCACCAGTAGAAGAGCACAATTTAACATCGTCGGTCCACCAATGTCACCAGCACTATTAGCTCCATCAAAAAGCCAGTACAATATCTTGGAACACCTTGGGAACATGCTAGCCCAAATCTCCATTTTAGACCTTCTCCGCACTAGTCCTGTGTACAGGAACATCCTTGAAAATGCTCTCATAGAATCCCATGTCCCTTCATATATCAACGCTACTAATTTTCATAATCTTGTTGGACACCTTTCCTCCTCATGTGCCCTATCATTCAAACCCATCGGCATAACTATGGTCAAGCCAGATCACACACTTCCACTCTGCATAGCCATCATGGTATCCAATTTTTTTATAAAAAGAGTAATGATAGATAATGGATCAGCCTTGAATATTTGCAACCTAAAATTCATAAAACAAGCTGGGTATACTGAGGCAGATATCATCAGTGAAGTTATCATCATCAAAGCTTATGACAACTTGGAAAGAACCACAGAAGGAACTATTTTGCTATCAATCAAGGTTGGGCCAGTCATCCAAGAAACACTCTTCCATGTTATTGATCTAAACCTACCATTTAACATCCTCCTTAGCCACCCATGGATTCATGCCATGAAAGTCATTCCATCCACTTACCATTAGTGTGTCAAATTTCTACATCAGGGCACTGAGGTAACCATTTGTGCCGATCCAAAACCCTTTGCTTACTGCAATGTAGTTGAAGCTTCATATACAAACCATTTCCCTGGAATTGATATCAGCACAGCCATTTCCAGCTCATCCCACACTTGTAATGACCCAGAAACCATCCTCACCTCCACCTTGTCTACCATGAAGATCAATAACAAAGGTGGTGGAGAGTATAGTCTGTCAGATGCATTTGCTGTCTAGGCACTCCCGCTTGATCCACACGCCCATGGATGACTAACATATCACAAAGCTAAGGAGATTCCACCTCGTCAATACAAACAGTTTGGCCCAACAATCTTTGTATCCTCAAAAATCCCTCTCCATGAGGAGCTCACTCCAGATATCAACAATTGGTTACATAAGGATGCACCTCAAATAAATCAAGCATGCCTTGATCACTTTAGCCAAAAGTATCCCCAAGAACATAAGCTCATCACTGACAAATGGAACTATTAAGGTGGTGGTCTAGGACCAGAAGAAAGAGACATGTAGTGACCCATCGATGCACACAAGTGGGAATCAAAGTCAGGTCTTGGCTTTGGCATACCCACAACTGGGGGCACCAATATGGATGGTCACGCTTTTTCGAACATTCACCATGACCTTGTCAAAATTGAAGACATTCTTGAGGAAGTTGAAAAGAGAGCCTACGATGATATCCTAGACCAAATCTCCCTCATAGACTCTATTCTCCAAGAACTATCCATCAACCTCATTGACCTACCACTCGCCCATCCACAACTCATAGATTGGGACTAGCCAAGTGTCATACACATTGATGAGTTCACATCAAAGGAAGCACTTATAAGATTCATGGGAGCTGAAACACCTCACAAGAAAATAAAGCTAGATTCTGTCTATATCTATAAGCTAGATCCTAAGGGGTATTTTGGAGAAAATTCCCAACCTAGTTCCGATACACCCAAAACTAGAACTAAGGTGAATTCGAGACTCGCTAAGGTAGTGAAGAGAACCCCTCAACAAGAAAATCTAGAGCCACAAGAAGAACATGAGGATTTAGCATTGCCTCCTCAAGATAATTGACCAGAGGTGTCTTCTATTCTAATTGAGGATACTATAGAAGTCAACATCGATTCTTTAGAGATCCCCAGACTTGTTCACATTGCTACATCCCTATCACAAGACCAAGCTAACCTCCTCTTTGAGGTCTTAAGAGAGAACATTGGCTGATTGGCATGGTCATATCAGGACATGCCAGGATTTGATCCAAAGCTTGTAGTTCATCATCTTCTAGTCGATCCAAAGATCAAGCCCATCAGACAAAAGCTTAGAAAAATGCACCCCAAGGTGGCATTACTAGTCTAAACTAAATTAGAAATAATGTTAGCTGCTAAGGTTATCCAACCTATCAACTACTCAGAGTGGATCTCCAACATGGTCCCCATCACTAAGCCTTCTGGTGACATCAGAATCTACACTAATTTTAGAGATCTTAACAAAGCTTGTCCAAAAGATGATTTTCCCTTACCCAACATAGATATGATTGTAGACCTTATAGCTGGACATGAAATTCTGTCCCTCATGGATGGATTTTTTGGGTATAATGAAATTAAGATTGTAGAAGAGGATTAGCATAAGATAGCATTAGCTACCCCTTGGGGAGCCTTTTGTTACAACATGATGCCTTTTGGCCTAAAGAATGCTGGGGCTACCTATCAAAGAGCTATGACAACCATTTTTCATGATCTCATCCATAGCATTTTGGAGGATTATGTGGATGATATCTTGGTTAAATCTCACACCTTCATGGATCATCTTGCTGACCTAGAGAAAGTCTTTGATAGGTTAGCCAAATATCATCTCATGCTAAATCCCAAGAAATGTGTCTTTGGGGTCACATCTGGAAAGCTTCTAGGCTTTATAGTTTCTAAATGAGGTATAAAGATCAACCCCAAGAAGGTCAACTCTATCTTAGACATGCCTCCTCCTCAAACACTACGACAGCTTCGCTCTCTTCAGGGAAAGCTTCAATCCATCCGACACTTCATCTCCTAGCTTGCAGATAAGTGTACACCATTTGCACATTTACTAAAGAAGGATGAGAACTTCAAGTGGGATCCTTTATGTCAGCGCAGCTTCGATCAGCTCAAGTAGTATCTCACCAATCCCCCTATCTCAAGGTTCCACTAGTTCCTGGTTGTCCCTTGATCTTGTACATATCAGCAACGCCTACTACTCTAGGGGCACTTCTAGCATAGCTCGATGACTACGGTAGAGAAAGAGCCATCTACTATATCAGTAGAACCCTAGTTGGTTATGAACTCAATTATACTCCTATGGAAAAAGCTTGTTTGGCAATTTTTTTCTCAACTCAAAAGCTTCACCACTACATGCTAAGTAATACCATCCAACTACTCTCCAAGATTGACCCTCTCAAGTATATACTCTCCAGAATAGCACTTATAGGTCGTTTGGCCAAATGGGTTATGCTCCTTAGCAAATTTGACATCCAATATGTGGACAAAATGGAAATCAAAGGGCAAGCTATAGCAAATCACCTAGCTGATACACCTCTAGTAGATACTTATCCGTTGATCACAAAATTTCCAGATGAGCATCTGTCTAATTGAAGAACAACCCCCATGGAAATTTTATTTTGATGGCTCATACACATCTCATGGATCAGGGGTAGGAATATTGTTGGTCACACCTCAAGGAGATTACATTATAAAAGCCTTCAAGCTACAATTCCCTAGCACCAAAAATATAGCTGAATATAAGGCTCTCATAGCAAGATTAAAGATAGCTGCAGAATGGAACATTGTTGAGATAAAAATCTTTGGTGATTCTCAACTCATCATTGAGAAAGCCCTAAATGAATATCAAACCAAAGATGAAAAGCTATTAACCTACAAAGAGCTAGTTGATTAGCTAACCCAACATTTACAAAGCTTTAGTTTACATTAGTGCCTCAAATGCAGAACAAAGTAGCAGATGTTATGGCTACTATCGGCTCGCTCTTGGAAATTCCCCAAGTAGCTACACAGTATGAGTTTTTAGTCGAGTAGCTCCTCACACCCACCTATGCGAATGAGGATTCAAACTGTGTTTGTATCTTAGTTGGCCCCCAATCCCCTTGGTACCATGAGATTCATGCTTACCTTAATGATGGTATCATATCCCCTCACCTCACACGTACACAATGCCAGAACCTCATCTGAAAATCATCCCGCTATGTTATCATAGCCAATACCCTATATCATCGGGGTTATCATGATACTCTCTCTCTCAATGTTTAGACCAAAACGAGGGCGCAATGGTGTTAAAAGAAGTACACTCTAGACTTTGTGGTTCCCACACGAGTGGTATTGTCCTAGCATGAAAAATCCTTAGAATAGGCTACTATTGGCCTACTATTGAAGAAGACTCCTGTTACTTTTTTAGAAAGTGTCTCCCATGTCAGCAGCATGCAAATCTTGTGCACGCTCCAGCACAGGATCTACAGCCTATTGCACCACCTTGGCCTTTTGCTTGTTGGGGCCTTGATCTAGTTGGAACTATCACACCCCTCTCATTTGATGGACATAAATGGATAATAACAGCTATAGACTATTTCACTAAGTGGGTGGAAGTAGTCCCCCTAGTCTCAGCTACAGGAGTTCAGGTCTCCAAGTTTATCTTGTACCACATTGTTTGCCACTTCGGCATCCCATCCACCATCTTCACCGACCATGGAGGTAACTTTGAAAATCTCAACATGGAAAAATTATGCACTTCTCTCTACATCCATCATCACTTTTCTAGCCCATATTTCCCACAAGGTAATGGCCAAGCAGAGGCAACTAACAAAACGCTCCTCAAAATCCTAAAGAAAGTTGTCAATGATTTCGGTCACGATTGGCACCTACAATAAATCTAGCCCTATGGGCCTATCGAACCTCCTTCTGTACATCCACTGGCACAACTCCATATTCCCTAGTCTATGGTGCCAAAGTGGTACTACCTATAGAGGTTGAACTTCCCTCCTTGCACATATCTTTGCAAGGGCAAATATCAAATGAAGAATACAAAGTAGCTCGACTCACCCAGCTAGATTTCTTATATGAGAAGTGAAAACAAGCCTATGATCATCTCATAGTCTATCAAACTCATCTCAAAAGGAATTTCAACAAGAAGGTGCTCCCATGACACTTTCAGCCAAGCGACATGGTCCTCAAAGAAAATATGAAAGTCCAAGTTGATCAAGAAAAGAAAGGCAAGTTTGAACCTACATGGCTTGGTCCTTATGTTGTCACTACATCCTTTGGCTCTGGAGCCTAAAAGCTATCTACACCAGAAGGAGAACTCTTGAATGATCCTACTAACATCATTCATCTCAAGAGGTTCTATGCTTGAAGATCCTTGGTATACCTAGCTTTTGAAAAATACAAAAAAAAAAAAAAAAAGTAAAGAGGAATAAGTGTCCAATGGTGAAAAGTTGGCATTTCAAGCACCTTGGATAGGTACCTTGGTGAAAACTTGGTAATTCAAGTGCCTTATGTACTAAGAATAATCCATTATCTATTACTATCCTATCCTTCATCCATTCACCCACCATCCCATAAAACACCTTCTTTGTTCCCTTGGTGTTCCAACCAAATATCCAAAATCTAATGGAGCTTGTAAATACCTCTTGTATAGCTTGTAAATCTTGTACCTCAGCTTGTAAATCTTGTATCATCCCTTGTATCATAGCTTGTATATCCAAATCTTGTCCAAAGCTTGTACCATATTCTAGCTTGTAAATAAGCTTGTATCCTAGTTTGTATCCTATCACATGCACACAAAGAACCCCATTTTCCTTAAGCTTTTTGCAAACCATCTACCTATCTGCCTATCAACTATTATAGACATCCCACCCTTCACCAAAATTTCCATCTCACAAAACAAAAACATGAACAAACCTTGTACATTTGTAACATATCTTTGTCCATTAGCTTGTACATCCTCTTTATCTTAGTACCATTGTATCTATCCAGCTTTTGTGTTAGTTCCTCCTTGATCAGCATCTTGCACACATCGCACAACCCTTGGTTAGCTATTACAATGCATCCTTTAGCTAGATCTCCTATCACCAAAGTGTTATCCTCTTAGTTCAGCTTGCTAGATGCATCACTCATCCAGATCCATCAGCTTAGGTGCTCTCCGATAGATCTTTGTAGGATATAGCTTTCCTCATGTTTAATCTTGGTCCGTTAGTACCTCGTCCTATCCATCTCACAATGGTTCTCTTTTAGATTTTTTCTTTCTTTTGATTTGGAATCTTCCCTTTTGGGTCTTGAAGTATCTTTTTCAAACAATCTTTTTGTTCCCTCCTCAAAGTTTCCATGATCTCCCATATCATGTATATTGTGAATGGGGCAATCTAAGCATAAGGTCTTAATTAGGTCTTTTGTTTGTTTTTCTTTTCTGCTTGTGGGTTACCTAGTGTCAGTTCAACTCTGATTCTTCCAAGATTCATGTGTGATACTAGGGCAATTCTTGCATTTTTTTTTGAGTCAGTTCGTCAGTCATCTAGATAGTTGGTGAAAAGGCCTTGATATTCTTGGTAACCTTGGAAATTAACCAAAAGTCCTATAGCAAACCTAGTGCTCAACTACATGGTGGTACTTCTCTTTGAAGTATCCCCCTGCTCAAAAAGCTTCAATGGTTTCCTTTCATCTCCATTATCCCCCATCCATCATCCATCTCTCCTACCCCAGCTTATGCATCAGTATCTCTTTGAATCAATCTTCACTTTTAGCTTTAGGGATCCACAATCCTAGTCTTAGGGATCCACCAATCCAATCAATCCACCAAGCCTCATCTTTCTAGATCTACAATCCTAGTCCTAGGGATCTCCAAAACCCATCTTCTACCAATTTGACTCTTTGAAATCCTATTGCATCAGCTTTATAATCCCCTCATCCATCTCCCTATCCTGGATTCCTTTTTATAGCACTCCACTCCTTCATCCTCCCCGCAATCCTGAAAGTCTTAAGCTTATTTACTATTGTGCATTCTCCCATAGTGAGAGTTTGAGCTAATTTAGCCTCTTCTCTTAAGCCACTCTTCGTCCTCCCATCCTGAATTCTTGTATTTTTAAAGAAGTCATTGAGCCTCATTTTCTCTCTCTATTGCCTTCTTGAGGGGGCATCTCTATGTCTAGTCTCTCCTCTTCTTATCCGAGATTGGGGCAACTTTGTTGCTAAAACATCTTCCTCGTGTCTTCTTCATTCAAACTTCTTTGAAATAGTATTGTCTCAACACTATGTCAAAGAGGGGCAAAATGTAGACACCTAAATTTGATTACACCACTTTGGTAATCCTATTTAGTTATCTTTAAAGGCATCATTAATTAAATTCCTATTTAATTAATCTTTTGCCATCCCCTAGCTGATTAATTTAATTAATCATCTATAGTCCTAATTGATAAATCAAATAACCTATTATTTATCAATTAATCCTATTCTTCTATCTAATTCCAAAATCCTCATTTATTAAATAAATCTATTTGATAAATAAAGCCCTCAAATCTAATAACCCCTAAACTATCCTAAACCCCCTTTTTAGCCTAATCCACCCCATCCACCCATACTAACCAAGCTTAGCCACTAACTCACCCACCCTCATTGAATGCCATCCACTTGCATATCCCTAACAAGCTTAGTCTAATCCTAAATCACCTCTAATCCCCCCCTAACCTTTTCGCATTCCCTAAGTAAGATTAAGACTTTCCTAAGCCAAGAAAAGTCAACAATCTCAACTCCCTCCAAAATATCCCAACCACTAAGCCTTCAATGCTCTTACAAGGCCATAAAGACTCTTACAAGCCCATTCATTGCTCTTACAAGCCATTATGAAGGATCTTTATGAAGATATTATCCCTTGAGCCTCCTTTGTTGACTCATCCATCCCCTTGCCTCCATCCACTCACCCTATGACATGTGTCACTCCCTGGTTGGTGTTAAACAAGCACAATCCATGTGCTCCCCTTTGAGTGCATCCTAGCCCTTCTTAATCTTTCATCTCTCCTTGCATCTTAACCCTCCATCCCTCAAGCCCTTAGCCTATAAATTGAATCCCCTCCCAAGCCATTTCATCACAACTTTTAAGCCAAAGTTATAATGCTAGTTTGAGAAACAAAGCCTTTAAACCATACCCTTATAATGCCAAATTGAGAGCTCACAAGGCTACCAATTTTTCATTACCCATCCATCTCCATTGAAGCTAGTTTTCAGAACCTTGAGCATACATACCAAATATAAGAAAATAGACTCATCCCTAAATCAATTTACCATCCTCATTGGGAGAGCAATTCTATGGCTCATATTCTCATTTGAGGGTTTCACTTTGTCTCTCATATATGTTATGATTTTTATGCTAGTTAATGCTTTGTTCTCTTAATATATTAGTATTTCTTGCTAACATATTTCTCATATACAATTACATGATCTTATGGGTACCATCCCCACTAGGTTTTTCTCTCTAATTGAGGCTTTCCCTAGTTAGCATATCAAGTGTTATTCTGCATGAGGATCTTCTTGTGGTTTTTAGTTTACGTTACTCATATGGTTAATATTGTTTATGAATGTTAATTGTGATATTACTTGGATAATTGAATCAACCCCCACCCCCCACCCCATCACCTTGTCACCCCTCTCAGTCATGTTAGTGGACTATATATTCTAAATCATTAACCCATCTGGACACATCTACATTTTGATCAGGGGATATTTTTTATGCATCCTTGTTGGAGAGTGAAGCACTTGATACGAAGTCTATTTGATGTGAGAAGTCCCTTAATTATGGGAGTTCATCTGGTGTATCTCCTATAAGTATTCCTTTGTACTTCTCCAATAGACCATCTATTTCCTTAGGTACTTTTATAATTACTATTTTCATCTTAGGTTTGATAACTAGAACATACCTTATTCGAGGTCTTTGATGGTATTCATCATTTCTTGTTCTTCCATCATAATGACTAAGTGCTCTTTAGGTTTTGTTAATCTAGAACTACCTCCCATCAAGAAATCAAATTTAAACATGTTTAGTTTCAATGGTCACTTGGAATGCACAGAATGCTAAAACCTTAAGTCATGTTCACCATTTTATGTCTTTCTTTAATATCTTTAATTACGATTGTCCGATTCACATGGTCATGGGTAGTCAAGTACTAACTAATGTTAAGGCTACAAAGGTGTGCTTACTTTGATTTTTCCTA
This sequence comes from Cupressus sempervirens, assembly GCA_028749045.1. Lineage (NCBI taxonomy): Eukaryota > Viridiplantae > Streptophyta > Pinopsida > Cupressales > Cupressaceae > Cupressus > Cupressus sempervirens. The sequence continues at coordinate 364,002,158 of CM053786.1, read as the reverse complement.
GTTGCATGGTCATGTTAACATGCTATAGTTTGCATTGTGACAATGTGACAAAGCAAGAGTTCCTTTCTTATATCATTTTCAATTAGATCCTTTTGATCGAACAACCAATATATGATCACCACAGATCAAGAGGTGGCTTAGCTCCAAGTTGTGATCAAATGATTCCATTTTTTTTCACTCAGTTGCAAAGGTTAGATAATGGTGTTAGCTCAAGGTGGTAAGGTAGAAATAACTAGTAGATCATGGTTTCACAAATAGAGATAGTTATTCTAGGAAGGTGGTGGTGAAGATACGATCATGGATAGTTGAATGCAAGGCATGAAGATTGGATGCTGATAGCTTGGCATAAAATGAGAATTTTTTGGTCCATGTAGCAAAATTAATGGGTAAATCTTGGTTGACCCAAAGATCATGATCAAGTTGGATGTCAGTGGAAGCAAAAGAAGTTCCTTGAGAAATCTTTCAATTCCCTATAACTACTTTCATTGATCCCTAGGCTTGATGAGTGCAAAGAGTTACTCCATTGCCATTTTTTTATTTGTTCATTTAGCCAGAGAGTAAATAACCATCAATCCTAACCTCTTAGGGATTCTTTTCGTAAAGAAGTGATTCTAGCATGCATAGATTTATGAAAAAGTTAGATATTTCCAATTTTCACAGTGATTCTCCTCTAGAGATTTGATTATAGTGGTTAAGCTTTGTCTTATGAGAGGAGTCATCCAAGTCATACTAGCATTATAAAGGCAAACATTGTACTCTTTCTCAAGGTTGGATTTTATTTATTTCTTTAGTACTGCCTTAACATGCTACTATAAACTCCATGTTGCCTCTGATTTATATGACTTCCTTCCTTATCTCTTTCTACTATCATTGTAGTATGAAAATTTGTTTTCCTCTCTTTGACGCACTGTGAATATTTATAATATGTACTTCCTATATCTTTTTGACCCATGAATGATATAAGTGGAGAAATTTCCTTGTGTCAATAATATAGTTTCTTGCTCTATGTGTAGCATATAGACTAAAGCAGAGTTGAATTCATATATCTTTAGACTATGATAATAATAGTACTATGCATGTATGCATAGAGATCAATCTAGACACCCTATTTTTGGTGCATCACCTCTTTAGAATAGATTAGGTAGTTTCTTTTATGTATTCCTTATCCATTTTCTCCTCAAAAAATAGTTTAGGTGCATCCTAATAGTAGAGCAAGCTAGCCTTCTCTGGAGATTCAACCTCATAGTTCAAGTCCCATAGCTTGGAGGTTGTTTCCATGTTTCATGAGGTTGTCCTTAGGTAAGACTTTGGTCAAGGGTGCAAGCTTTCATGACAATAGTTTTTGGCATGCCTGGTGGGACCTTGTAGTAAGAAGATTTCATGACTATGCTGAAGAGATAGTATTGGCTTCAATATAAAGTCTTAAAGGGGCTCATTGTTCAAGTACTTGGTAACTCTAAGCTTTGAAGCATATCTAGTTTCCAGACCAAAGCTGCTATAATTCATGTACAAGAGATACTCAAGGGCATCTTATAGAGGTAAGTTCTAGTATCAAGAGCTTTCCCTTTCTAGCATGAGAAGAAAAGTTAGAGTATCCTTGTCACTAGTTAGGAGTGGGGAAGTAGTGCACACCTCTACAAGATCCATTTCCACTCCTCTAGTTTTTATATCTTAGCCTAGGATACCATCTACTCATATCAATAGAACACTTTCTTATATGGCTAGACTTCATGCTTTCACCACTTTTAATGGTGGAAGCCCCAGCCTTTTAGCCCAAAGGTATGATATACCTATATTAGTCCTTAAGAGTGTACCTGAGTTTGCTAGTGAGACCTCCACATCCCCTATTGGACATATTCAAGAAGTGTCTAATGTTTGTAATATCCATGGTGTCTCCAAGGGTGATGTAGTGGTCAGACTCTTAGCTTCATCCCTAAAAGGAAAAGTGCTACAATGGTATAGATGATTTCCTCAAAACTCTATTACTAATTGGGACATGTTAGGGGCAGCCCCTTATAAGCATATTGAGGAAAAAAGTGACCACTTGTCACTTTTGGAGCAACTAACCACTATCAAAAGGGCTCCCCATGAATGTATGACTAATTTCAATTATAGATTTCAGAAAACATGGGGTAGATTACCTATTGCAGTGAAGCCCTCCCTCATTAATGCATTCTTATACTACCTCAGAGCCTTCAATAGGAATAGTGCTACCAACTTGTAGTCCATGGGGGGGAATACTTTATCGAATGCTTATCAGGTTTCCATAAGAGCTAAAAACATTTAGATATAGAGAGGGAAGTTAGCCCCAAGGCCCCCAATTCCTTTCTTCCCTGACGTACCTAATCATCAGCCCATTATAGCCCCTATCCATGTCTCCTCTATAATTCAGCCTCTTGTTGTGCTTCTAATAGCCTTTACATCTTCTAGTAGGGTTGATAGGATTGTGGTTATGATGCATACATTAATGTACAATGTAGATAGAAGAATGTTGGATCAGGAAAGAAAGGTGGAAGAGAATAGTGTAGTAGTGTAGGATATGGGAAATGAACTAGCAACCATGAAGAGGAAAAAAGTTCAGAATAATAAGCCTCTCCAACTCTAGAGTCAAGGTCCCATGCATGGTAGACCTCAAAACTAGCATTATACCCCCTACAATCAAAATAGACCTATCAACCACCCCTAGTCTTCAAACACCAAACTAAATAGGGCCTTAGTCCCTTAGAACAACCTAGCCTAGGATCAAGATTTATGCCCTTCTTCTAACTACTCCTATGTATATTGTATGTGTTAGAAGGAAGAATCTTACTTGGTTTTGGCTATCCTAGAGTGAGTGGTTTCCCAACAACACAATGGTAATTAACTTGTTGAGACCTTTCAGTAGGATGATTATTTTTTCATGAATCACCTAATAGAGGAACATGGTAATGTAAACTAGGATTCGTGTGCTTACAATATGATGAGCATGAAAATAGAAATGGAGGAAATGGCACCTCAATCTCCTAATAATCATTTTTCATCAAGTACAATGCCATGTATAAAAGAAGTTACCTAGCAACACAATGCTAACAAGCTTGCCGATGTTTCTCTATAGGAGAGACAGGATGAAAACAAAAATGAGGTGATTAGCCCACATGCTATCCCCCCTTAGGCTTCTATTTTAAAGACTCCTACCATAACATCTTATGATTGTTTTAGTGTGGTAGAAAAAATGAGGAAGACCAATGCCAAAAATTTCTATGTGGGATGTTGTAATGATTGTACCATTGCAAAGGAGGCTACTACGACAGGAGTTGGAAAGCATTGAATTTAGAGATCAACCACTCAACACGGGGAATGTTGTAAGCTTGGTGCAACCATCAAAGGAGGTATAAGTAAGTAAAAAGGTCAAACCTCCTCCATTCTATTTTTCTCTACTTATAAGAGATAAGCTAGTCCATAATTGTATGATTGACTTAGGGACCAATAGTTTAGTGATGCCCAAGTGTGTTGTTCGTACCTTAGAAATGAAATATGAATATGTTGTTAGAGATGTGTTGCAACTTGATGGTAGTACCGTCAAGACCATTGGAATCCTTAAGAATGTTGAAATGGGTCATTTATGTTTTTTAGAACTAGATATGGAACCACGGCCTCAATTAAAGTAGAACCATTAGCCCTCCGTCATATCGAGCCCTATACTCCTAACCTCATCAATATGAATTGTACCACTCGAGAAGTAGATGAGAATGATACAAAAAATGATCCTACCAAATCCTTATCTAATACACCTAATTTCCTCTTGGACAAATGGGCTAATGCTTATCAGTTTGATTCCATGTTGGAGACCTTAGAGACCAGCTTGGGCACATATTGTATATCCAAAAAGGATGATCTCATCCCTAACTTGGTGAAAGCTAAAGAAGATGTAGATGGGATATGTAGTATGTACTTTGACAAACCAAGAAACAAGAATGGGTTAGGGGCTTGTGTTATGTTGGTTTCTCGTACATTAGAAAAGTACTATTTCTCATTTAGGTTGTAGTTTAGTAAAACTAATAATGTGATTGAATATGAAGCTTTGATTCAGGGTCTCTTAATTACTTAGAAAGGAGGAATGTTGACATTGAGTGTGTATGGGGATAGTGAGTTGGTGATCAAGCAGGTGAGGAATCAAAAAGTAACCAAGAATAATTTTCTCAAGTCTTACAAATAGAGGGTATGGGATTTGCTTCAAGATTTTAGTGCATTCAATATCCAAAACATTCCTAGGAAAGAAAACAAACATGTTGATTGACTTGTAGTAGTGGGTGCATCTCATGATGTCAAAAGAAGCCTTGAAGATGAAAAGTGATAGATAATTAAGATGGTAATTAGACCTTCTATCCTTGATAATAATATCAATTGACAAGTCTTTGAATATGATGCACAAATAGTGAGTTTCTTCAAAACAAAGCATAATTTTCAAGTAGAAATTAGGTGAAGTTACATGACCACTATGGAGATCAAATGGTTAACCTTAGCTCCAAAAAATTACCCAATTACCTCATTACCTTAGAGAGTATCTTCAACCTTGATGAGCAAGAAAGTGAAAGAGGCATGAATCTTTCTAAAAAAAAAGGAGACCATGCACCAATCATAGCCATTGATCAAAAAAGACATGGGAAAGGTATGTTCTAAAATTGAACAAGAAAATTTTATACATAAATGTCAAGAATTAAATGATATATTTGCTTGGACATACAATGATTTGAAAGGATTTGATCCTAAAATCTTTCAAAATACTATAGATCTGATAGATAATGTCAAGCCTGTTAGGTAGAAATAGAGGCCAGTAAACCCAAAGATTGAGCCCTTAATGAGAAATGAGTTATCCAAATTAATTGAGGCTAATAACATTTTTCCTATCAAGCATTCCTCTTGGGTGGAAAACCTTGTCCCTATTAGCAAAAAGAATAGAGATATCAAACTATGCATAGATTTTAGGGATCTTAACTAAGCCTCGCTAGAGGATAATCATCCCCTCCCTTCTATGGAACAAATATTATTTAAGGTTAGTAATTCAAAAAGATTCTCTATTTTGGATGGGTTCTCAGGTTATAACCAGGTGTTGGTAAAGGAAACTAATAGATATAAAATTTCTTTCATTACTAAATGGGGTACCTATGCCTATTGTAAAATGCCATTCAAACTAACAAATGTAGCTACCACATTTCAAAAACTGATGGAAATGGCCTTCAAAAATATGATTGAAAAATTTGTGTTGATCTACCTTGATGATATTATTGTATACTCAAATAATATAATAGAGCATTTTGGTCACCTTAAGTAGGTATATGTAAAATGTAGAGAGTATGGGGTGTCTTTGAATCCAAGCAAGTGTGTCTTTGCCACAAACCAAGGGAAATTATTAGGGCATATTGTATCCAAGGAGGGTCTAACTATTGATTAGAAAGAACAAAATAAATACTTAACCTTACCCTTCCTAACCACAAGAAGAGTCTAAAAAGTTTCCTTGGTAGGATAAATTTTGTAAGAAGATTTATTCCTAACCTAGCTACAATGGTGATACCTCTTATAGCTATGTTAAAAAAGAGTATGTCTTTCTCATCGACCAGGGAAGGGAAAGCAAGCTTTGAGGAAATAAAGACAGCCATAGCTTTAGCTCCCACTCTCATTAGTCCAAATTTTGATAATGATTTCATCCTTTATACCTTGGGAGTTGAGTTGAGTATTTCTACTATCTTGACACAACTAAATGAAAAAAATGAAGAGCAACCTATTTCTTTTTTTAGTGAACGACTCAAAGAATATAAAAGTAAGTATAGCTATGTTGAAAAGAAAGATCTTGTAGCCATAAGATCCCTGAAGAAATTTAGACACTTGTTGTCTCATAAATAAATTCATTTGCTAGGTCCCCATGCTAGTGTAAAAGATTTCTTTTTGAGAAAATATATTAATAAGTAGAGACCTAGCTGGATCACTAAGGTATAGAATACAATGTGGACATTTAGAATGCCAAACTAATAAGGGGAAGGGGATTGTATAATAAAATGATCTCATCTCATGATATTGAAAAGTAGGTTGTATTTATATTAATAGAAAATAGGAGTCAAGATATGATAGTCCTAAGGGTTGATTGGTTGATATGAAAGCCTTCTTGGTTGAGAATAGATATCCTTAGGGGCTGGACAAAACTAAAACAAGATATTTCAAGATGCAATCTATTTCTTATGCTATGATTGATGGTGTTTTTTTTAGACAAGATCTTAATGGAACCCTACTAAGATATATGGATTAAGATCAAGTAGAGATAATAGTCAAAGAGCTTCATGATGGCCCCGACGGTGGTCATTTTTTAGCGAGGCTACTGTAATGAAAATTATGAGAGCTAGTTATTACTAGCCATCCTTATTCCATGATTTATTTCTTATTAGGTAAGTAGAGACTTGTAGCTTTACCACTTCATCCCATCCAGGTAGATCAACCTTTTGCTTAGTTGGGGCTAGATTTTACTGGCCCCATCAATCCTTTTCCTATATCTAGTAATAAATGGATTTTAGCTACTAGAAATTATTTTACAAGATGGATAGAGGCAATATCACTAAGAGATGAAATAGAACTTTTAGTTGTTGAATTCCTTGATGGGATTGTAACCAGGTTTGGCACTCCTTCAACAAGTATTTTAGATGATGCTAAATCATTCATACAAGCTCAAATTTTTACATGGGAACTTGATCATGGTATTTACCTAAGCACATAATCTAAATATTACCCTTAGAATAATGGCTTGGCCAAGTCATATAATAATAATTTAATTAGAATCATTAAGAGAATGGTGGAGGATAACCAAAGGTGCTGGCATAAGAAGTTGAGGACTACCCTTTGGGAAAACATAATCACACCCAAGAGAGCCATATGAAATTCTCTATTTACGTTAGTCTATGGAAAGGAGGCTAAGCTTTGTGTCTCACTAGAGTTTCTTTCTCTTGAGTTGGCTCATTAGTTGGAATTGATTGAAAATGATGCTATGTTTGTAAGAATGGAAGATCTGGCAGAGTTAGAGGAGAAAAGAAGTCGAGCATTCCAAACCTTAGACATACATCAGCAACAAATGAAGAGAAGATTTAATAAAAAGGTTAGGGTCATGGATTTTAGGGAAGGTGACCTCATGTTTAAATATGATGTAGATAGAGCAAAGGCTGGAAGACATTCAAAGTTTGATTCATTATTGAGTAGCCCTGATGTGATCATCAGTTGTAAGAAATCTAATGCTTTTTAGTTAAGCGAGCCTAATGGAAAAGTCTTTCCCATCCTTGTTAATGGGATATACCTTAAAATATATTTCTAATTCTTGTCATTTTCCATGTATAGAGTTAGATTATTTTTTCTTCTTGTTCTTTCCTATTTTTGAGAAGTGCATGAGTACATGTTTTGTCTTGTAAAAAGGGTCTAGCTCTATAGTTATTCTGCAAGGTTGTAGAGAAGAGATTTTGTTATGACATGAAGTGTAAAAAAGGTGGTAAAATAATGAGTTATGGTTTCAAAGATTCTATAGCCCAATGGATATTTTGATCACTGATCATATGCTAAGTAGGCTTTCATTCCCCTTGAGTCACTAGAAATGTTAATCCATAATCACCTACTACCAAGAAATCAAATTTAAACATGATCAATTTCAAAAATCACCTATAATTTGCAAAATGATAAAAACTTAAGTCATGTTCACAATTTTATGTCAGGAAATTAAGCACTGACTAATGTTAAGGCCACTAAGATGTTATTATTGTAATTTTACCTAATCACATGGTCATGTTAACATGCTATAGTTTGGGTTGCAATGGTGTGGCAAAGAAAGAGTTACTTTCTTATACCCTATGAAATTAGATACTTTTGATTGAATCACCAATGCATAATCATTCTGGATTAAGAGGTGGCTAAGCTCCAAGTTGCGATCATGTGATTCCCTTTTTTTTTACTTTGTTGAAAAGGTTAGATGGTAGTGTTGGCTCAAGGTGGCAAGGTAGTGATAACTAGTAGGTCATGGTTTCACAAACAAAGATAGTTATTCAGGGAAGGTGGTGGAGAAGATGCAATCATGGATAGTTGAATGCAAGCCATGAAGATTAGATGTTGACAAGTTGGCATAAAATAAGAAGTGTTTTGTCCACATAGTAGAATTAATGGCTAAATCTTGGTTGACCCGAAGATCGTGATCAAGTTGGATGTCAGTAGCAATGGTAGTAGATCCTAGAGTAATCTTTTGACTCCCTACAACTACTTTCATTGATCCCTAGGCTTAATGAGTGCAAAGAGTTACTCCACCACTATTTAATGATCCATTCATTTAGTGAGAGAGTAAATAACCATCATTCTTGACCACTCAAGGATTTTTTTGGTAAAGAAGTGATCTTTCCATGCATGGATTTATTCAAAAGTTAGATCTTTCCAGTTTTTGTAGTGATTCTTCTTCTGAGATTTGATTGTAGTGGTTAAGCTCTATCTTATGAGAGAAGTCATCCAAGTCATACTAACACTATAAAGGAAAAAATTGTACTCTTTCTCAAGGTCATATTTTCTCTATTTCTTTGGTGCTACCTCAACATGCTACTATAAATTCACTATTTCCTCTGAGTTATATGACTTCTTGCCTTATCTCTTTTGACCATTATTGTACTGTGCAAATTTGCTTTCCTCTCTTCAACACATTGCAAATATCTATAATCTACACTTTCTATATCTTTTTGACCTTTGAATGATATAAGTGGAGAAATTTCTTTATGTTGATTATATGGTTTCTTGATCTATGTGTAGCTTATAGATTCAAGCATAGTTGAATCCGTATATCTTTAGACTGTCATAATAATAACACTATACATGTATGGACATAGATTGATCCAAACACCCTATTTTTGGTCCATCACCTCTTTAGAATAGATTAGGTAGTTGCTTTTATGTATTCCTTCTTCTTTTTCTCTTCAAAAAATAGTTTGGGTGCATCCTAATAGTAGAGGAAGCTAGCCTTCTCCAGATATTCAACTTCATAGTTCAAGTCCCATAGCTTGGAGGTTGTTTCCATGTTTCATGAGGCTATCCTTAAGTAATACTTTGGGAAAGGGTAGAAGCCTTTGTGACAAATATTTCTCTTGGTGAGGGTTAGGATTAGGGAGAATATTGTATTTATGACCATCTTTACTTATTTGGTACTTGTTTGTGATGCCATCATGTTCGGCCTTAAGGTCATACAAACATGGATGACCTAGAAAAAGGTGAAAAATATACATATCTACAATTTCACAAATGGTTCTATCCTTGTAATATTTTATTGAAAAATCTACCCAAGACTATTCATTTATAAGGGTTTATTGTCTTTCTGTCAACCAGGATACGTGGATGCCATTTTGGTGGGGTATTTTCTCTAGATTTAGTTTGTCTAGCATTTCTTTAGATACAATATTTTTTAGTAGAATCATAATCAATAACTACCTTGCATACCTTTCCATGGATTTTTATAGTTGGTTCTAAGAAGAGTCTTTCTTTGAGGAGGCTCCTCTAGCATGGGTTCTTGAATCAATGTCCTCTTCACCATTAGAGCAGCCCCTTCTTCACCACTATAGTCTCTTACACTTTCATCATCATCATCATCTTGGAAAATATTTTTTCTTGTCTCTCCTTGGTTAGTATTCTTTTGAGGATACTTGTTTGTATAGTGGCCCATCTGGTTACAATTGTAGCATTTCATCTACCCATTTTTCTTCCACCATTTCTACCTCTTCCATTACCTCTCCTTTTTATTTATCTAACTCTTGAACTAATTTCTCCTTTGGTGTTCTCCTTATTGGAGTCTCCTCATGGTCTATTTATTTGTGTTCATTTATCTCCATAGTTTCATCTTCCTCTATCATTCTTTCCTTTGTTTCTACCACTTTTTTCATTCATTCTTTTGAACTTCTTTTCAGTATAGGTAGAGATGTCCATCTCTTTTTTCCTCAAACTCATTTCCTTCTTATACATTTGAACTTCATAGTCCTTAGGGACAATGTTCTCTCTAAGTAGGGTTACTGTCTTTTTCTGAGTGTTGATTGGATTCTTGTCACTCTTCACCCTATCATTCTAACTGAAGTTCTACCATGTGAGTGTAGAGCCTTTCAGCCTTGACTTGGCAATCTCCACCCTTTGGTTCTTAGAGATGTCTTCACTATAAAAGAAACTTGTTAGGGCATCTACCTAATCCATTATAGCCTCTAGTTTTATCTTCCCATTTTATGTAGGAAAATCAAGCTTATTATTCATGGTTCTACTATCCATAGATTTTAGAGTCATCACAACAATCCTTTGCTCAACATGAAATTCTTCTTCCTCTTGCTCAAGGGGTTCTTCATCACTCCCTTGTCTACCTTCTTCAGAGTTTTCACCACTTCTATTTTGACACTCTTTCTTAAGATTTTCCATCTCTTTCCTCACTAACTACATGTCCTTGTTCCTTTCTTCATCTTGCTTCATTTTATGGTCTCTAAGGTATTTCACTATCTCTTCATTGGTCATCCTTATACATAATCATTCTTCATATTCTCCTTCTATGATGTTAATATATCTTTTACTCTAAGGGATATTAGGTTTCTTTGATACCACTTCATGTAGATATCTCCCTTATATAGTTAACTAGGTTGTGGTGTGAAATTAAACTACTTAAAACACCCCAAAATGGAGTTAAGATAGGGCTCTACACCTTTGTGCAAAATTTACTTAGAAACATGAACTAGGTACTCGAAAGAGAACAACTAGCTCTCTATGCACAAAACCACTAAATATTAGCGATATTCTTGGAATGGAAATGTATGTTTTCAAAGGGGAGGTTTTGTGAACATACAACAAACTCAACGTGGTGGGTTAGACCAACCTTACTTATGCCCAATAGCCTCAAATAGAAAAATCAGCTTTTAGGTCTAGGAGTCCCAATTAGCCCTATCAAAGAGGAAATTAGAACTTAGTTTGAAGTTACTCCAAAAGATCTAAAGAAAAGGTTGATATCCATAATCTCTTTTGGAAGATTCTTTTGATTCAAAGGTTTTAGATTCCCAACTAATGAAATGACCACCAAAGCAAAAATGCAACAATTAGCCCTATTAGGCCTAATTGATTAGGTTTGTGAAGGAAGTAAAAATTTTTTTATTGATCAGACTTAAACACAAACTAAGAAACTAAAAGGGATCTATCAAAGATCATACTCCATAGTTAGAAATTTTTTATCCATCTCCTAAGTACTTTTTGGCTCTTTAATACATGTTTTCCTTAACCAAATGAATAGAAATGTTTTTCCTAGAGTTGGGATGCAAAATTAGATAACTTGTTCTCCATCTCCCATACTTTTGAGGTCTTATAGTACACCCTCCTAAAATACATTTTCCTGAATGACATGATATTTCCATAGTGTAAATGTAAGTTAGGGCATTTTTGCCAAATCTTGTCAATCAAACAATAGTTTTGGTGCACCTAAGGAAGAATGTTAAATATCTTTTGATGCTGATTACTTCAATCCTTCAAACCACTTGCATTCTTCTACTAAGAAGTTCAAAATTAGTGTTCAAATAATCATTTTTTTTGTGTCAATCCATACCATTCCATACAATCATATGTTACAAAAAATTATAAGGAAAAATGTGAGATTTTATTAATTTCAAATTATAAAAGTACATGTTCTTTTTCTTATGTTGGTGTTTGAAAATGCTGGAGGGTTTTCAATTATCCTGATGAGAACAAGACACATCTAGGAGCAGCTAACTCCCTTTTTCAACATGTCATTTTAGACACCAGGCCAACTATAAGGCTTGACCCTTCTTCTACTTCAGGCTCTGCTAAACCTCGGTGGGTGGACCTAAGATTTAATCGATACCATACCATTGTAGATGAAAACCCCTTATATCTCCTTATAACTCATGAAATGACATAGATCTATAGTAGCTAAATGCAAATCTATGAATATCGTAAGTTGAGTGAGGGTTAATTCTTTTTAGCCCACTACAAGACATGAAATATTCAAATGATTTTGATTAAAAGATTTTGAATTCAAAAAAACCCCTAATATATAGCTGCATGAACAAGTGATCCTATAAATGATCAGTGCCTTAGCTATTGGGAAATTCCATGAATTAATCACACACATATAGATATCTGATACTTATTTATATATTCAGATATACGATCTATCCATTCACCTTTTAAATAAACATCCATGTTCAATTTAAACCTCATTCTTACATGATATTCCCATTAGTAAACTTGCAACCCTATTGATTCCCCTAAAGGATTTACATAACCCCTTGAGTTATAAGCAAGAATGAAATAGCATACAACCTTAAGGGATTGCAACTACAACCTAAGCTCTTTGTTCAAAGATTGTAAAACATTGAAGATCACTGATAAAGGAGATGAAAACCAGAATGAAACTAATGAAATTCTTGCTCCTTTGTATTAATTTCCTTGAAACCATACATTTATATTAATGCAATCAAAATATAGAAACACCTAACATGTCTGAACTATCTATATTATCTACACTATTGCTGTTCACATGAGAGAATTATGCTGAATAAATCTGGTATCACAGTATGGGAACACATCAAAACTAGATCCAAAACATGATATCACAGCAGAGAATGGTTTTTTCCTCCAAAAATTGGAACCCTTAAAATAGATGAGAAAAAGAAAGATATAGGAGAAGAAATCCTGAATTTGATCAAAACATGACATCTGTCCACTAGGAAAACCTTCTTAATAGGTTAAAACAACCCTCTAATCTCTCCCCTAAACTGGTGAATGAAATCTTCATCATTAGGCCTCTACCAGCACAAAATATCTCAAATATCTGATAAGGGGAATAACTGATTTTGATCCCTGAACTTTACTCACAGAAAAAGTGAAAATCAATTAAAATTTGACCTCTAGAAGCCAAGAAAACCATTTGAAATTGATTTTATTCACACCCAAACTTCATAAAGCCTTCCTATCTACCTTTTATTTGATCCTGATGTTTCATGCTAAATTTTGCTCATTCCATTAAGAATGCCTTGAAAATTACAAAATTGCTTATAGATAAAATCGATGAATTGCTGTGCAAATTTTGACCTCAAATTTCAAAAATTCACTTCTTCTCAGTTCCAATGGTATATTGAAGTGCCTAATTTGGAAAAAAATTGGCCTTGTTATGGCCATTTAAAAATCAGGGTTCTGGACTGCATCAGATCATTAAAATTCAAAAATTTAAAATTTATATAGTCAAGACTATATAAAAACTTTAAATTTATTCAAGACTTTCACCGTGTGCATTTGAAGCTTCTTTGAATTTAATTTTGATTTTTAAACTCTGCCCCCTTATCTTTCCAATCCTGTGATGCCACATGGTAGGTCCCTATTGGCTTGGACCCACCTCGAAATATTTTTAATTAATTAATTAATTAATTAATCAATCCATTAATCCCTCTTCTCTCACATTCTCATGAGATTAATATTTTATTAATATTTTAGCATCTCGTAACCCTAAGACCCCTTTACTCCTCCATTTCTGCCTCTACGCTTTCAATTTTCGTAAGAGTGAAGGCTTTTAAAATTAAACTTACATTCTCATGCTTTTAAATCCCTTTATGCCTTTACAAGCCCATACCACCAGAGATATCTAAAGATTTCTTTGCGTTCTTACGGGGCTTGTGTATGAGCAGAGGTCTTTAAAATTTTGTCTACGCCCTCACGCAAATGAATTCCCTTTACACTTCTTCACATCGGGTGTAACATCAAAGGCATCTGAATTTTTCCTTATGACCATATGCAATGAAACCTGTCATAGCACCAGAGAGGTTTTAAATTTTCTTTCTGAGCATACGAGAGCCTACCACATGTCACTTTTCTCCCACATTGACTGGGTCAAAATAAATCTATCAAACACATGATTCCACTGGCCAACGGTCCCACCATAGAAACTTGCAGCTTCTAAAGCCTTGTCTTATAGACATCAAGTTTTGTAAGCTTTGGAGTATTTAAAGGTCAAAAAGCTCCCTCACACAGGCAATGTGGGACTAATTATTTGATTGTTTCCCTCCATGATGCCTGCTTTTCTCGCAAGCCTTTTCCCATACATGGCATCTTCCTTTGTATTTTTTTAGTGCTCATGTGTTTTATCACATTGTGTGCTCCCTATCTGTGGCTTATGCCCTTCTCACTGCTTGCAACTTCACCTTTTTTATGCAGGGTTTTTGAATATTTTTCTTAGCTAGCTTTGTCTACGTGTCTTTCCGCTTTCAACACAGACCTCCCCTTCACACACCTACTACCTCACATGGTCTTTCCCATCTCTTTGACTATGTGGGATGCCTTCTCTTTTTGCTCAATGTGATCTTCACATCTGCACTTCCATTTTAATATTTACAACTGCTGAGGGTGGCTTCTCTTTGTTTTCAGTGGCTCCCTTTTAAAAACATGCATTTTTTCCTTTACAAAGCTATGGGATTCTCTATTTAGTGGATTCCACCATAAAAACTATAGATTTTGCTTCATGTGGGCTTCCTCATGCACTGTTCTCCCTTTGCACTGGCATGTGGACTTCCTTTAGATGCTCTTGACTTTATATTACTGTGGCAACATGCTACTTCCTAAGAATCACTAGACATAGATAGATGCCTAACTACCCTAAAACCACCACCAGTTGAATTATTAGGAATAGTTATTGAGACAGAAATGCTCGATTTTGCAACATTTTCAACTTTTATAGCTCTACTAGCTTCTTGTTTAACAACTACATTTTCAGATTTTGGGGTACCAACTTTAGGAGGAACTTTATATCTTGAACTTGGATATTTATTACTTCTGAATGAAGATCTTGCCGTGTCATTTGAATTAATAAATTTTGCAGTTCACAAATGAGAATATTTGTGAGCCTTAGAGTCAGCTGAACCATTGAAATGAGATTTGGGGATGGTATTGTCATGTTTAGGGCAAGGAGTTGAGCCTCCGTCCAAAGAATTATTCCATATGCTAGATACTAAAAAGGACTTGGAACCCTTGCCAAAATGAAGCAGTTGCTTTGATCTCATCATTATCTCCAACAAATGTTATCTTGGCTAGGAATTAGTGAAAGCTTGTAGAGAAGACCAATTCTAGCTCAGCACAATTCCCTCCTTCAGTGAAAGAACTTTGAAGATTTCATGTAGGCCTATTGAGAAAACAACAAAGGAATAAATAGCATGGTGATGATCAAGTGATCTTGTGATGAGAATATATGTGCATGGCCATCACCATGAAAATTCATAACCACCCTACACTCAATGCAATGGGCAATGACAGACAAATTGCTAAGGCATGCCTACTGCTCAACCTAAAAAGTCAGGCTCGTTACCCCACATGGATGCATCTTCTTACAAGTCTTTGACATGGAGCTTCAATGATGATGCCATCCTTTAACCTCCTTCTACAAATCATTATTAGCTTCTTCATGCTCAAAGAGAAAAAACCCTAGTTCATCACTTTTGTTAAAGGATATCTTCCTCTTTAAAAGTATGGATGCAGTCCTTGCCACACAGTGAACTCAGATGATGGCAATGAATAAAATGAAATATTATAATGATGAATTCAGGGTCAAAAGATATTCGCTGTCAAAGTTGACCTTTCTGAACTGCCTACAAGAAAACAGGTTAGAAAACACTAAATTGGGTAGATGGACACTTGGGAAGACAAAAACTGGGGCATTGATTCTCTGTCATCAGGACATTATGGATCTGTGATTTGGGCTAATGAAAAATAACATGACGTATTTGGCAATCAGTCAAAGTGAGCTACTTAGAATTTGCATATTAAAAGCATTGATAGAAAACTTTTTTTGCAAATGGAATTGACCTGGAAATGTGTGCATATGGATTTGTCATGCCTTGTAAACTGACATAGTTGGAGTATTTTTGGAGGACAACACAATGGTATAATCCATTTTATCTTACCAATCATGGATCTCAAGTTATAACATCTTGAATAGGGGTACCAAACCATCTGCACTTACTAAAGCCATTAAAAAAATAGAAATTCCATTTGGAATCGCATTTGAAAACATATCAAACTGATTCATCATAATTTGAAACTTGAAACATAACATGTATCTAATGTCTACAATGCAACACAATATAAATTTCAACATTTGGGTCAATTGGTCATAAGTTATAGCACGTCAAATAGGGCTTCCCAGAATTATAATTTTTTTGCAAATGTGTGGAAATAGTAACTAACCAACTTTGAGGGATTCAAAACCTTATCAAATGGACTCAAAATGACTCAAAATCTGAGACATAGGTTCTCGAGTATTGACACTAAACACCCCCATAGTGGCAAGTCATGAAGCATTTCTAGGTGCAAGATATTTAATGACAAACACAACCTCTTGTTGTTATTTGACACTTAGGTGAAAAATGCATATTTGACAATTGCTCAAAAGAAGACTTTCTGAAACGACTCAAAATCTCAATTTAACTTCATGGAACACATGGATAGACTGAATGGATGGTGTTAGAAACATTAAACACCTCATGGGGCTCTCAAGTACAACTAGGTACATAAGCCTCAAAATGCATTTATAGGGCTCAATTTCTAAAAATTGCTCAAAATTTGGGCTACAATTTTGAGCGCCAACATCTTCCACCCACCTAAAAGGGCCATTTGAAGATCTTTCCCACTTGATCCAATGGATTTTCAAAGCTTGTGACCATTGGGGAGTGATAAAGTGAAAGTTCCTAAATGTAATCAGAAACTATGAATCCTTTATTGAGAAGTCAGTGATAACTAAGCTCACTTGGGCATTGAAGACAATTTCCAATATGTGTCGAACATTTAGTGATATCTAATTTCAGAGATAGTATTGACCGATTTTGGTCAGTTAATGATGGAACACCATCATCAACTCTAACTAACCTAGTTGGTTCAGTTAACAAATTGATCCTCTATGTTATCCAAGTACACATGGTAAGAATCCTAACTACACACCTACCCTATCCTAGAACTAAGATGTTTTAAAAATAATAGTCCACCAAGATAACCGAGAGGGAGGGGAGGGGGGGTGGTCAATCAGTTATCTAGAAATTAAAAAATTTATCTTCTTTAAACAAACTTAACCATTCAACCAAAGTAAATAGAAACCATAGAAAGATGCACATAGACAATTACACCAGATATGTTGAGTAGGGAAACCCATGATTAGAGTGAAAAACCTGGTGGGAAGGATGCCCATAGATGATGTACTAATATAAATATTTCTTGTTAGAGGATGGACCTTGTTAGGATTCTATTACAAAATTTAGTACAATGAGTCCCTATTAGGGACTTTGAATCATTTTTATGAGATTCCAACCCTATTAGGAGTTGTGGTATAATGTATGCAAGATGAGCCCACTACCCAAACATGCAATTTCAACTACAAGAAGAGCTCACTGCTCAAAGAAGTAATTTACTATTATATTCTTCTTTCCTCTATCTTGTCAACTGAACCAATCATTGTCAAACCTTGTAGACCAAGTCACAAACCTTAGATCCAAATACCAAACCTTGGATAACTTGGGAAAACATTTACAACACGGTTTCCTTTGCTTCTGCACTGCTCTGCTCAACATTGTATTCTACACTCTCTTCTGCTTATCAAACATTCACAATTCACATTCATCCTTACCATGATAAATGAAAATATCCTTCCTTTATATTGTATCCATAAAATAATTCCTTATGTTGGTTGTTAGTCATTCTCAATTAATTATTATAGGACCACATTAAGAACACGTTACACATAGCAATAACACCAATTTTTTGCCTTGCAACTTGAATAACTTTCCATACATGCAATATTATGATGAGCAAGCTTAGTGACATAATCCTCAACATGTCTTCTCCATGTACTCAACATGATTCTATAAACTCTATCTTAGAATAGACATCACCAAAACTTACATAACTTCTTCTAGACTTATCCTTTATACTTCCAATGTTAACTATATATACTAGATAGTCTAAAGTATCTCCCATAACCTTAGGTGTTTATCATGCTCATTTAGGACCATTCATAATAAATTAATCTTTCTACTATTATTTTATCAAATACCATAGAAGACATCAAACATGCTATGTTGACATCAATGGAAAACTTAGTCATGAATGTAACATATCATCACTAAACCAATCTTCCACTCTTCCAACAATCTCAACCTTTTTCATTTATGGAAAAATAGATGAAAAACATCTAGTTCTAAGAATACCAACAAAAGATTATCCATCTTCAAATCCTCTTCATCAATTATACTCCCTCATTGATATACCACAATGTGCTTAATCCCCAAACTATTATACTACATACTATGCTTATGCCGAACATCTTCCTTAGCATACTACCAAACTTCTCTTCTTTAGTATAATGTTTTCCTAAAATACTTTTCCCATTTAGCATTTTTTTTTCATGGCAAACTTCTCCCCCATTGACATCAATGTCAAAGGTTTCTGCAACCAATATCTCTACATCAAACTCTTCAACAACTGATACCTATTCATCTTGAATTGTCAAAAGCAACTATTCAAAACAACATCAACAGGGGTCCTAGATGACTTTTTCCATCATAGATACTCCCCCATATAGGATGCATCAACGTCCAATCTAGACTAACAATGGTGCTCAGCTACCCTAGACTAATGCACTCTTGCATTTTCTTACTTTGATGTAGGAAGGGGCATAACCCCAAGCATACCTCACAAATACTCAAAAGTATCTTTGGGAAGAGGCTTAGTGAATATATCTACAATCTTCTCTTTTGTTCTCACATTCTTTTTCTGCAATTTTTCTCTCAACATATGATATTTAATAGAAATGTGCTTCATCCTTGAATGCAATACTAGATTATTAGACATATTTACCATGCTTTTTTTTTCACAATGAATAACAATAGGTTCATTGATCTCTATCCTTGTATCCTTCAGCATCTGCTTCATCCAAATAACTTGACTACAATTATTTGTTGATGTAACATACTATGCTTCTATTTTACTTTAAGATGTATAGTCCTACTTCTTGCTTAACCAAGAAATTAATCTTCCTTCAAGAAAGAAAGCTTCTCTCATTGTGCTCTCTCAGTCATCCATACTGCCTACTCAATTTGCATTAGTATAAGAACTCAGAGTAAAATCATTAGATCTGTCAGACCATAATCCAAATTGTGAAGTTCCCTTTAGATATCTAAACATCCTTTTCACTTCTTAAAAATGTTCTTCGCTAGGATCACCTTTGAATCTTGCAACAATTCCAACCACATTGGCTATATCCAATCTTGTGTGAGTTAAATATTGCAAACCTCCAATCATAGATTTGTACTTCTTCTACTCAATAGTAGGTGTCTCATCCTTTGTCAATAACTTGTGTCTAGTTAAAATGGGTGTTCTAATAGGTTTACATGTTTCCAAACCAAACCTTTTCTATTGATCCTTTAGGTACTTAGTTTGAGAAATAAACATTCCTTCTTTATTTTGTACTATGTGCAATTCTAGGAAATATTTCATTTCTCTTATCATACTCAATTAAAATTCTTTCTTCATCTCTTCTAAAAACTTCTTTATTTCTTCATCATTTCCTCCAAATATAATGCCATCAAAAAATATTACCAAAATCACCAAACCATCATCAGTTTATTTATAATACAAATTACTATCTGCCATACCTTTGCTATATCTGAGCTTTGTCAAATGCTTTTCCAAACTTGCATACTAGGATTTTAGTGCTTGCTTCAATCTATACAATGCTTTCCTTAGTTTGCATACTATGTCCTTGTCATCTATAAAAGGACATCCTTTAGGCTGCTCAATGTATACCTCTTCTTCAAGTTCTCCATTCAAACATGTTGACTTGAAATCCATCTAATATACTTTGAATTTCTTCTATGCTTCATAGGCTAAGAAAATCTTATGACTTCTATTCTAGCCACTAGAGCATAAGTTTCCTCATAATAAATTCCTTCTTGCTATGAGTAACCTTTAAATACCGGTCTTGTTCTATTTCTTACAACTTCTCCTTGTTCATTCATCTTGTTCCTGAATACTCATTTAGTTCCTATCACATTCTTGGGACCAATTTCCATGTCTCATTTTTAACTATCTAATCCAATTCCTCTTTTATAGCTTGCTTGCAATACTCATCTTTATATGCTTCATCTACATTCTTAGGCTCAACTTGAGATATGAAGCATAGTTCTTCATTCACTCTAAATCTTGTCATCTCACCGTTGTCTTTTCTTCTAATGATCTATTCAGATGGGTGATTCTTTATCATGCTCTTTCCTTAAGTAGGAGTTGTTATCTCAACTCTTGGCTCTACTTAAGGTTTTGAACTTTATCACTTCCTTTCTTCTCCTTCATTCTAAAAATCATTGTTAGTATCAAGAAACACCTCATCATTCCTTGGATTAGTAATAACATCATCATTATTTGAATTGTAATCAACTATTCTCTCTTGTATTCTAAACTTCTCATCAATTCTCACATTTGCACTTTCCATAATAGTATTAGTTCTCTGATTATAACATCTATAAGCCTTGCTTTTAAATGAATAACCAAGAAACATACCTTCATCACTTCTAGCATCAAACTTACTGATGTCATCATCTCTCTTTATGTAGCACTTACTTCCAAATATTTTGAAGTACTTGACCAAACCACAATTCATAAGGTGTCTTGTATGTGTCCTTCTTGACTTGCACTCTATTCATAGTGTAGATTTCTATATTCACAACTTCTCTCCAAAAATTCTTGGATATATCATTCTTTGCTAACATGAGTCTAGCTTCTTCTATAATAGACTTGTTCCCTCTCTCTGTAATGCCATTCTGTTTAGGGGTCCTCAGAGCTGTTAGTTGTCTTTTAATTCCATTTTCTTCACAAAATATGTTAAACTCATTTGAAGTAAACTCTCCTCCTCTATATAATATTAAACATTTAATCTTTACACTAGATTCATTCTCAACTCTATTCTTGAATATCTTGAACTTGTCAAATGCCTCAGATTTCTCTTTAAGAAATGCAACCCACATTATTCTAGAAAAATCATCAACTAGAATCATAAAATACCTTTTTCCATAGAGCCCTTTAGTATTTATAGGACCACTGATATCTGTGTGTACAATCGCCAACTTTTCTGTACTTGTAAACTTCTTGCTAGGAAAAGAAGTTCTATTATGCTTTGCAAAAACATACTCCTTGCAAATTGTGTTAGTAGGCTTTATAATCTTTGGAAAATCTCTAACAACAAACACATTACTAGTCCTTACAATGCTACCAAAGTTTATAGATAGAATCTCTTATGTCACAATCATCTTTCATCTACCTTTGCAACCAAACATGTCATTTTAGTAGGATTCAATTGAAATGCATTACCTCTAGATCTAGTTCTTGTTCCAATTACCTTTCCATATTTATCTCTAATCATGCATGTCTTTTTTATGAACTAAAATTGGTAACCTTTGTCTATTAGTTGTCAACACTCAAAAGATTATGCTTTAAACCATCAACAAATTATGCATCCTTACTATTAGTTTTACCATCAAGAGTTATACATCTAATAACTTTTACTTGGCATGCTACATTGTTTCCAACTTTGTCAATTCCTCCATCCTAACTTTTGAAGTCAACAAATTTGTTCATGTCACTAGTCATATGATGTGAACAACCACTGCCAATTATCCAATTAGATTTCTTCTCAACCTATGATACCAAAGCTAACTTCTCTAGAATTTCTTCCTTAATGGCCACAAATCCAATTTCATCATCACTAGCACTTAATGCTTGTTCATTAGAATAATATTCATTTGCATACAAACATTCTCTATCCCTTTTAGACTTATAACTTCCCTTATTTTTTCTCTCTCTTTTAGGACACCTAGATGTATAGTGACCATATTCATCACAATTACAACACTTAAATATTTTCTTACCTCCTTTTTCTCTTCTTACGAGAAGGGCTACTACTTCATCAATCTTATTGTCTTCCTCAAATCTGCTACTACTAGCACAATATCCTCTAGCACTTGTAATCCTTGATAGATTATGTTGAATATTCAAGGCACTAAAAGTTGTCTCTTCTCTAATCATTCTCTAGATTTTCTAAGTTCATTCTCAACTACTTCAAATCTTCTAATCAATGACTTCTTTGTGAAATCTTTGGTACACGATATCAATAACTATATCATCTAAACTTTTGACTTGAATGGTGGTGCTAGAGTCTTTAATATCTTCCATATAACCTCATCATCTTCTTTTTTTCCACCTTGAGCTTTAATACCTATAGTAATTTTTGATATCCTACCTATATTTGTTCTTACAAATTCATCTTCCATCATCTTAACATCTTGAAATGCACAAATCCAAATTTGTAGCCTCAACTTCTTAGAATGTTTATCACCTTCAAAACTATTTTTTAACATTTTCCAAATCAAATGTGAATTAGCAAGTGATTTTACCTAATGATACTCAATCTTAGGAAGTGCAGTCAATTGTGCTTCTCTAGTTCTCATGTCACACATGAAAAGGTCTCTTTCTGCTTTAGAGAAACTTTCCAAATCCTTTTTTTCAATGATTGTCTTCACTAATTTTTTCAAGATCCAATATCCTAGAACCATACACAAAAAATGTGTCTTCATCTTTTCCTTCTAGCTATCATAGATTTTTCCATCGAACTTTAGACTTTCTTTCCTATTAGACTTTTTCTTCAAGAACCTGATGCTTTGAGGTGAATCAGTTATATAGCAATTAAAACATTTATCTTCTTTAAACAAACTTAACCATTCAACCAAAGTAAACAAAAACCATACAAAGATGAACATAGACAATTACACCAGATATGTTGACTAGGGAAACCCTTGATCAGAGGGAAAAACCCAATGGGAATGATTCCCACAGGATGATGTACTAATATAAATATTCCTTGCTAGAGGGAGGACCCTATTAGGAGTCTATCACAACATTTAGTACAACAAGTCCCTGTTAGGAGACTTTGAATCCTTGTTAGAAGTTGTGCCAACCCTATTAGGAGTTATGCCAACCCTATTAGGAGTTGTGGTATAATGTATGCAAGATGAGCCCACTTCCCAAACATGAAATTTCAACTACAAGAAGAGCTCATTGCTCAAACAAGTAATTTATTGTTATCTTCTTTTTTCCTCTATCATTTCCTCTATCATGTCAATTGGACCAATCACTATTGGACCTTGTAGAGTAGATCACAAACCTTGTATCCAAATACCAAACCTCAGATCACTTAGAAAAACCTCAACAGTGAGGTTTCCTTCACTTGCACACTGCTCTAATTGACTTTGCATTCCACATGCTTTGATACTTATCAAACATTCATAATTCACATTTTTCCTTACCATAATAAAGGATAATATCCTTCATTTATATTGAGTCCATAAAATAATTCCTTGAGTCAGCTGTTAGTCCTTCTTAATCAATTATTACAGGACCACATTAAGAACATGTTACACTTACTGATAACAACAATCTTCCACCTTGTAACTTGAATAACTTTCCATACATGAAATATTATAATAAGGGAGCTTAGCCACATCATCCTCAACATGTCTTCTCCATGTCCTCAACCTTGATCATCAAGATATCAACTCTGTTAAGAGATATAACAAGTTTACCAAAACATGCTTCTATAAACTCTATCTCAGAATAGATATCACCAAAACTTACATAACTTCTTCTAGACTTATCCTATTCTCTGTAGAGTAGAGGAATAGGTGCTCCTACACCAAGAGGTGTAATTCTTTTCTTACACCTCATTTTGTGGTTGTAGAGTGCATTTCTTAGTGAGGTCCACAACTTAAATAATGATATCTAGTGGAAATGAGTCATTTGACAACTTGAATTACAAATCCAACCATTGTGCCCTATGTGTATTCCTTGCATGTGCATAATTTTTTTTTTCAAAAAATATCTTCATGAAATCATACCTTTTTTTTTTTTTTTTTTTTCTAAAATAAGGTAAATCTAAACTTTGACAAGATATTTGAGGGTCATTGACTCAATCTCACAAAATGTGTACACTTTATAAGTTTTAGTACTCTAAATCTACTTTTCAAAATATTAGAGATTTTAGAAAATAGATAAGATAAGGTAGGTCAAACCTTGTGCACAAAAAAAATTGTTCCTGATTATTTTTAGTAAATTTAAGATAGCTATTTTTGTTTGTAGTAGAAAAAACCTAGTTTCATTCACTATTTTGTGCATTCCTTTGGTAGGACAATAGTTAGGAGTGATATCTAGAAGTTGTGTATTTTTTGTTTAATTTTATAATGAAAATATTTTATGGAGTTATTGAAGAAACTTAAAAATTTGGTACCTATTTGTGTACAGGGAAAAAATAACATCAAAATAATAAAAAATAAAAACTTATTTTAAAAGTGTATAGAATGAAGTGTAGGACAATAATATGTAATTTATTTCATATTTGATTAAGTATATTAAAAGATTTGAGAAAAAAGCTAGGCATATGTCTATGAGGACTATGAAGATAGTGGCTAAACTAGTTAAAGTTTACATTGTTAATGTCATCTAGAAAAGGAAAAAATTATATGTTTAGAAAGTTAAGAAGACATGTGAGATTATAGTTTTGATTTAAGACATACCTACTTTACAGTTTAGAAACTTGACGAAGGAAGAGATGAGAATTCATCTTAGAAGATGAAAATATGCCTAAAGGAATAAAATTGTAGGGTAAATGTGTTCCAAAGCCTTTGTGTCAACTCCCAAGGCTACTACAAGGCCATAATCTAAACAAGTTTTAGATTTTCAAATAACCTAATAAAATTATGAAAAATAATATGTACATTCAAAACCTAATTGGGTATTAAAACCCAATTAGATTTTGAAGAGAGAAAAATGGGCTCTACTTTAAAGGCCATAACTTTCACTTTTAAAGTCTAATTGAATCCATTCAAAATGAATTGGAAAGAGAGTGAAGAGATCTAAGAGATTACATAGATAGAAAAATAATAGGACATCAAATTCTTTTTTCATCCATTAAAATTAAGCATAGTTTTAAATAGGTATCCATTATTTCCTATTGGTGTAAATAAGTCTTTACTTATTACACTTACTTAAGTTTACTTAGGTTAATGCATTATTTAATTATTTATTTTGGTGAGACACTTAGGAGTTTGTGCACTCTCATAGAAGTGTGGAACTCTAATTATGCACATGGTGTCTACAACATAGGAGTTTGCATCATTCATTGAGTTGTCATGTTGACAACATAGTTATTAGCAATCCTAATTTAGCACATGTTGTCAACACCACTTATTTGTGTGATACACCATTGTAGGCTTATCCTCACATCATTGCACTTAAATCTGTGCTTAACAGAGGATAACCCATATCTAGTGGACATGTGCCTGGTTGTATGACTTATCATGATGCTGACTTCTATGCATTCTAGAAGCTCTCCAGAGGCCTTTATATACAAGAACTCCTAGTGTACTCTTGATATGGCATATATGTCATAGTGAATGAATATATCATCATTCTTATCATACTCTCTATATTTGTATACTGTTGTGCTTGTGTTTGAGTTCCTTGGTCTTGAGTGAATTTTGGCCTAAGCCAAATTCTTACATGGTATCAGAGCTCAAGGAGATTCTCTACACATAGCCATTCGAGATCATTCATGCTTCAGCACCTCGACTCAAATCTAGAGAATTCACAGAAATTGAGAGCATCTAGAGCTAGATCTGACATCACCGTTGCATTTGGAGCATCAATTTGGTGAAGATCAATTATAAATTTGCCTATGCTAGGTGAAAGTTGATTGTGAGACAAATTTTTTTTGCGAATCAAAACTCAGAGACCCTGAATTGTAGTTCGGGTATGGTCATTTTTAGATCTTATTAATTCATTTTTGGATCTATCATTTATTTATCTCTACAATTTATTTTCAATTTTATTTTTTGAGTTATTTACCTAGTTGGGTGTTTAGGCAAAGAAATTTTTTTTAGCCAAACCTAGTAGTGACACCCTGGCTCGGCTCTGTAATTATCGTGGAATATTTTGTAATTAATCACAGGGTTTAATTTATTAGTTGTAGGATATTTATTTCATTGGTGGGCCATACTATATAACCTCTATGAAATCTAAGAGGTAAGTCCAAATTTCAGACAAGCGGCCAAAGACCTAGCAGCCCGTCATTGACGAGAGCCTCAGATCACAACAAACTTTATTTACCAAGGGCTCACAACATGTTTTTTTAAAAATAATTTTTCATTTAACAGCCCACAAATGTAAGATTTTGAATAACAAAACCAGCAGACAAAAAATCAATTTCCACTGCAAAATAAGCCACCAACGATCGTAGTGTGAGTTCGAGCTCGTAAAGTGTTAACTGATGCCTATAAAATCTTCGTCGGTAGCATGCAAAAGAATCTAGTGGAGACACACATCAGTTTGAGCGTGGTGACATGTGATAGGTAAAAAGCATCGACATGCGGTAGAATATAAGTTGCTATACAATACCCCGCCCTGCAATGACCTTAGACAAGTGGACATACATATCAGCGTATGACACAGATCAGACACATGCCTACATCATCACTAATTCAGTAGTGACTAGATAGATATGTGGTCCAAGTTAGCAAGCCATACTCTACTCCATCAGCCATCCATACTATCCATACCATGATGATGTCATCATAATGTTATGCTAATGTCATCACAAGGTAGAGGATGTTGATGTCATCCAGGTTGTGAGCTTAAAATTGATGGTCATTTCACCATCATTCTAAGCCAAATTAGAATTGCTAAAATGGTCGTATGATCATCAAATGTAACCCTATCTTTTTCTGGTGCAACCCCTATTCATATTGATTTTGGTTTTTGCAGTCCGACTTTGAGAGGCCATAACTCAGACATCTGGACTCCAAATTAGGTGCAATTTTTTTTTGAAATTATGTAAAATTTCCTAAACTATTTAGTAGTGCAGCATTTTTTTGGTTTTGGTGAACAAATTTGTTAGAATTTGCATTTCTTGGTGATTGTATCTGCATAATCCTACATTTTGCAACTTCAAACACTTTGTACAAGCACATCTGGAGTCAAAAATAGGTTCTATTTTTTTGAAAGTGTGTTACCTTTTGTCTACTTTCTAGATATAATATCAGATTATAGGGTTGTGTGGTGAAAAGTGTCACTTTCAGCAACATGACCTTTCTTTTCTTTGTAATGCTTTCGAATTGTAGCACATTGTAAAGCTCCAAATTTGTAATCCATTAAGAGCTTGTAACAAGAAAAATCAAAATTCCACAAAGGACAAAATTGGCAAGTAGCCCATTATAATTGCACTACTAATAAAGTGCCCAAAGCATCTAGTTTTGGGGGGTTTCTTGATTTAGTGAAAAGGGGGGGGTGTTCTTAGTGTTGTCTTCTCTCTTTTCTACACTTTTTTTTCATTTTCTACATTATGGGAAACTTTAAGTTTCTTGAATTAACTCGTCATAACTATACTACATGGTCCATAAAAATGTGGTATCACTTAATGCATAATGGAGTTTCACAATGTGTAGATGGTACTCTTCCTAAAGTAGTAGGTGATAAAGTATCAACAAGTGATATTTCAGCTTGGGTAGCAATGGATAGGAAAGCCCTAGGTGATATATGTTTGGGGGTTGAATATAAGATCATGTATCAAATCAAGAAGTGTTCTACATCCAAGGAAGCTTGGGATACCCTCAAAAACCTTTATGGTAAAGTTTCTAAAGAGGATGTTCAAAATTAAAGATGAGCTTGTCTCCTTAGATCTTAAGTCATTTGATTCAATATAGGATTTCATCATCAAGGTGAATGAACTAAGGATGAAGCTTACTAATATTCGGAGTTCTATCAAAGATGACAGACGGATCTATCTTATTCATAACAAGCTACCATCAGAGTATTCCACATTTGTATCTTCTTTTAACACCTTTAAGACTACCTTATGATTTTCCTATAAAAAAGTCACTTTTGATGAATATGCTGATCTATTGGATACTGACGAAAAGAAGTTGACATCAATGGGGATTCTCAAATCACCTCAGTCTAAAGCATTGGTGGCCAATAATGAGGGTTCTCAACATTTAGTTGGATAGTCTTCAAATAGAGGAAAGGGTAAGAAGAAGAAATGGAAAAGCAAATCAAAGGATGCAGAAAAGAAAACACCACAATCCAATCAAGAAGGAAAGTCCTCAAATTCCAACAAGAAGGGGGACAACAATCATTAGAAGAAGTGTTCCTATTGTAAGAAAATGGGTCATGAAGAGCATGAGTGTTATCTTAAGAAGATTGATGAGTTGACCAACATCATGAAGAAATATAATGTTCCATTGCCTAATGTGTATAAGGAGAAAGGGTCTTCTTCAAATTTGAAGGGCAAAAGGCAAGAACTCATGGCTAATTCAAACTCTTCAAAGGAATGGATATTTGAATCAGGTGCCTCTTATGACATGGGTTCTTCAAAGGAGGAATTTTCTTCAGTGAAGTAATCAAAGGTACCACACATCTTCATGGGAAATGATAGAAAAATGGAAGTTGAAGGGAAAGGAAATGTGGAAATGGAAAATAGAGAGTTTCAAGATGTTCTCTATGTTCCAAACCTAAGTTCAAATCTCCTTTCAATCTACCAAATCACTCACCTTCGAGATGGACATAGAGTTGAGTTCCTTCCAAGTGCAGTAAAGGTGCACAGTCTTAAAGACAACTCCTTGGTTGCAGTGGGGAAAGTGAATCATAACAAAAGGTTGTACTCTTTCTCTCATTTTGTGCCCAAGTCTCCTTCAAAGGCCTTGTTATCATAATCAATTTCAAACATGCAATTATGGCATGAGCAGTATGGTCATCTTGACTTCCACTATCTTCAGCAACTTTGCACACATAGAATGGTCAAAGGTCTACCCCAAATCAACTTTTCTAAGGGTGAATGTTCAACAGATTCAATGGATATGCGTATAGAGGGGAAGTTATTGAGAGGTAAGTCTTCAAGAGCACCAAGTGTTCTATAGATGGTTCACATGGTATTAGTAGGTCCTTTTTCTTTCAACCAAGGTCGCTACATACTTACCTTTGTTGATGACTTTTCAGGATACACTTGGGTATATTTTCTTCATAACAAGAATGTAGTATTGGAAAAATTTCTATCCTTCAAGACTAATGTAGAAAAGAAATCTAGGAAAGCCATCATAATTCTCTAAATGAAAAATTGAAGCATGTATGTGAATAGAAGACTTATGCTCTTTTGTAAACTTGAGGGAATTGATCTTCAGACTCTAGTAGTATTTAGTCCACATTAGACAAATGTTGTAGCCTTGAGGATCAAAACTCTTAAGTTTATGGAAAGTTGCATGATACATGCCAAGTCTCTAGATCCATCATTAGAAGTTGAAGCAATTAGTAGTGCCACTCACATTCTTAACAGGTCTCCTCATCCAACCTTAGATGGAAAGACTCCTTTTGAGGCATGGTGCGGTAGAAAAACTATTATGACACACTTCAGAGTCTTTAGTTGTCTTGCATGGGAAAAAAAATCTTCTAGGGGATGCAAGGTATAGTCACCTCGGCCTTGTAATTTTATTGGTTATGAAGATAGTGTGAAGGCATATAGACTATTGGATCCTGAGACACATCAAATTTTTGTGGAGAAGGAAGTGTACTTTGAGGAAAGTTCACCTAGCTTGTCCTCTACTCCTCTTTACACATCATACAGTGTGGAAACTAATAGTGACACCAATGATAGTGCTTCAAAAAATTTAGACATGTGGAGTTCTATCAATAGTTTTAGTAAGAGGTCACTACATCAATTTAGTCTACATGCATACATAGCCATAGTGATAGGTCCATAATAACAAGGTACATTTTGTCTTCCAGATACAAGTTTAGTGATAGATTTGGGGATAGTATTGATGATCTACCTCTTCTTCTTGATGTAGAACCTGCTTCTTTAGTTGTCAAAAGGGCTCCATCTGACTCTCTTGTTATTTCTCTACATGATCAATCATCACAGGTTGAAGTGATTGTGGATACTTATGATCAGTAGTTGCAACAGGGTTCTTCATTAGTTGAGGAGATAGACAGTTCTTTGAGATAGGTTCTTCAATCAGTTGAGTAGGTTTCAAAGACATCACTTATCCATGAAATTCTTTCCACACACAGTGGAAGCGTCTCATTTGTACCCTTGGCATTATTTCTTCCTAAGGGGAGGAACACCATTCTGCAGTCTTGGATCAGCTTCTTCATCAAAGAAATCATTGTTCAACATTCTTCCTTGGGGTGGGGAGCCTATCCTATCTCTCCTTCTCTTCTCATAATTCTCTTATGTACATATTGGATGTATGTCATAATTCAAGGGGTCTTGATTACTCCATCCATCCATGCATCCTTATTCATCTCTCTTTTTTAGGGAGGGTTTTTCCCATGAGGTTTTCCCTCTTTCTTCATTTTTATGAGAGACTACATATCATTATGTACATGGGTACCTAACATGGCCTAGTAGCAAGGACTCATCATACACTGCATCCTAGATTTCACAAGCTTAGGTGTATTCCCCTAAGTTGCACTTAAGGGGGGGTGTTGGTGTAAATAAGTATTTACTTATTACACTTACTTAAGTTTACTTAGGTTAATATATTATTTAATTATTTACTTAGGTGAGATGCTTAGGAGTTTGTGTACACTCATAGAAGTGTGCAACTCTAATTATGCACACGATGTCTACAACACAAGAGTTTGCATCATTCACTAAGTTGTTAGGTTGATAACATGGTTATTTACACTCCTAATTTAGTACATGTTGTCTACACCACTAATTTGTGTGATACACCATTGTACGCTTCTCCTCACATCATTACACTTAAATCCATGCTTAATGGAGGATAACCCATATCTAGTGGACATGTGCTTGGTTTTATGACTTATCATGATGCTGACTTCTATGCATTCTATAAGCTCTTTAGAGGCCTTTATATACAAGCACTCCTAATGCACTCTTGACATGGCATATATGGCATATTGAATGAATATATCATCATTCATATCATACTCTCTCTATTGGTCTACTGTTGTGTTTGTGTTTGAGTTCCTTGGTCTTGGGTGAATCTTGGCCTAAGCCAAATTCTTGCATTTCATATTATATCTCTCTTTCTCTCTATCCTATCTCCTCTCTTGTCCTACAACATTCTCTCTCTAACATATCGCATTCTCTCTAAACATCTCTCCATTCTATCTCATCTCTCTCTTCCTATCCCATACTCTTTGTCTCTCTATGATATCCTCTCTCTCTTCATATCTACATGGAGTATCCAATATCTCTCTCTCTCTCTCTCTCTCTCTCTCTCTCTCTCTCTCTCTCTCTCTCTCTCTCTCTCTCTCTCTCTCTCACACACACACACACACACACACACACACACACACACACACACACACACACACATGCTCATGTGTGCCTATGCACACACACACACACACACACACACACACACTGATGCCTAGGATTTGTCTTTTCTAAATCCTAATCTCTATCATTTTATAATGAACTAATAAAATATCTCTAACAAAGAGAGTGAGGGTTAGTAAGAGAATGAGAGAGGTTAGGAATTTTAGAGAGATATTGAGAGAGAGAGAGAGAGAGAGAGAGAGAGAGAGAGAGAGAGAGAGAGAGAGAGAGAGAGAGAGAGAGAGAGTAGCTTAGTCCAAAGCCTTCAAATAATGAATTTGGTCCACAAGAACCTCTTCACTAAAGGATGAAGTAAAAAAAAAGTGTCTATTCCAAGTCACTATTCCCAAACACCTATTACAAGTGTTAAAAATGATGGTTCAAGGTTCTCACAACCCAACCCAAGCAACACAATCCAAATCACTAGGAAAACCCAAATTTCTAGGACAACTAATCACTAGTTTCTTACTATGCACAATGACAAATTTTGACACAAACTCCCCAAAACACAATATAGGAATAGGGGTGACTCTAGGATGGATATCTAGGCTATTTAGGCCTCTATTTACAATGGAAGTATAATTTATCCTTCAAAACACCACAACTTAACAATCAAAATATAAAGGGGCACACAAATGAAGCCTAGAAATGGGATTTAAAGTCTTGGTGACTTCTTTGTAAGAAGTTATGAGAGTTGTTGTTCCATGGTGTATACATGTACATGGGTCTTGCATGCCTAGGGCATCAAAATTTCTTCATGCCTCCTACAAATTAAAACATAAGACCAAGTAAATCTCAATGTAAAAATTAAATACTTAGATTTTATTAAAGGCAAACATATTCCCATGGTGAAATCCCAAGTTATAACTAATTGAATATGAAACCTCAGTTTAGGTAAGAAACTATGAAAGTATTCACAAAAAACTCAAATATCTAGAGTTAGAGATCAATTCAAAACCTTAGATCAAATGCATTAGAAAGATTTTTTATCAAGGAATTAAAATATATTTCCCAATCAACTTGACTCATTAGTATATCTCATTACATCCAATTACAACATCACAATTATAAGAAAATTGTTGTATTTTTTGATTCAAAGAAAAAGTTACATTGTGATGATCCTACTACCTACCATCCATCTAAAAGGTTATTTAGGCATTCCAAATAGTCATAACAACCTTTCAAACCAAATTTGGCTATTGGGAAGTGAAATTAAATTTTTTGCAACTTCTTGCTAAAAGTTGCTTGAAAACTTTTTAGCAACTTTGCAACTATTATGGAACTTTTGCAATTATTGACCAAATCATGGTCATTACTTAACAAAATGATCCAACATGGATAAAAATCAAGAAATCAATAAAGTATCATAAATTCTAGGGTTATTGGAAACATTTGAAAAATAGTTGACCAAGGGCTTATAATATGCCAAACATAGAACTAGGTCTTACAATGTGTGTCAAATGAATAACCAATATTCCTAACACAACCTACTAGTTTCTAGGACCTTCAATAAATCCTACAAGTGTATTAACATGATCCTACACCATACTCCCCTTGAGATTTTTAACTCAAGTTCCTCCTTGAAGTTAATTATTCAAATGAGGTACCATGTTGTTTAATTTTATCGTATGTCATCCAAATTACATCTACATTTGGGAGTCATTTCCACTTCACTAAGTACTACATGTACTTGCTCTATCTAGTTTGTTTCAGCAACTTGGTCTCTAGAATTTCTTCCAACTCAATAGGTGTCCTTTGAGGGAGATCTATTAAATAGTCTTCATTTTATTGAACATGTTGTCCCTATGTATTTTTATCCATGTGTCACCTTTGCAAGAGGTGAGGTCTATAGTGCTAAATATAGGAGAAATCATCAAGGTAGGGGGAAGAGAAATTTCACAGGTATTTTCACCCATTTTGTTAAGTATGTAGCATGCTAGATAACCTTCTTCATATGAAACTTTTTGTATCTACCCTTAGGTAGTCTCTCCTTCCAAATGTATTCCCATACCTTGTCTCCAACTTGGAAATGAATCTCTCTCCTTCTCTTATCTACCCATTCCTTGTATTTAATGGCAGATTTTTGCAATGTTGCTTTCACTTTTTCCTGCACTTTAGTGATTAGTTTTTCCAATTCTAAATCTTGTGCACTAACTCTTAACTCAGAAGGTGATTCCACCATATCTAATGGACCTTTCGAGTGAAGTCCATAAATAGTTTGAAAAGATGATCTTCCTTTAGACCTATGCATTGAGTCATTGAATGCAAACTCTGCTTGAGGCAAGATCACATCCCAAAATTGGGAATGTTTTTTTTTTAGGAATCTTAGGAGGTTTCCAAGTGCCCTACTGACAACTTGAGTTTTCCCATCAATTTGTGGGTGACAAGCAGAGCTGTAAGTCAGATTTGTGTGAAGCTTTTTGAAAATAGTCCTTCAAAAGTGCCCTTGAAATTTAATATCTCTATTGAATCTATTGTTTGAGGTAAGCCATGAATTTTGACTACTTACTTGAAGAAGATATGTGCTATGTGAGATGCATCATTTTTTCTTTTACATTGATCAAAGTGGGGCATTTTCCTAAATCTATCCAGTATGACAAACACACTATCAAAGCCCTATTTGGTTCTAGGAAAACCCATTACAAAATCCATTGAAATTGATTGCCATGGCCTAGTGGGAATTGGTAGAGGTTGGTATAGTCCTTGGTTAGTAGATACAACTTTGGCTTGCTGACAAATGGTACAAGTTTCTATGAACTTTTTGACCTCATTACCTATTTTTGGCCAAAAGTAACTCCTTTTAACTAGGTTTGTTATTTTGTCTATCCTAAAATGACCACCAAAGCGACCACAATGTTTTTCCTTTATGATATTTGTTCTCATTGAAGACCTATGTATGCATAGTTGAGCCCCTTTGAACAAGAGACCATTTTGGATTAGAAAATAATAAAAAATAGTATGATATTTGCCTATCATCTTGGTGTATACCTCAAAAATTTGCCCAAATTTTGGATCATTTGTATCAAAATATTTTAGTGAGTCAAACCCCATACTCTAAAGTTATACTTCTTCAACCAAACAAGCTCTTTTTCTAAGGGCACAAACCACATTTTTTTCTACCTTTGTTTTGTGCTTAATATTGAATGTTTATGCCTATAATTGTGCCATCCATTTCATGTGCTTAACTCCAATTTTTTCCCAGGTATTTAGGAAGCTCAATGCATGGTTGTCATTATAAACAATAAAATCATTTGGGAGTAAGTAATGCCTCCATTTTTCAATTCTTTCATCATTTCATACAATTATAAATCATATTTAGAGTACTTTTTCTTGGCATTATTTGACTTTTTAGAAAAGAGTGTTATATCCTTACCTTATTGGCTCAAGACTACACCAATTTCCAAGTTACTTGCATCAAGTTTAGTATTGAATACCTTATTGATGTCAAGAATCACTAGGATAGAATATTGGCATACTCTATTGTTTAGGTATTGGAATGCATTTGCAGCCTCTTTAGTCCATAAAAATCTAGTCTTCTTACCACCCTTGATAGTGTCCGACATGGGAACACACACATGACTAAATCTCTTAGTAAATTTCATATAAAAAGTGGCAAGAGCATGAAAACTTCTAACATCATCTTGGTTTTTTGGTGGAGGCCAATTGAAAATTGCGTCAACCTTTTTAGGATCTATTTTGAGGGTGCCTTGTGAGATGACAAAGCCTAGGAACACAAGTTTCTTCTTCATAAATAAACATTTCTCCAAGTTAATCACCAACTTGTGTTGATGGGGTCTCCTCAAAACCTCATCAACATGGTTAGGATGCTCTTTGCTTATATGACTAAAGATTAGGATATCATCAAGATATATAACAACAAATTTTCCAATAAAATTAGTTAATATTTCATTCATGATTCTCATAAATGTACTAGGTGAATTCATCAACCCAAATGGCATAACCAACCACTCCAAAAGGGCTTCAATTGTTTTAAATTTTTTTTTCCATTCATCTCCTTTATTTATCCTTATTTTTTGTCCCAATTTAAATCATTTTTTTTGAAATAATATGCATTACCAAATTGATCAATCAAATCCTCCATTCTTGGCATAGGGAAATTGTATCTCATAGTAATTTTATTGATGGCTCTACTATTAGTACATAATATCCATTTACCATCCTTTTTAGGGGCAAGAATAAATAGTATTGCACATGGCCTAAGACTTCTTTATATTATTCCTTTTCTCTAATATTTCATTGATCTATTTTGCAATATATACATGCTAAGTAGGTGTCATCTTATATGGGGCATTATTAGGCAAGAAGGAACTAGGTATTAAGTCTATTTGATAAATGAATTCTCTTAAGGGAGGGAGGCTTGTGGGTAAGTCATAAATAAGTGACATCACCATATTTGGTTAAAAATTTGTTAAATTCATTAGGTTTGGGATCCTTATGATTAGATCTTATGTTATCCTTGGACTTAGAAACCAATATTAAGCTTTCAATATTAGGTTCCTCCATGAATCTCAACATTTCCTTTTTCCCTATGGTGATTATAGTTAGTTCTTTCTCTACTTTAGCATCAGGAAGTGGCTTCATGGTAAAGCTCACTCCATTTTTGGTTATGAAGTAGGTATTCTTCTTATAGTGATGTGTGACATCCACATCATATTGCTAGGGTCTACCAAGGAGGATGTGGGAAGCATCCATTTCAACAACACCACAAAGAACCTTATCTTATAAGTATGCTATGGAAAATTCTACCCAAGCTTGTTTAGTCACAAGATTTTTTTGACTTTTGGTTAACCAATAGACATGGTAAGGAAAAGGGTGAGCCTTCTAAGGAAACTTTATCTTTTGAACTATTTTAGAAGTCACTATATTCTCAGTTGAACTAGAATCAATTAACAAGCTACATACCTTTCATTAGCATTTGATTTTAATCCTAAAGAGGTTCTTCCTTTGAAGTGGTTCTTGAGTTTGAGATACTTTTAGGAAATCCTACCTCATCATCAATCATGCTCCTTCTTTGGGTTATAGTTCTCTATTCTCATCATGTTTCTCTTCTCTAGTGATTTGTACTCTTATCTCCCCTAGATTGCTTTTATTCCTCTTCTTAAGGCATCTACTTGCATGTTGACTCAACTAGTTACAATTATAGAATTTTATTGGTCCATTACCTCTTCCTTTGTCTCTGATAAAGGGTCTTGTTCTTCTATAGTTTCCTCTAAAACTTGATTCACCATGTTCTTTGTCTCCCTAGCTTTGATCAAAACTTTTGTTTCCACCATATTGTCCCTTATTCCAAGAATTTCTCTTTCCTTTGAAGTTTTTGTTGTTTTCATTACCTTTACTTCTTCCTTAGTCTTATTTACTCTTCCACTTCTCCTCTAATTTGATTCCTAATTGATATTATTTGTTCATAGAAGTAGGCGTATGTAGGCTTAGTTCCTATTGAATGGGTATCTAGCAAGTTTTTCTTCCTCATCCTCTATTGCATTTGTCTTCATGCAGAGTTTTAAGAACTCTTCTGTCTAGGAGATTACAAGAAAGTCTTTTTGTTTGAGTCTTTTCTTCCTTTTATAGAGTTGCACCCCATATTCTTTAGGCACATAAGTTTCCCTGACCAGTTCCACTATCTGATTCTAGGATGAACTCATACTTCTCCCTTTCTTCACCCTTTTAGTTTGGATGAAGTTACACTAAGTTAGGGCTACTCCCTTAAACTTGGAGTTTTTCACTTTTACCCTTTTCTTTCCTAGAATTTTTTCACATCTAAAGAAAATTGTCAAGGCCTCAATCTAGTCCAAGGACAAATCAACATTCATTTCTTCATTAAAAGTTGGCAGTTCCAACTTTTCTTCCATGGTTCTTTTTACCATGGATTTAAGGGCATCCAAGAGGTGCTTAAGATCTATAGGTAAATCTTCATCTTATTTAGGGTCATTTTCATCCTCATTCATTTTATCTTCTAAAAATTTTCTTTACCCTTGTCAATCTTACTTTCAAGGTCTTGTAGCCTTTTTTCCAATGCAACATTTGTTGTCTTTTGTTACATTATAGGTATGTCTTCTTCTATGGTAAGAGACATAGATCTAATACCACTTTGATGCAATATAGACTAGTCTAATGAATTCAAAGAATCAAGTTTTAAAAAAGGGTATCTATTCCAAGCCAATGTGCCCAAACACCTATTACAAGTGTTAAAAAGAATGGCTCAAGGTTCTCACAAGCTAATGAAAACAAGGAAATACTAATCACTAGGACAACCCAAATTTCAAAGAAAACTAATTCCCAGTTCTTACTATGCATAATGACAACTTTTGACACAAACTCTCCAAAACACAATCTAGGATAGGAGTGACTCTAGGATGGACATCTGGTCTATTTAGGCCTCCATTTATAATGGAATTATAATTTATCCTTATAAATACCATAACTTAACAATTGGAACATAAAGGGGTAGACAAGTGAAGCCTAAAAATGATATTTGAAGTCTTGGTGACTTCTTTGTGAGAAGTTATGAGAGTTGCTACTCCATGGTGTAGACATGCACATGGTCTTGCCTGTTTAGGCCATCAATTTTCTTCTTGCTTCCTAGAAGTTAACATCTAAGAAAAAGTAAATCTTAAATTATAGATTTAATATTTGGATTTCACTAGAGGCCATCATATTCCCATGGTGAAATCCCAAGTTATAACCAACTGATTATGGAACCCTAGGTCTAGGCAAGAAACTATGATAGTATTTACAAAAACTTAAATATCTAAAGTTAGAGATCGATTTAGAACCTTAGATCAAATGAATTATAAATATGGTTCATCAAGGAATTCAAATAAATTTCCCAATCAACTCGGCTTATTAGTATACATCCATGCAACTAGTTGCAACATCAGAATCGCAAGAAAATTGTTGTATTTTATTTATTCAAAGAAAAAGTTACATCATAATAATCTTACCACCTTCTTGAAAGGGATATGTAGGAATCCCAAATAGTCATAACAATTATTCAAACCAAACTTTTATATTAGAAAGTGAAATTACAAATTTTGCAACTTCTTGTTTAAAGTTTTTTGAAAGCTTTTTATCAACTTTACAACAATTATACAACTTTTGGAATTACTGACCAAATCATGGTCAATACTTAACCAAATGATTGAACACGGATCAAAAATAAGAAATCAAGAAATTATCCTAAAATATAAGGTTATTGGAAACCTTTGACCTATAGTTGACCAAGGGCATATAATATGCCAAACTTGGAACTAGGTCTTACAATGTGTGTGAAATGAATAACCTTTATTCGTAAAATGGCCTATTGATTTCTAGGACCTTCAAGAAATCCTATAAGTGTATTAAGGTACTCCTACATTGAGAGAGAGAGAGAGAGAGAGAGAGAGAGAGAGAGAGAGAGAGAGAGAGAGAGAGAGAGAGAGAGAGAGAGAGAGAGAGAGAGAGAGTTTATGGCTTATGACATAGTCAAAAATGGGATAGGGTTTAGTTAGAGAGATATAGGTTAATAATTATAAGTTAGATAGAGAAATTTTATGAGTTATTAAGAGAATGAGAAAGGTTAGGAGTTAGTAAGTGAGGGAGAGAGGTAGGAGTTAGAGGGTGAGTTTAAATGATTTATTGTGTCTATGTGTGTGTTGGAGAGAAAGTTTATGCTTTAGTAAGAAAGAGATCTTAGGAATTCATATGTAGTTGTGTGTGAGAGAGAGAGAGAGAGAGTTAGAGATTAGGGTTGACTCATAGATAGGTGGTAGAGGTTAGTTAGAGAGAGGTTAAGGATTACGACTTAGGGAGGGAGATGTTAGGAGCTAGTGAGAGAATAAGAGAAGTCAGAAGCTAGTAAGTGAAAGAGATTAGAATTTAGTGACTTAATGATTGAGTGTGTGAGAAATTGAGAGAAAGAGGAGAAACATAATAGTACTCTTATCTTCTTATTAATTCTCTATTTTTGAAATAATGACTCTAGATTTTAGACTACATTTGAACAAAATCATTGGAAAATTTAATCTTGATATCCTATTAGTATTTTAGTTCCACTATGGTATATGTATTGTCAATATCCTTCTAATGCATTTTGAACAGAGTCAGTCAGACTTGACATGTAAATTTATGGTTTCTAGGGTAGATCTTATTTCTTTATGTCATCAAAATACTATAAGGTTTTGAACAAGTAAGTTTATTATTTCTCTTCTCCATAACCTAATTGTTTTTTTAATATATTTTGGTTAGGCTTAGAAAGAAAGCCTGACCACTTTTCAAAAATTTGAATAACCTAATCAATTAATTGATGGTTTTTTGGATTTTTTGGTGGTGTCCACTTTTTTGTGCAAAATTTTAGTGCATACACCCCATGTGGATCATTATTTTTACTACCAATCCTTCTTCTTAGATCATCTCTTTGATTCAACAAAACATGTGTTATTCTTCCACAAATCTTCAATCAATGATTTCAAAGCTTCATTATTTTATTTATCCTTTCAAAGTAGTCTACCACTAAATATTCATAACAAATTTTTTGTTGGATCTTCCACTCTTTCATGCCTTCCAATAGGTCTTATACAATAAATGTACCTATTTGACAATTTTTTCTTG
The DNA here is from genome assembly GCA_028749045.1 of Cupressus sempervirens. Classification (NCBI taxonomy): domain Eukaryota; kingdom Viridiplantae; phylum Streptophyta; class Pinopsida; order Cupressales; family Cupressaceae; genus Cupressus; species Cupressus sempervirens. The sequence goes on along the minus strand of CM053786.1, from coordinate 363,962,071 downwards.
TGTTTCTCATGAGTTAATATTTCTTCTATTAAGTGCTTACCATTCTTGATGTAAGTATGCATCTTGTGATATTACTATCTTTGGTGCATGGATTACAAACAACTTTATCATGTGGACCCATTATATTCTTTAAAAAATATTGTTTTATTTTAACTCATCTATCATTCTTGCTCTAGGAATCTTCATGATGGGCCAAAAATTCAAATTCCTTATCATTTCAATGAATAATTTATATTTTTCATTCATATGTAATTATTCAAGGAATAATCTCCATATATGATTAATGTTACTTTGACAAGTACACTTTGGAATCTTGTTAGGATTTGATTGCAAAATATTAGTATCAACATCAATAAAATATCATGGCTTTCTAAAATATCTTGTAGAAGGTGTTCTGATCTCTTTAGTGGGCTCAATATTTTGAACATCAACATAATTATAGGTAAATTGCATACCTTCAATTGAAGATTATGTGACTTTGAAATAATATGAAAAAGATGGAATATGACCTACTTGTTGTTGATGTTGTGCCTTCAACATGACATGATCAAGTGCATACATCATCCAATGTAGAACATGGTGTCTCATCAACATATGATGACAATGTGACTCCAATATTGGAATATGGTGTACCTTTACAATTCAATTATCTTGTTAAGCATAAGAGTATCATTTTCTCTCTTTAACTTTCAAATTCTAAATATCTTTTTCTTTCTCATCCTAGTTCATGTTCCTCTTCCAAATCCATAATGTCATTAACGCGATGCAATTTTTTTTGTTTACATAATACTCTCATTCAATCTCTTTTAATTTCCAAATCCCTCTCCTTCTACTCTAGTATTTGAGGTTTTTCTTTATTCCATAGCACAATGATTATTTCTACATGTCAAATAATTCAAACATACAAATTAAAATGATATATGAATACAATATATTATAACTTGTCAAATCAATTTTTTTTTGTCTCTATAGTCGCATTGTACATTTAAAAAGTACTCTAATAACCTCAAATATTTTGCAATGTTGATAGAGACTTCAAATTTTGTTGAAAATGGTTGAATTTGGTACTTTTAACACTAAGAAAAATGTATTTCTATCATAAAATAAAAATTGAAGAGACTAAAAAATAGACAATGTGGGCCTATCTTAATTGTCACATTCCTATTTAACCAAATATTTTGTATTCACATGGCGTAATCATACAATAGTGCAATTGTGCTATAGTGATATCACACTATATAAATATAAAATTTATTTCCTTCCTCTCCATTCTATCCCTTTTAGATCTTCCTATCCTTTCCTCTCTTTATCCTATCCTACTCTCTCTTTCTACATCCTATCCCATACTCCCTCTCCACCAATCATTTTCTTAATCTTTCTCTCTCTCTCCATCCTATCCTCTCTTTGTCTTCATATTAGCTAATCCCTTACTCTCCATCATATTATGTAGGAGCATCTAGTGGTGTAAGGGCAGTCATGTATCACCCAAAAATATGCTTAGTGTTAGTTTCTATTTGATGTGTTTTTATTTTTAGATACCCATTTGGGTCAAATAGAGATTCCAAGTCTCATAGTTCCACTATTGGTTTTCTCGATTAGTGTTTTTGAGCACCTTGGGATATGTGCCAATGTAGAAAATAGTTTATTTTGTAAGTGATCCATAATTATGATGAGTTGGAGGGTGTAAGTTGGGTGGATGATTATACTTGTAATTTGGAGCACTCCAAAAGATGAATTAGGTCATAAGGCTTTACGGTTTGAAAGTTATTACAATTTTAAGTTTCCTAGAGACCCTCTAAGAGTGCTTTAAAGTAAGATTTGAGGCACTAAATAGCATTGTATAGGCCTAAAAAATGGGGGACAAACTAATCTATTCCATAGGGCTATAGAGAACTTTGAGAGCTTTCCAAAAATTTAAATGGTTCATCAATCAAAGTCTCAGATCAAAAGTTATGCCTCCTGGAAGTTGGACTACCATTTCAGGATTCTTCTAATTTTACATAGACTTCTGACATGTTTTCTAGAACCTTATATTTTGGTGATGGATGCCAAATGGCATATTCTAAAATGTATTCCTAAACTTAATTTGGGTTACTTAAGGTCATTTTTGGCATTGTGAACATAGTTTTGGTGGAGTTTGGTAGAAGGTACTATGAGGAGGGTTTCTCTCCATATTTAGACAACATTGTAAGCCCCTAGGGAACATCATTGAGTCTATTTTCATTTTATTAAATGAAATATCATATCACTTCTAATAATAATATTCTCCTTTTCATACTGTGTACATTTTGTCTTGGGTTGTGCCCTCATCACATATCCCCTCTCTCTTTCTACCTCCTTCTCTCTTCATCCTATTCTATTCACTCTCATCCTCTCTATCTATCCAATCCCCTCTCACTTTAATTCCCCTACTCTCTTTCTTCCAATTCTCTATCTCTTTCTCTCATCTCACTTTAATTTACCCTACACTCTTTCTTGTAATCCTATCCCCTCTCACTTCCTACCCCCTTATCTGCATCCTCTCTCTCTCTCTCTTTCTCATGCAAGAGCATTGTAGATTTATTTTCTATTCAAATTTTCTTTATTGTGTTTTCAAGTACAAGTCTTGGTGTTAGATTATTTGTAGTTTCAATCAAGTTTTAGTTATGTATTGGCTGAGTTCTAGTATGTTCGAAGAACTAGTATTTGTTGAGTGTTATTTTGGTTGAGCTTGTTCAATGGCTATTTTTGTTGATGCTCAATTGTGTCTAAGTCTTTCCTTGTTTGAGTTATCTATGCCTTGGTATGTGTGTATATTCTTATGTGGTCAACCTTCCATAATGTAAAGATCTAGAATATTTTGTAAGCCATTTTTGGAAAGTATAAATCAACGTGTCTAGGCTTAGGTTAGGTAGTATTGAAGGGGCTATTGATCTAAAGGATTGTGTATAGAGTCAAAATTAACAATGAGATCATGAATCTTGATTTTTAAGTTATAAATCACATTGTTGGCTGCAACCTAGATGACCTTATACTTTGACATGTTTTTAGATCATTTCAAAAATTTATAAGATATTTTAATTTCTCCCTATCCTTGGTGTTGTCCTATATCATTTTTTCCTTTATGTTTACTTAGAAATGTGGTCAAATATTAAGGTGTGCCTTTGGCCATAATTATTTGACCTCCCTTTCATTAGGTGTTTTTAGAGAAAGGTTCATCCTTGTGGAGATTTTATCAATTAGAACCTTAGATCATCTTGGTTATAGGGTGGTAGATCTAAGTCTTGCCTATTACTTATATAGGGTTACAATCTTGCTGGATCTTGTTCAAGATGCTTCATGGTAGAGGAAATGATGATAATTTTATGATGGATATGTTGAGAGAAATTGCAGCCATATTTTATATTGTGAAGAAAACCCATAAGAGAGGAGTACATCTTGTGATGTTAGTGATGATGAAGGAGCACCTTGAAAACCAAACCCTATTCCTAAACTTGAGGTAGAATCTAACAAGGAAACACTATTGAGAGTCCCATATAGGGCACATTCAAATCCTATTGTTTGGGTGACAAGTTATGATGGAAGATTGGAAACCAATTCTTTGTTCGATTGGATCTATGAGATGGAAAAATTATTTTAATTTGAAGGCACTTTTGATGATAAGAAGGTGAAGAAAGGTGTTATTAAATTGAAAGGTCACACATAAATTTGGTAGGAGAATTTGAAAATTGATAGATAAAAGAAAGAAAATGAAAATATATGAACTTGGCTGAAGGTGGTGAATAAATTAAAGAAGTTTCTTTGTGCTAATTATGAAGTGAATTTGTTGAGGAAGATGTAGAATCAGAGAGAAAAGAACATGACTATGAAGGAGTGCACTAATGAATTCTATATATTGGGCATGATATCTAGACATGTTGATGACAAGGTTGAGCAATTTTCATTGTACCTAAATGGTTTGAGATTTTTAGTTCAAGATTAGCTCATGTTTGTGAAATTGGATAGTGTGGAAGAAGCATACCAATATGCCTTGAAAGCTAAGGAGATCTTGACAGAGAAGAATGAGAACAAACAAAGAGGTTGAGTTTATAGATTTCATTGTAGAAGAGGTAGATCTAATAATTCTATGCTAGATAAGGGCATAGTTGAGTAGGAAAATGAAGACAAAGGAAAGGTCGAGTGTAAAGGTGGTAGTTTTTATTGAGGAAAAGGCAGTTCTTACTAAGGTAGTTATGGAAGAGGAGGATTTATTGATACATGTTTTAAATGTTGTGAAGAATAAAATAGATCCTTTGAATATAAAAAAAAAATTGGAAGGAAGAATGAAGATATCAATGGAAAAAATATTGTGGTTCAAGGAGATCTTGGGGGTCCACTAAGTAGTCTTGAGACTGGAGAAAACTTGGTGGTAAGGAGAACTTTGTGTAGTGAAAGAGTTGATGAAGAACCTATCCTAAGGAAAATTCATTTCAAAACTAGACATAAGATGGATAGGAAATGTTGCAAAGTGATCATTGATAGTGGTAATTTAGAAAATTTGGAATTTACAGAGCTGGTTACAAAGTTACAGTTGTAGAGGTTGAGACACCCTAAACCCTATCATGATTCATGGATCAAAGATAAGAAAAATTATTGGTAAGTGAGAAGTATGTTATGAAATTTGACATTATAAACTACTTTGGTGGAGTTCTTTGTAATATTATGCCTATGGATTTCATCATATTTTGTTGGGTAAACCTTGGTAGTATGATAGATGTGTTCCACATGATGGTAGATTGAATCAATATACTCTTTGGGTGAATGGGAGAAATAAATATCATTTCCTTTGTTTGAAGTTCTAGATAAGATAAATTGTACTAATGTTAGAATTTGTATAGCTAATGGAAAATAATTTGAATATCATATGAAGAAGAACAAAGATTTCTTTGATGTGATTCCTAGAGGACAAAATTGCGATAGTATTGACCAAGTGATAGAAGAAAGCATTGAATGAGTGACAAAAAAATATGAAGTATAAGGGAAGTGATAGAAAAAATTGACAAATTACTTATTGAATACAAGAATATTTCTATGGAAGATATACCTAATGGTTTACCACCAATAAGAGGTATAATTCATTTTATGGATCTGATTTCTAGATCTATTTTTTCAATTAAGGCACCATATAGATTGACCCTTACTAGAAATAAATAACTTAACAAGAAAGTGTAGGAGTTGTTGTAGAAAGGTTTCATTAGAGAAAGATTCAGTCCATTTACTATACATGTTATACCGGAGCCTAAGAAGAATGGATAATGTTAACTGATTCTAGAGATATAAACAAGATAATAGTGAAATATGGATTTCCTATGCCGAGGATGGATGACATAATGGATTGTTTGAGTGGTGCAAAATAATTTACCAAGATTGATTTCAATAGTAGTTATCCTCAGATCAAAATCAAAGAGGGTGATGAGTATAAGATTACTTTCAAAACAAAAGATGGTTTGTATGAATGGATGGTTATTCCTTTTGGTTTGACTAATGCACTAAGTACTTTTATGAAGTTGATGAATAAAATTATAAAGATATTCTTGGGTAAGTTTTTGATTTTTGATTTGGATGGCATTCTAATATTTATTGAGACTAATGAGGAACATTGAAAACACTTTAGACAAGTCTTGCAGGGATTGGAAGAGGAAAAATTATTGATTAATTTGAAGAAGCATTCATTTGAATGCAAGATAAGACTATGTAAATTTGGGATTTCTAATTTCATCAAATGGTATGAAGATTGATCATGGGAAGGTTCAAGTAATTCTTTAATGCCCTACACCAAAGAATGATGGTGAGATAAGAAAATCTCATGGTTTGGGTTGTTTTTTTATAGAAAGTTCATAACACATTTTAGTGTTGTTTATAATTCTATGATTAAGGAAAATTATTTTGTTGGATTAGTTGGACACTTTGGTATTGATAAGACATTGATTTTTCATAATGACAAGTATTATTGCCCACAAAATTATAAGGATGTTCATAAGTTTGTATAAAGTTGTGAATTTGTTCAAGTTGAAAAAGGAGTAAGAAAATTGGATTGTATACACCTGTTTTTGTTCCTGAAAAACCTTAAAGTGACATTAGTATGTGATTTTTTCTTGGCTTACCTAAGACATCAAGATGGTATGATTTCTTTTTTTTTTGTGGATATATTTTCTAAGATAGAACATTTCATACCCTTTAAGAAGACATCTAATGTAGTGCATCTTATTGAGATTTTCTTCAAAGAGGTTGTTAGATTGCATGGATTACAAGAAGCATTATATCTTGGTGAGGCAATGAATTTTTTGGTTATTTATAGAAGACTTTATGGAAGAAAATGGATGTTGAGTTAAAGTTTAGTTCTACGCTCCATCCACAGATTGATGGATAGACAAAGGTTGTCAATAGAAGCTTGGGAAATTTACTTAGATTCTTAGCTAGGGATAAACCAAGTAATTGGGATATGGTATTGGTGCAATGTGAATTTGCATATAATAATTATGTGAATAGGAGTATTAAGAAAACATATTTTCATATTGTTACAGGAATTCATCATACAGGTATATAACATGTGAGGGCAATTGTTGGTTAAGAGAAGTGTGAAAGGAGAAGTGTTTGCTGAAGTTATGAAGTCTTTGCAAGAGAAAGTGAAATGGAGATTAGAAAAAAGTAATTCAAACTATAAGTAGAATGGAGACAAATATAAAAAATACCATATTTTAGAAGTATTTGATGAGGTGATGGTTCATTTGAAAAGTGGTAGATCTCATGTTGATAAATATAGTAAGTTGAAAAATGAAGAAGTTTGGCCCTTGTATAATTCTCAAGGAGTTCGATAGTGGTAATGCATATGAAGTTAAGTAACCTGATTACATGGATATATCTCCTATATTCTATGTTTTTCATTGATATGAGTATCATGAGGAAGATGATGAAGTTGTTGTACCAAGTGATTATCCTAAAAAGCTGATTGGAGAGATTGAAGAGATATTAGACTAGAAAGTTATGAAGATTAAAAGGAGAAATGATTACTATGTGTATTTGGTAAAATGAAAGAACATACCAGTTGAAGATGCTAGATGGATTTCTCAATTTGAGTTGGATTCAGCTCAGATTGTGACACCTTTATAATTTAGGAGAATTATTCTTTTCAATTCTAGTTTTCTAATGCAGGAGCATCCTAGGTTGCTTTTCTATCCTAGTTGTCCTTATTCTTTTTCTGCATTCTAGTGTTGGCTGAGTTAAACTTTGTCTTAGTTTGAGTCCCAATATTACTAGAGTTGCAATTTTGACAAATTTTGAGCACAACATTGCCCAAATTCTACTGTTTTCCAAGCATCAATATTTGTCATGTGTTGTTTTGGCCAAGCCATTTTGGAGGTCATATTTCTTGTTGATCAATCATGTCTAAGTCTTTCTTTGGTTGAGTTTGTCCATGTTTTGGATATTTTGTGAGATGACTTATTCATTTATTTTGAGTTTGATTATATGCAATTAACATAAGGATCATGCATTGGGATGTTTGTAGACTATTATGTGGTTGGCTTTTTGTAATGTGAAGATCTAGAATCTTTTGTAAGTCATTTTTGCAAGCATAAATAACGGTGTCTAGGCTTAGGTTAAACTATATTAAAACAGAAATTGAGAGAAGAAAATAGATAAACGTTAGAGTTATAATTGAGAGCGAGATCATGGATCCCAATGTATAATTTTTTAATCATTTTGTTGGCTAGGATCCAGAAGGGCTTACAACAAGGCATGTTTTTGGATCATTTGATGCATTAATAAGCCATTGAAATTTCTCTCTCTCCTTGGTTTTGTTTTCTATGTGTTGCTTCCATTGTGTTTACTCACCAAAGTAGTTTGATAGTTAGGTATACCTCTAGCCCTAAATATTAGAACTCCTCCCCTCTCTCTCTTCATATCCATTACTCTACCTCCCTTCCTTTGTTTTCCCTATGTAAATTTTAGATGTAGAGTGTATGCGCTATATTGCACTCATACTATTTTAGCTCATTCATCTTATTCTACAACAAGTTATTTTTTTATAAACATGACTCTATTCTACACACCTTAAAAAATAAATAAGTTTTTATTTTTGTTGGAATCACAAGTGGGAAAGGAGTAAACTTTTGAGGGGTAGGTGAATCAAGAGTGTAAACTTGGACCTAGAAAACTTTCACCTTTCGTACATCACATGAATAATAAATTGAAATAACATATAAAGCATATGCATCAATCATGTAAACATGTAATCAAACACACACACTTGACACCAAATATGATTACCTAGAAACCCTCCAAATGAGAGGGTAAAATTGGTGTGTTGATGACACCCACAAATCTTCACTACTACAACAATAAAGTGTATTGAATTAAGGTTACAATGGTTTGACCATGAATCACGGTTTGCCCTATGAAAGGACTACATTTTTAAAGGATTACAAAGATTGTTAAGTCCCACCCTTTTAGAAGTGTGCATTGTTAGAGGACTTCAACTTACAATTAAGAAAGCACCCTATTAAAGTATTTCATATAGCTAGTTAAGATTACTCTGGTAAGAGATTTAACTAAAATGACCTATTAAAATGTCTCAGCATAGATCCTATAGTTGGAACTTGCTTGTCTAATAACATATCACCTCTATCCAATCTCTAATTGATCCTTCATGATCTAATGTATCAATGTTGTATCCTCTATCCTCGGTTCTTCACTTAACTAATTTTGCAATTCACTCTTACTACTAAGTTACCTTGAATTCTCTATAAACTATCTTGTTCACTCCTCTAATTTGATCATTCAACCCTTTGTAGTACTCTCAACATCATTAAAAATTTAGGGCTTTGTCCTACTTAAGAAGACTTAGGTGGCTTAGGGTTAGGTATGAATCTACAGATAAGATTCATCCATTTTGCCACTTAAACCTTCTCTTTTTCTGATTGGTTGCATGTAATTGCATAGGGAATCTGCATATAGATTCATCCTTATCTCTAAAAGATAAAAATCTATCATTAGGTCAGCTAAAAAATGGTTTATATAGTTGTTTGTATCAGAAAAAACAAATATGTCCAATCTGTGTCACTCAGCATATGTAGTTTTTGATGCTCGATATACACTTTCTAACTCAACATCTAAACTGCTCAGCATCTACTATTTACTCAACACTTGAATCACTTGGCATGGTCTATCTTCTTGGTAGTTGAGTGACTCAACACTCATTACAACTTAGCATGGTCTAATATTTACATGTTGTATTCACAATGTATTACTAGTTCGACATGAACAAAGTAAATGTCTTAAGTGTGTTGACACTCACTTGTTAAAACCAATCTGAGATAAACAATCTTCCCCTTTGAAATGAGTGTCAAAAACACTTGAATATACATAATCAATCTAATCTTCTCAAGCATAACATATCCATGACTCAGCTTATATACAAAACTTCAACATTTCCAAAAATTTTGCAATAACCTATATACCTAAAAATTTATAACTCCCTCTGAGTTAATATGATTGTTCTGTATCCAAAATCTACTCTCCTTTCTGAGTAGATTTGTCTCTACTAATGGATACTCTTTGATTTCACCTTTTTTTTTGTCTCTCCCTTTTTTATCTGTCTCCCCAAGGGATATTCTCCCCCTTTTTTGACACTTATTTCAAATGGACTATACATGTATAGTGTGTTTGTCCAAAAATGATTTATGGACCTCCATTATAATTTTGAGAGCTACATCCTAGTTGTCACATGCAACATCTAGTGAATTGAGTTGGATGGAAAGCTTGGAAACAAGGTGTACTAGGCCATCTAGAGTAGAAAGATTGGGGTATTTCTTTAGCAAAGTTTCTGCATAGCCTAGCTCTTTGTGTAGTAGCTCTATATGAGGGGTGAGAGATGATTGTATATTTGTTAATTTGGCTCTTATGCTAGCCTCTACTACTGTTAATACAACTAATTAACTTTTTGTTTGAAGCAATGTATGAAAATGTTTCTCACTTTGAGCTGGGTTCTAAGGTAACCTTGTATTTGATATGTTTAGATTTCTCTCCAAGCTCAAATATGATGTTTGGTCTCTTGGGTGAAGAGAGTAGGGTCACACAATTTGGTGTACAATCAAAATATGTTCTCAAGTGCCTTCTTCACATCCTCAACATGTGTTGCTAATGCAACTTGAGTTAGTGCTATATCACTAGATATCTTCTCATTGACCTTTCTTTGGAATTTCATTTCTGACCACTCTAAAAGTGTAGCACTTGTATCAATGTCTTCATTGCTGACCTTTTCCACTACGTGTGATAGTTTCTCTAGTAGTGGCTTGGTCTCTTCAAGAGTAGGAAGACTAAATACATCTAAAAAGATGTCTTTTATGTCTTGAATAACTTGTTTCTACCTATATTCTCTCCTAAGCATTTCTTGATTTTTCTTCTTTTCTAAAGCTTGTTGCAAAATGCTTATTTGATCTAAGGTCATTGTATCATAATCAAACTTTGGAATAATAATCTCTTCGTCAAGAGTGATATCAACACAGTGAATTATTTTTTTAGCTTTTGAAGAGCTTGAGCCTGGCATTGAGATTTGCAAAGGTATAGCTTTCACACTCGGCTTCTGAAGAAATTTTGTAGGAGAAGTGTTAGATGTTGGTAGTGTATAAACTAATATGTTAGCAAGAAACACTGATCTATTTTAAAAACAAAGCATTAACTAACAAAATTAATATAAACTTTAGATGAGACAAAGTGAGGTCCTCAAATGAGAATATGAGCCATGGATAGGCTCTCTCCATGAGGATGATCACTTGATGTATGGATGTGTCTATTTGGTAGGATGTATGCTCAAATTTTCTCTATGCTTCAATGGAGATGGATTTGGGATTTTTGGTGTCTGTATATGTAAAAGTATGGATTTGTCTTCTCAAACTGACATGGTAACTTTAGCTTAAGGATTGTGATTGAAATGGCTTGGGAGGGGATTCCTTAAATAGGAAAAGGGCTTGAGGGATGGAAGTGTAGGATGCAAGGATGACAAGATGGTGAGGGAGGGCTAGGATGCACTCAAAGGGGAGCACATGGATTGTGCTTGTTTAGCACCAATCAAAGAGTGACACATGTCACAGGGAGAGTCAGTGGAGGAAAGGGCATGGATGAGTCAAAAAAGGAGGCTCAAGGCTTTAAATGGCCCTCATAAGTTCTTGTAAGAGAAATGAATGAGTTTGTAAGAGTCATTCATGGCTTTGTATGAGCACTTATGGCTTGGTGGTTGGGATATTTTGAGGGAGACTTTGGTTTGGTTTAGGAAAGTCTTAGGCTCATTTAGGATTGTGCAAATGATTAAGAGATGGGTTAGGGTTGGGTTAGGATTAGATTAGGGATGTTAGAGATGTGCAAGTGGATGGCATTCATGAGGGTGGGTGAGTTAGTGGCTAAGCTTAGTTAGTATGGGTGGATGGGGTGGATTAGGCTAAATGGAGGATTTAGGATAGGTTAGGGGCTATTAGATTTTGAGGGCTTTATTTATTAAAGTGATTTTAATAAAATTGGGATTTGGAATTAGATAGGAGAATAGGATTAATTGATAAATATTGGGTTATTTGATTTATCAATTAGGACTATAGATGATTAATTAAATTAATCAACTAGGAGATGGCAAAGGAGTAATTAAATAGAAATTTATCTAATGATGCCTTTAGAGATAGATAAATAGGATTACCAAAGCAGTGTAATTAGATTAAGGTGTCTACATTTTGCCTCTCTTTGACATTGTGTTGACACAGCACTATTTCAAAGAAGTTTGAATAGAGACAACATGAGGAAGATGTTTTAGCAACAAGGTTACCCCAGTCTCAGATAAGAAGAGGAGAGACTAGACTTAGAGATGCGCCCTCAAGAAGGTGGCAGAGAGAGAAGATGAGGCTCGATGGCTTCTTGAAAAAGTGTAAGAATTTAGGATAAGAAAGGAGACACAGATTGGCAAAGAGAAGGGGCTGAATTAGCTCAAACTCTCACTATAGGAGAATGATAAAGGGAGGGCAGACTCACAAAAGGAAGCAAGCTTAAGAATTGAGTGAAGGTGGAGGAGGAATGAGTGAAGCACTATAAAAGGAAACAAGGAGGAGGGGATGGATGAGGGGATTATAAAGCTGATGCAATAGGATTTCAAAGAGTCGGATTGATGGAAGATGGGTTTTGAAGATCCCTAGGACTAGGATTGTGGATTGCAAAAGATGAGGCTTGGTGGATTGATTGGATTGGTGGATCCCTAAGACTAGGATTGTGGATCCCTAAAGCTAAGAGTGATGACTGATTCTGAGAGATAATTGATGCATAAGTGGGGGTGGGAGAGAGGGATTTTGGATATGGATGGGGGATAATGGAGATGAAGGGAATCCATTGAAGCATTTTGAGTGGGGGGATACTTCAAAGAGAAGTACCACCATGTAGTTGAGCACTAGATTTAATATAGGAATGTTGGTTAATTGCCAAGGTTATGAAGAACATCAAGGTATGTTCACCAACTTTCCAGAGGACTGACGAACTAACTCAAAATAAGCATGCAAGGATTGCCCCAACATTGCACATGAATCCCAGAGGAAGTAGTGTGGAATTGACACTAGGTAACCTACAAGCATAAAAGAAAAACAAACAAAAGACTTGATCAAGACCTTGCACTTGAATTGCCCCATTTGTAGCACAACGTGATATAAAAGATCATGGTGACTGTGAGGAGGGAACAACCCAAATCACTTGGAAGAGATACATTAAGAATCAAACTTGAAATTCTAAAAAGAAAATAAATCGAAAGAAAATGTAAATCCATAAAAAAGTTAACCTTTTGCCAAAGAGATCGGTAGGATTGGATACTGACAGACCAAGATCAGATGAGAGGAAGGATGCATCCTGCAAGGATCTAGTGGTAATATCGAGGACTAGGATGAGCTAGGCAAGCATAACACTTTAGGACAACATTTTGATGACAAGGGATCTCGTACAAGGATTCGCTAAAGCACCTAACCAAGAGAATTGCAAGTGATGATCAAGAAAGAACTGATGTGAAGAGATGAGAGGTATACAATGGGACTAAGCAAAGGACTAATGGGCAAGGAATATACAATTGATAGATTAAAGGATGTGCAAGGGATTACCAGACAAAAGTGCAGCATGATAGGATAGTGGCAAGAAAGATAAAAATGAAGAGATAGTGGATGAAAGGTTTGGGATGAGAAGATAGTGGATGAAAAGCTTGAGATGGGGAGGTAGAGGAAAAGCGTGGGATAAGGAAATAGAGGGGATGAAAAGCTCAAAAGGAGAAGATGGTTTGTGAAAATCTTATGATAGTGGGAGTAAAAAGCTTAGGATGAGGAGATAGCGGATGGAAGCTTGGGATGAGGGATAGCAAATGGAGGCTCAGGATGAGGTGATAGTGGATGGAAAGTGTAGGATGAGGGATAGTGAATGGAGGCTTAGGATGAGGTGATAGTGGATGGAAAGCGTAGGATAAGGGATAGTGGAGGGCTAGGTACCGATGATAAGGGATGTACCAGGTGATGGAAAGATGGAGGTAATGCTAGGAGATGCAAGGATAGATGAAAAAGGGAACAATGGATAGAGGGAGTTGGGTAGAGGGATGTCAAAAGATAAGGATTGATGGAAAGATGGACATGACATGGTCTCCAAGGAATAGAGTGCCCCCAATTATAATATGCTATATTCAAGAGGATTTTTTGTGAGGGATGTGGTAGGATTGAATATTGGTCAACAAGAGGATGAGGGAGATAGATGGAAGCTAGGATGTGAAAGGTTAATGAGGTAGAGGATAAGGAGGATGGGTGGATTAGGGATAGGTGGATACAAACTATGATGGAAAATGGATGTCAAAGGGATGACCAAAAGCATGTATCTAGTGGTGGACTTTATTTCTATCAAGATCCAAAGGAAGATGGTGGGTGAAATGGATAGGATATGGTTGGTATGGTGGGATGAGATGGGTATGGTGGGTGATGGAAAGTGCCCCCAAGTGTATAGAGCATTTGGATGGAGGGATTACACATGAAACTTGTTTGCCAAGTTTTCATCATGGTACTTATCCATGGTGCTTGAATTGCCAAGTTTTCACAATTGGACAATTTTTTTTTTGTTTTTTTGTTTTTTTGTTTTTTTGTCTTTTTTGATGTATTTTTACTCATAGATGTTGGTAGGATGTATGTAAAAGGATTGGATTGAACAAGTGGAATGATGGGTGGGATTTTTGCAGATAATGGATGGGAAGACATAAGATAGGTGGGTAAATGGATGAGGAAAATGGAAAGATCATCATTGGCACACACCTTGAGAGGTGATAAAGTAGTGGGAAAGATGGTAGTGAATGAAGTTGAGGAGAAAATGGAGGAAGAGAAAGATAAGGACTAAAAGTAGAGTTGGAAGATGGAGGATGGGAAATTTAGGAGCATATGGACTAGGAGTGGTTTGGGGAGATGAAGGATGCATATATGGGGATTTGGATAAAGGATGGATGGATGAGGCTTCTTGAGTAGCATGAATGGATGCCAATTGAGATTTTTCTTTGAGATGCATTTCTTTTATGAGCATCTTGGGTATCCACATGATTTTTGACTTTTGAAACTTGGGCCTTTGTGGCCTCTTGACTTTTTCTTTGATTTGGATCAAATGTTTCTCTTCTTGAACATGCATTTTAGAAGGGACATGTCGAGACTTGGATTTGTGTGGATTTTTTGATTTATTCTTTTGTATTTTGAAATCCAATATGTTTCTATTAGCCATGGGATGGGAATAAGAGCATGGAGGAGATGGAGGGATTGTGGATGGGATGATAGGGTTTAAAGGTTGGAAGGGATTCAAGGGTGAGTGCCTTTGATGATCTAGCTGGGGGATTTGAGGGGATGGAAGGATAGATTGTAACATAGGATATGGATTGATATAATTGCATAAAATGGATGGAGGGAATGAAGGATATGGGCCTAAAATAGATGGAAACGAGGAAGGTGTAGGTCCCAAGATAGATGGAGGGGATAAAGGATTCATATTAGGTATATAAGGACCCAAAATGGATGGAAAGGGTGTGGGATTTGGATAAGGGGTATATGGACCCAAAATGGATGGTTGGAGATAAGGAGTAGGATAAGGTCCCAAAATAGATGGAGAATAAGATGGATGGGAACTTTGGGGTGGAGATGGAAGGACTTGCGACCATGCAGGAATAGAGGGGATACCAACATCTAGAGATACATTTTTATTTCTTTCTTCAATATGATGTTCATTATTTGGAACACAAGATGTGAGTTCATTACTAGCTAAAGGAGTTGAAACTTCATATATGATAGTTAGTTCTTCTTTGAGGGATCTATCATCATGGATTATGGGAGATGTATGATCATGGAGCAAAGGGGATGGAAGGATAGGATCTTGATAGGGATGGGTTGAGGGAAATGGATTTTAAGATGGAGTGGGTGTGATGGTGGGATTTAGATATGGAGGGAATGGTAAAAGTGGATCATGTAGGGGAATAAGTGGGATGGCAGGATCTTCTATTGTGTCGAGGGATATTTCAACATGCTTTTGGACAAGATCTTGATAGGAATGGTTGGGAGTGGATGGTATGATAGGAGAAGTATTGATGGTTTCTTTAAGTGAGGTAGATGGATGGGTAGGAGGTTTTGTAATGGGGATGGTTTGATGGAGGATGGACTCATTAGGTTCATTATATGGGATTTGGGTAATTCTAGGAGGAGGAGATGTGTATGGGGTTTGGAGGGATTCTATGGATGGGAGGTACGAGATGGAAGGGTTTTGATAAGTGGGTTGGATGCGATAGGGATGGTAGTGATAGGATGAGGTAAGAGGAGTGATAGGGGTGGGAGATGGAGTTGGTTTGGGTTTCTTTGTAAAATTCCTTGGAGACAAGTGTGTTGGACTAGGCAAAGTAAGGAGATTGGGGTGATGTGTTGTATGGCTAGGACTGGTTGGAGGGTTTTAAAAGGGGTTTCAAGGATATTGGGATGGTGGATTTGGACTAGGGATGTAGCTACTAGAATTGTTCTGGAATGGTGGAGGCTAGGAGATGAAGGTAGAGGAAGATCAAGGTATGACTGATGTATAAGAGGAATATGTGGGTGCAATATAGCAAGGTAGTAAGGATGAGGATAATAACAAATTTCCCTTGTAAAAGGTAGTGTACGGAGTAGTAGTGGGTATGTTTGGAGGAGGGATGGAGTAGTTGGGAGGAATGTTTGGATTTTGGAGGATGTTTGGAGGAATATCTCTAAGGCTTTCAATATATGTGTCATAGTCGACAAGATCATCATCATCATTGGAATAGGATGGAGTGGGAGAAAGGACAATGTGACCAAATTCATCATGATAGGGTTGGGTTTTCATGTTTTGATGATGAGTTGGATGGGGATGGGGTCTTGCATATGGATGAACATGGAAGCTCATGGTTGGATTTAGATTAAGCATAGATTTTGGATTGGCTGATGAAAGATTTCCTAGGGAGAGCCAAAGCTGCATGACAAACCTAAGGAGGATTGGCTAGAGATTTTTGGCTTTCCTGTGGATAGAATACTTCAAGGGTATGCTGTAAAAAAGTGAGAGTTTTGCTTTCTTATGTCCAGGATTGGTGGCTTTTGGTGTCAACTGAGGCTAGACAAATGATCCTATGGGCATGACACGAGATTGACCACTTGTGGATGCCAACCTTCAACTTAAGGTGATGAGGGATGAAAAATGACAAGGCTAGATTACCCTAGACAAAGCTTTGTCAAAGGGATAACCTTGGGGAGATTGAGGGATTTGGATAGATTGATTGGATAGCAAACTCTGGCAGAGTAACAACAATTCCTTAAAGGCTTGGGTGATTTTGGATTGGGTTGGTAGCTGGTTGGGGGGATGATTTGGATGGACTTTGGATTTGCGATTGTTCTAAAGCAAAGAACTAGATAGATTCAGTTACGGCAGGGGAGCTTGGATGATTTTTTGATGAGGCAGTGACTACGCTAAGTATGCCTTGAGCTAGGTGATTTTTGCTTTTCTGGGATTTTGACCAAAGTTGGCAAACATTCATTCAAATGCTATGAACAAACAAGTAGAAAAAAGTTTGGAGCAAGCAAGTCAAACACACCAACATCCTAGGAAGCTTTCTACAAGGATGAAATTTGGTTTAGCTAGGGATTCCTTGATATACACAAGGTACGTGAGGCCCAAATCTGTAGGTGAAACCAAAAAGGTGTCACACAGCCGACAGGAGTGGTAACCCACTTCTCTCTTTCACTTCTCAAGGGTATAAAGTTCCTTTAGGCTTAGCCTAAGTGACAAAATCTTGATCCCATGAGAGGTGTCTTTGGGTTCACCTCCTAATCTTTATACTCCACCGGAATGCTAAAGTTGAGGTCATCCCAAGGGGTGATGAAATCCCCAAGCAGGCCCCCTAAAACTAAAAAAAAGGTTTTGGATCCTAGTCTTATGCACCCAAGATGGCCCACAAAGGTGACAAGGGGAGAGAAACACTACTATGTATACACTAATATGTTAGCAAGAAACACAAATCTATTTAAAAAACAAGGCATTAACTAACAAAATTAATATAAACTTTAGATGAGACAAAGTGAGGTCCTCAAATGAGAATATGAACCATGGATAGGCTCTCTCAATGAGGATGATCACTTGATGTATGGATGTGTCTATTTGGTAGGATGTATGCCTAAATTTTCTCTATGCTTCAATGGAGATGGATTTGGGATTTTTGGTGTGGGTATATGTAAAAGTATGGATTCGGCTTCTCAAACTAACATGGTAACTTTAGCTTAAGGATTATGATTGAAATGGCTTGGGAGGGGATTACTTAAATAGGAAAAGGGCTTGAGGGGTGGAGGGGTAGGATGCAAGGATGTCAAGATGGTGAGGGAGGGCTAGGATGCACTCAAAGGGGAGCACATGGATTGTGTTTGTTTAGCACCAATCAGAGAGTGACACATGTCATAAGGAGAGTGGGTGGAGGAAAGGGAATGGATGAGTCAACAAAGGAGGCTCAAGGCTTTAAATGGCCCTCATAAGTGCTTGTAAGAGCAATGAATGAGCTTGGAAGAGTCATTCATGGCTTTGTATGAGCACTTATGGCCTTGTGGTAGGGATATTTTGAGGGGAGACTTTGGTTTGGTTTAAGAAAGTCTTAAGCTCATTTAGGATTGTACAAATGATTAAGGGATGGGTTAGGCTTGGGTTATGATTAGATTAGGGATGTTAGAGACGTGCAAGTGGATCGCATTCATGAGGGTGGGTGAGTTAGTGGCTAAGCTTAGTTAGTATGGGTGGATGGGGTGGATTAGGCTAAATGGAGGATTTAGGATAGGTTAGGGGCTATTAGATTTTGAGGGCTTTATTTATTAAAGTGATTTTAATAAATTTGGGATTTGAAATTAAATAGGAGAATAGGATTAATTGATAAATAATGGGTTATTTGATTTATCAATTAGGACTATAGATGATTAATTAAATTAATCAGCTAGGGGATGGCAAATGACTAATTAAATAAGAGTTTAATTAATGATTCCTTTAGAGATAGCTGAATAGGATTACCAAAGTGGTGTAATCACATTTAGGTGTCTATAGGTAGAGTTACCAATGCTTGGATGGCTTTTTGCTCCTTTACCTTAGGTGTTTGATCACCTTATTTAGATTGGCTCTTTTCTAATACAATGACATGAATAGTACTTTGTACTTGTGCTTTAGGTATAGATGAAAATTTCTATCCTACTTCCTACTATCTAGGTGCACTAACCTTTATTTCATGAGGCTACTTCTTCTCAACGGTATCAATTTTCACAAGTGTATCAACCTTAGTGTGTGTATCTACTGAAGTTTGAATCAAAGGTTGCACTTGAGTAACTAAAGGGATGGTAGAAGGTGGCTCTTGTGGTTTCACCTTATCTCTAGTGATATCAATCATTGCATTTTGAAGCTCATCTACACTCACCAAGAATGGATTATCACCTAACTTAGCATGTAGCATAGATTGGTCAAATATTTTTTTCAATTCATATATAGTTAGTGAATTCATGTTCTCATCTAATGCATCAAGAAAATCCTTGAAAATAATTGTTTCAGTTGACTTGTTTGTGCCATGTGGGGGACTGACACTCAACACTTATGTGTATTGCACACTCTATTCATCTTGCTACTGTTAATGTAGGAACATCTTGGGTTACCTTATTATCTTGATCATTTTTGTTCATTCTCCATGTTGATGCCAAGTTACTATAGCTCTAATAGATGTTGAGTTACTATAGCTCTAGTGGATGCTGAGTTACTATATCTCTAATGGATGTTGAGTTACTATAGCTCTAATAGATGCCAAGTTACTATACCTCTAGTGGATGTTGAGTTATTGTAGCTCTAATAGATGTTAAGTTACTATAGCTCTAATCGATACCAAGTTACTATAGCTCTAGTGGATGCCGAGTTACTATAGCTCTAATGGTTGCCAAGTTATTGTAGCTCTAGTGTGCCAAGTTACCCAATGTATGCTAAGTGACTCTTAATGTGCCAAGTTTTCTAGTGTGTGCTGAGTCACTCTTCATGTGTCGACTTTTCCTATTTATGCTAAGTGTCAGCATTTGGACATGATTTTTGTAAGCCGACTTGCGATATTTATTTTGATTATGACAATCATGTTAAGTTTCTAGACTATTTTTGGGTTGACCTTCCTCTTATATAATGTTCTAGAATTATTGGTAAGTCATTTGGAAGTATATATAGAGTTTTTAGGCTTAGAGTTAGGGAAATTTTGAGGGATCCTAGAGTAGAATGTGAAAGTTTGGAAAGTTTCTTACATCTGTATCTCAAGTTGCAAATTTGATGTTGGATCTTTGATCTAGAATATATTTTTTATCTAGTTGTAATCGAGAAGGCCTTAGAGCTAGGCATGTATGCTAATTATTTGAACAATCAATGAAAATATTTGCTTTTCCTCATTTGGTTGTTGATTCTATGTGTTAGATTTCTATTGTGTTAACTCTTGCAAGGTGGTTCGGATAGCTAGATGTGCCTTTGGCCTTTAGTTATTCATCCCTCCTTGTGTCAAGTTGTATCAAGGCTTGAGGTTCATCCTTGTGGTGATTGGATCATGTAGAACCATGAGTGAATTGGCTTATAGGGTTGCAAATCTACTGATTTGACCTATAACTTCCAGAGGGTTATGATCTTGTAGGAACCTAATTTATAAAGATGGTTTGAGGTAGAGGAAACATTGATAATGCAATATTAGATACATTAAGAAAAATTGCATCCAGATTAGATGCTGTGGAAACAACCCAAAGGAGAGGAGCACATCTTTATAATGTAAGTGATGATGAAGTAGCAACACCAAACCATAATCTAGAACTTGAAGAAGTTCAAGATGAGTAAAGATTTTTGAGAGTATTATCTAGGGAAAATTAAAGGCTTTTCATAAAAATTGTTCCTTATGATGAAAAATTGGATACCAATGCTATGTTAAGTTGCATCTCAGAAATGGAGAAGTTCTTTGAGTATGAAAACACTCTTAATAATAAGAAGGTGAAGATTGTAGTCACTAGGTTGAAAGGTCATGCTTCACAATGGTGGGAACATTTACAAACTAATAGACAAAGGAGAGGAAAGGACAAGATCAAAACCTGGCCAAATATGCTGAATAAGGTAAAGAACAATTCCTTCTTGATGATTACCAAGTTTGCTTGTAGAGAAAGATGCAAAATCTGAAACAAAAGGACATGATTGTGAAAGATTATACTGAGGAATTCTATAGATTAGACATAATATTTGGACATGTGGATGATGATGTTGACAAAATTGCAAGGTACACAAATGGATTGAGATATAGAATTCAAGACAAAATATTTTTTGTGAAGTTGGAAAGTGTAAAAGAAGCATATCAATATGCCTTGAAAATTGAGATGCTGAAAAAGAAGAATGAACAAAGACAAAGAGGTAGAGGTGGTAGATTCTAGAGAGGCAGAGGTAGATCTTATGGAGAAGGTGAAAAAATTGATAGTTTTGTGTAGGGTAATGGAAAATCTGAATGGAAGAATGATGAAAAAGAAAAGACCTAGTGGAAAGGTTGTATTTCATATTGAGAAGGTACTAGATCTTAACAAGTAAGAGGTAATTCTTATCCTAGAATTGGTTTCTGTGGGAACTATTTTAGATGTGGTAAAGAAGGACATAGATCTTTTGAATGTAGATCTTCTAAAAGAAGGACATAGATCTTTTGAATGTAGATCTTTGAATGTAGATCTTTTGGGTTGTGATTCAAGAAGACATTGAGAGTTCAACAAGTGGACCCAAGGCTAGAAAAAATCTAATGGTGAGAAGAACCTTATGTAATAAGGGAAGTGATGAGGAACCTATCCTTAGAAGAACTCTTTTCAAGACAAGATGTAAGATGGCTGTAAAATGCTACAAAGTGATCATTGATAGTGGAAGTTCTACAAATTTGGCATCAAAAGAGTTGGTTACAAAGTTGTAATTGCAAAGGCTGAAGCATCCTAAACCCTATCATGTTTCATGGATCAAAGATGAGCATAAGATATTTGTAAGTGAGAAATGCCTTGTGAAGTTCAAGATTAGACATCACTTTGATGAAGTTTTGTGTGATATTATGCCTATAGATTGTTGTCATATTCTATTGGGTAGACCTTGGCAATATTATTGATATGCTATGCATGATGGAAGATTGAATCAATATACTCTTTGGGTGAATGGGAAGAAACAAATATTGTTTCCTTTTATTGAAAATCCAGATGAGGTTAATTATACTACTATAAAAATTTGCATGGTTAATGAGAAACAATTTTAAAAGGAAATGAGAAAGAATCAAGTTTGGTTTTCTATAATTCCAAAGAAACCTAGTTGTACCAATCATAACCAAGTGCCAAAAAATAGTGTTAAATGAGTGCCAGTCAGTGGTGACTGAGTACCTGAAGAAATTGCAAAATTATTGAATGAGTATAAAGAGATTGTTGTAGAGGATATACCTAATGGTTTACCTCCAATGAGAAGTATAAGTCATTGTATGGATCTGATTCCTAAATTTAGTTTTCTAAACAAAGTACCATGGATATTGACACCTACATAGAATGAAGAACTTAATAGAAAAGTGCATGATTTTTTGCAAAAAGTTTTGACTAGAGAAAGCTTGATTCCATTTGTTGTACCTTTTGTATTACCACCTAAAAAGAATGGAGAATGGAGAATGTGTATTGATTCCAGAGTTATTAATAACATCACAGTGAAATATAGGTTTCTTATGCTAAGGATGGATGACATAATGAATTGTTTGAGTGGAGCAAAGTATTTTACAAAGATTGATTTGAAGAGTGGTTATCATCAGAGAAGGTGATGAATGGAAGACCACTTTCAAGACAAAAGATCGTTTGTATGAATGGTTGGTTATGCCTTTTGCTTTGACTAATGCACCTAATACTTTCATGAGGTTGATGAATGAAGTTTTGAAAAGATTCTTGGGTAAGTTTTTGATTGTTTATTTGGATGATATTTTGAGATTTAGTTTGACTAAGGAAGAACATCTTGAGCATATTAGACAAGTATTGCAGAGGTTGAAAGAGGAAAAGTTGTTGATTAATCTAAAAAGGTTTTCTTTTATGCAAGAGGAGATTATGTTTTTGGGGTTTTTGATTTTAGATGATGGTTTGAAGATGGATCCTACTAAGGTTAAAGCAATTTTGGAATGGTCTACACCTAAGAATGTGGGTGAGGTAAGATCATTTCATGGTTTGCATAGTTTTTACAGAAAGTTTATAAAGAATTTCAGTGTTGTTTGTAATGCTATGACTGAGACAATGAGGGGAGATAAAAAGGACTTCAATTGGACACATGGAGGTAATCAAAGTTTTGAGACTTTGAAACAAAAGGTTTCTAAATTACCTGTATTGGCTTTGCTTAATTTTAACAAAGTATTTCAGGTTAAATGTGATGCAAGTGGCAATGCAATAGGAGGTATATTAAGTCAAGAAGGTAAACCTATAGCTTTCTTTAGTGAAAATTTTAATAATGCTAAAAGGATGTGTTCTGTGTATGATCAAGAATTTTATGCTATTATTCAAGCATTGAAGAAGTGGAGACATTATTTGATTCCTAAGGAGATTGTGTTGTATGCTGATCATAAAGATTTACAATACTTGGGAAGTCAACATAAATTGAATCAGAGAGATATGAAGTGGGTTGAGTACTTGTAGAGTTTCACATTTGTTATTAAGCATAAGAATGGAGTTACTAATAGAGTTGTTAATGCATTGAGTAGATGATGTTCTTTGTTGATTGAAATGAAGGTTGAAGTTCTTGTTTTTGATGAAATGTATGGCGCTGATCCTAATTTTTTTGAGGTGTGGAAAGAGTGCAGAGTACCAAATCCAATAGATCACACAAGAAAGTATGATGAGTATTTCATTCAAGAAGGTATGTTGTTCAAAGGCATGCAGTGTTGTATTCCTAGAAGTTCTATGAGGTTGAATTTGATTAAAGAAAAGCATAGTGGTGGATTGGATGGACATTTTGGAATTGATAAGACATTGAGTTTGCTGAAAGAGAAGTATTATTGGCCAAAAATGTATAAGGATGTTTAGAAAATTTTAAAGAGTTGTGGGGTTTGTCAAGTTCCAAAGGAGCAAGTCAAAATACTAGTTTGTATAACCTATTATTGTTCCTAAGAAACCTTGGAGTGACATCAGTATGGATTTTGTTCTTGGATTACCTAAAGACAATGAAGGGGTATGATTTTATATTTGTTGTGGTGGATAGATTTTCTAAGATAGTTGATTTCATATCATGTAAGAAGACATTAGATGTTGAGAATGTTGCTAAACTTTTCCTTGAAGAGACTACAAGATTGCATGGATTACTAAGAAGTATTATTTTTTATAGAGATAATAAGTTTGTTGGTTATTTTTGGAAGACTTTGTGAAAGGTGGGTACCGAGTTGATGTTTAGTTCTACATTCCATACATAGATAGATGGACTAACATAGGTTGTGAAGAGAAGATTGGGTAACAAATTAATTGAGAAGTAGTGTTGGCACAAGTTGAGTTTCCATATAAAAATTCTATGAATAGGAGTATAGGGAAAACACCTTTCTAGACTATTACTGGAATGTAGCCTAGAGGTATATTAGATTTGAGAGATGTTGCTAGTGAAGAAAAGAGAAACACTACAAGAGAAGAATTTGCTAATTTTATGGAGTTTTTGCATAAGGAAGTGAAGTTGAGGTTTGAACAAAGTAATTAGAAGTATAAGGAAAATGTTGATAAGTCTAGAAGACATCATGATTTTGAAGTTGGTGATGAGGTGATGGCTCATTTAAAAAGAGGAAGATTTCCTATTAGAACATAGAGTAAGCTGAAGATGACGAAATTTAGACCTTGTAAGATCTTGAAGAACTTTGACAGTGGTAATGCTTATGAAGTTGAGTTACTTGATGACAAGGATATATCTCCTATATTTAATATTGTTGATTTGTATAAGTATCATGAGTCAGATGATGAAGTTGTTGCATTAGAAGATTATCCTAAGAAGTAGATTGAAGAAGTTGAATAGATATTGGATTAGAGAGTTGGCAAGAGTACAAGAGGAAAATATTACTATGAATATTTGGTGAAGTGGAGGAATAGGCCGATTGAAGATGCTTCATGGATTTCTCAATCTGAGTTGGATTCTCCTCAGATTTAGACATCTTAATGGTTTAGGAGAATCATTTCTTTCAATCCTGGTTGTCTAATGTAGGAGCATCATGTGTTTCCTTTTTATCCTACTCATTTTTGTTCATTTTTCATGTTGATGCCAAATTACATTAGCTCTAATAGATGACGAGTTACTATAGCTCTAATGGATACTAGGTTACTATAGCTCCAATGGATGTTGAGTTACTATAGCTCTAATTAATGGCAAGTGATTGTAGCTCTAGTGGATGATGAGTTACTATAGCTCTAGTGGATGTTGAGTTACTATAGCTCTATTGGATATCGAGTTACTATAGCTCTAATAGATGTCGAGTTACTATAGCTCTAATAGATGTCGAGTTACTATAGCTCTAGTGGAGGTCAAGTTACTGTAGCTCTAATGGATGCTAAGTTACTATAACTCTAGTGTGCCAAGTTACCTAGTGCATGCCAAGTGACTCTTCATATGCTAAGTTTCCCAGCATATGTCGAGTGACTCTTCGTGTGCTGAGTTTTCCTTTTTATGCCGAGTGTCAATATTTGATATGATTTCTACAAGCTAGCTTGCAAGATTTATTTCAATCAAGACAATTATGTTAATATATTTTCTTGGGATGTGTCTAGACTATTGTTGGGTTGGCCTTCCTCTTATATAATGTTCTAGAATGATCTATAAGTCATTTTAGCAAGTAGATATAGAGTGTTTAGAATTAGAGTTAGGGTAGTTTTGAGGGATTTTAGAGAGGAACATAAAAGTTTGGAAAGTTTTTTGCATATGTATTTTGAGCTGAAAATTTGATGTTGGATCTTTGATCTAGAATATACTTTGTATCTGGCCGTAACCCAGAAGCTCTTATAGCTGGGCATGTATGTTGATTATTTGATGAATCAACAAGTGTTTTATCTTATTCCTCCTTTAGTTTCTATGTAGTGTGTTGTGTTTCCACTATGTTAACTCTTGCAAGGTGTTTTGGATAGCTAGATGTGCCTTCAGCCTTTAGTTATTAATCCCTCACATCACTTGTTTAGCTGTAGTTGTGTCATCATCTTGTTTTTGTGTTTCTTCCCCAACTATATTATCTTTACTCTCATCCTCCTATTTTTTTTCATATTCATCTTTATCATCATCTTTACCCTCAAAAGGGTCTACTTCGAACCTTACTTTATAGTGGTCAACCTATAGAAAAGATTCATTATTTGGGTGGATTTTTTAACCACATCTTCAATATTGTTTTGAAGTATGTTGAAGGCTCTAAAATTAGGTGTAAAACTAACTCCATATTTCTTAGTAGCCTTAGAAATATTCCCTTTTTTCATTTTTGGCATTATTTGGACCAAAGTAGTTTCCCTTATTTGTTTTTCCAAATTTAAACAATAATGCCATTTTTTCTCAATTAAATCATATAATTTCTTGGGTATTGAGTTAGCAAATTCTAATGGTGTAGTAGACATCATTGCATATAGGGCATCTTATACTAACTTTTTTTCTTCTTTCACAAGTTTCTCAAAATCAATATGCTTAAATCTAAACAAATTTGCACTTTTTTTGACATTTTTGCACACATTTTCAATATCAGAAAGTGGTTTGTGACTTACCGATTTCAATTGACTTAAATCATCTAATTCAGTCTTCTCTTCATCTAAGTGAAGTTGTGCAACATATTTTCTTATTTGTTTCTTCTACACTTGGCCTCCTTGATATGTAGCCTTAGTCTTCTCCTTGCCCTTCTGTGTATTTGCACGTGTGTTGGCTCTAGTGGTAGGAGTAGTAGGCTTGGCTTGCCTATATTTGACAAATTTCTTTGCCTTGGCCATAGGCTATGCCTTAGTATTTCTCTTCTTTGGCTCGGCTTGTATGGGTGCTTCCTTAGCTTCTTCTTCCTCAACACCTTCTATTTCTTCTGTTTCCTTGTCCTCTCCTAGGCCCTGGGTCAATGCAAGAGGTCATTGTGTTTGATCTTGCTCTTCTTCTTCATCCTCTTCATCTTCTTACTCTTCTTCCTCACCTGCACCTTCACCAATTTTATCTTTTATCCTTTTCACTAACTTATCTTTCTTCTTACATGTGGAGGTAGTTTCCAACCCCATTTCAATCTTTGATTTCATCACATCATAGTTTCCAAAGATTTTTGTAGTCTTGTCAACTTCCTCTGCTAGGAGTGTTGTGATTGCTACTGACACTTCATCAACATTGATCTCATATCCAAGTGGTCTTAACCATCTAACCCTTGGTTTAGAATCATTTATAAAGGTGTAATTAGAATAAACTAGAAATCATATATCATTGTGGTATTTCTCAACCAGTGAAATAGGTATTCTCATTCTTTGCTTCATTGACTTCTTAGTTTCCTCAAAATAGCTAGTCATCAATGTTTCAAAATTTTCTCCCATCTATGCAATACACTCATTTATCTATACTACTATTTACCTATTGGTCTTCCATCTAATTTTACCAAAAGAGGGGAATTTATTTTGCACATAAAAGAATATACAAATAAGTATGGAACCAAATTTTCACTATTCACTTTTGGTTTTCCTAATAGTTCCTAGGTTCTCCATCAATTGTTGTAACTATAACTTAGTCAAATCATAAGTATGATCTTTCTTCATAATTTTATAGCCAACATCTACTATAATACATGGTACACTATTTAGAATTTGTGGTGAAAT
The DNA here is from genome assembly GCA_028749045.1 of Cupressus sempervirens. NCBI lineage: Eukaryota > Viridiplantae > Streptophyta > Pinopsida > Cupressales > Cupressaceae > Cupressus > Cupressus sempervirens. The sequence continues at coordinate 363,934,691 of CM053786.1, read as the reverse complement.
TACTCTAATGGAAAAGTCTAGTAGTGGATCAATGATAGTATCAATCGCCATTCCTCATTTGTTCCATTTTGCCCTTGTGTTTCTCTCTATCACTTCTTTGGAGTCACTCTTTAGAGTCTTTGGCCGATCTAGGGTTGGGTAGCTAGTCACCCTATGAAATTATCCTCTTTGATATCTTAATTGGTCCTCCTTCTATCCATAGGGATTCATCATGTATTTGGCTTAAGACAATTCCGATCCATTCAATCTTGAAAATAATAGGGAAATCTATGACATAGGTCAAACACTTTCTCTCAACAATTTTATATTCTTTCTCTAGAACACCATTATCACATAATTTATCATAGGCTTCTCTGATTTCTAAGTCTCCAATGCTACCAATCTTATAGTTGTTACATTTCGTAACATCCTAAACCATAATAATATTTGAGGGGATCATTGAAAGTGTGCTAGAGGGACCTTATTTGTACGCTATGTTAGGGATCGCCTTGAATATGGTTTTTTTGACTTTATTACTAACTAGCTAAACATTTAAAACCTTTTTCCCTTTTACATTCCTCAAACTAGACACCATTCTTGTCAAACTAGGCTTTATGCAAATTAAAAATTCCATAGCTTGACTTATGATAAATACCTTATAAAATATGTATGCTAGTGTGAGATTGTCATTGAAATATTTTCAAATGTTTTGAACAAGTCTTTGAATCACCTTCTACTCTATTTTCTCTTGCTTAAACTCAAAATGATGAAAAATTAGTGAAAAATAACCATATACCCTTCAAAATCCTTGCATTTAATGCTTAGTGCTTGTACAACTATAAACTCATCATTAATCTTGATTTCATAATCATTCAACATCCATTGATATTACCATCACTCAACAACTACTACAGACTTGACATCAACTAGCATTCCACTTGGCATCCATTGAAAGCTTTCCATGCTCAGCAACAACATGAAAACCTAAAGATTTAATCTTGAATTTTCAGCAATATCTTGCATCTTCATTCATGCTAATGTAGTCTTTTTAGTACTAACTTCTTTTGGAACTGATGTATGATATAACACTTTAAATAATAGTCCATCATACCTTTTGATTATTCAATTTGATGAGGTGTGATCACTTGACCCATTGGGTGAAGTGATCCCTTCTACATTTGATGTGTTGCAAGCATCTTTCTTTTCCCATGCCTTGTTCATCTCATCTCTAGTGTGTTCAATATTTTCCATACCTTTTCCTTTTTCAAATTCACAACTTGGTGCCTTTGACCTAGTTGGACAATGCTTACTAATGTGACCATTCTTCAAACAACTAAAGCATGTGGTTTGACTCAACCACCTTTTGTAGTTATCACTGAAGTGTTTCTTAATACAATTCTCAGGAATATGTCCATATTCTTGACAATAGTGGTAGTTATATCTTGTATTGTAATCCCAATTATAAGACTTTCTATAGATTCTTACCTTTGCTCGTGTTTTTGATGACCACATGGAATTGAATCTACATTCAAAGGCTCTATGTTTGAACTTTTGATAATTGTAGCAATATCCTTCAATTTTTTATTTATGCATGGTCTTGGTTCTACATTCATGTGCTTGATGACCTTTTTTGTTGCACTTATGAAAATGAACCATGTTCTTAGGCTTGAAATTCTAATTTATATTGTTAGTTCTACACACATTAGCAATATGTCCTTTCTTTCCATAACTATAACAAGTATGTTTGGAATTCTTACCTTTGTTGTTCCTTTTTTCAGCAACTTTGGAAGATTCTCCTTCTTTAGCGCTTGTGTAGCCCAATCCAGAGGTATCTTTGTTAGATCTAGGGGATCTTAATAATTGCTCAAAGTATTTTATGACTTCATTTGGCTTGTTGAAACTTTTAGCAAATTATTTTTCTCTTTTTAGGTCATTCTACAGTTGTTCATTCTGTAACTTCAATGTGGTTATCTTAGTGTCCTTAACATTTAGTTCATAGTTGGCATTCATCATTTGATTTAGAGTCTCCAATTGCATGTTGGAGATCTTGATTAGCTACATTGACTTTTCCTCCAATCTATTCGCTAGAATTTTTTCTTTCTTCAATCATGCCTTTGTCTTCCATCGCTTTCTTCTTTTGTTTAGTCACCTCACATAGTAGTATAGCTTGTGATTCTTCCTCCAAATTAATATTTTTTATTTCTTAAGCTTGGATTCTATTCTTCTCCATTAGATCTACGAGTATTGCAAAAAATTCATTAGAGTTACCATCTGAAAATAGCTTGGTGGTGTCTATCTCTTTGTATAGTGTGTCATTCTCCACAATAGTAATTTCTTTCCTTCTCTTCAAGGAACTCTTTAAAGCATATCTAGCTTCATTCATTTGATGTAGTATAAGATGTATTTAAATCTCCTCTTTCTTAATAGTCTTTCCAATTTGTAGACTTCCATTTCAAGATCTTTCCTCTAAGCATATAAAGAATATGCATCAATCATGTAAACATGCAATCAAATACACACACTTAACACTAGATATGATTACCTAGAAACCCTCCAAATGAGAGTGTAAAACTAGGGTGGGGATGACACCCACAAATATTCACTACTGTAACAATAAAGTGCATTCAATTAAGGTTACAATGGTTTGACCATGAATCATGATCTACCCTATAAAAGGCCTACCCTGTTAAAGGATTACAAAGACTATTAAGTGCCACCTTGTTAGAGGATTTCAAAACCTTGTTAGAAGTGTTCCTTGTTAGAGGACTTCAGCTTACAATTAAGTAAGCACCATGTTAAAGAATTTTATGTAGCCTATTAAGACTACTCTTTTAAGAGATTTAACTAAAATCCCTTGTCACAATGTCTCAGCATAGATCCTATAGTTTACACTTGCTTGCCTAATAATAGATCACCTCTGTCCAATCTTTGATTGATCCTTCACAATCTAATTTATTAATGTTGTATCCTCTATCCTCTATTCTTTACTTAACTGATTCTACAATTCACTCTTACTACTAAGTCACCTTGAATGCTCTACAAAATATCTTGTTCACTCCTCTAATTTGATCATTCACCCCTTTGCAGTGCTCTCAACATCATTAAAAATTTAGGGCTTTGTCCTCCTTAAGAAGACTTAGGTAGCTTAGAGTTAGGTATGAATCTATGACTGAGATTCATCCATTTTGCGATAGGTAGATATTAACTACCAGCATAAGTTTGTGGCTAGGAAGGAGATGTAGTAGTTAAAGGCTCTATATAAAGTGTAAGATTATAGGGTTCTACATTTGTTTTCTTTTAAATTCAAACATTTATGATGAGACTAAGGTTTGATTAAGAGTATGATTGGAACCATAATAGGATAAACTGCAAAGGATGATTTCACTAAAGACTAGAGGTGATTGGAGGTTTCCAACAAGTCAAAAAGTTTAAATATAAAATAAAGTGGTCCTCAGCTAGTTATTAAAATCACCAAATTATGAAATGATTCTCATACTATGTGTAGTAATGCTCTATGAATGAAAACATAAATGAAATTAATGAATTTGATGAAGTACACACCTACATAAATACATTCCTTTTGACAAAGAATAGTACCAATTGTCAAGTTGATAAATCTTCAAGTTGTAGAGTGTATAGATCATCAAATAGTTGAAGGGTTTCTTGTTGATGTAGGAGCATTCTAGGTTGCCTTTTAATCCTAACCATATTTATTTATTTCGCATGTTATTTTTGAGTTCCACCATTTTTAGAGCTACAATTGTTACTTAGTTGTTTAGCCTTCACTAGGTTGTTCAGTGTTGGCAAGTTGTTCAGTATTGATTTGGCTACCCAGTATTGATTAAGTGCTATGGTGGCTGAGCATTTCTTCATTTTCTAAGTGAGCCTAATATTTTTTGATGATTTATTCCTTCTTTTATTGAGTTAGTCTTTGATCGGTTCCTAGTTTGGACCAACTTATATATAATTTGGATTGTAAATTTAATGCAAGGATCTTTTAATGGAATATATGTAAACCATTTTAAGGTTGAACTTTCTATCATGTAATGATATAGAATGTTTTGTAAGACATTTTGGAAAGTATAAATAGTGGTGTTTAGGTTTAGGTCAGGTATCACTTAGAGAGTCTAGAAGGGAATGCAAAGTATAAGAGATATAAGTCCTAATTAGGGACTTGTAAAAGTTCTAGGTTTTGGATTTTATAAAATCTTGTTGGTCATAACCAAAAAGACCTTACAATAGGGTGCATATATTGATAATTGAATGAATTAATAAAAAAAAATCTTCTCTCGGTGTTTTTCTCAAATTTTTTCTTCTATCATGTTACTCAATGAGGTAGTTATATAGTTAGGAAAGCCTCTGAAACTAGCTATTCATCTCCCTTCTTGAGTTAAGTGGTATCAAATATTGAGGTTCATCCTTGTGTAGATTAGATCATATAGAACCCTAAGTTCATTTGTAGGGTGGAAAATCTATGGATTTGACCAATAACTTGTAGAGAGTTACAATCTTGTAGGATCCTATTTGTAAAGATGGTTCAAGGAATAATAAACACTAACACTACTATTATGAATATGTTGAGACAAATATTCAACAAATTATATGTTTTTGAGGCAACCTACAGGAGAGGATCACATCTTGATGATGTGATTGATGATGAAGAGATGACACCAAACCATAATCTATAACCTAAGGAAGATCAAGCTAAGGAAACATTGTTGAGAGTATTATCTAGGGAAAATTCTAACTCTATTGTGAAAGTTGTTCCTTATGATGGAAAATTAGACACCAATGTCATGTTGGATTGGATCTCTTATATATAGAGATGTTATTTGATGTTTAAGGCACTCCTAATAATAGGAAGGTGGAAATTATAATCATTAGGTTGAAGGCTCATGCATCATTATGGTGGGAGAATTTACAAACCGATAGAAAAAGAAGACGAAAAGAGAAGATCAAGATCTAGTTCAAAATTATGAACAAAGTAAGCAAGAAGTTTCTTCCTAGTAATTACCAAGTTATCTTGTCTAAAATGATGCAAAATTTGACACAAAAGGACATGAATGTGAAATAGTATACTAAGGAATTCTATAGAATGGACATCATATATGGACATATGGATGGTGAGGTTGATGCAAGGAGTGAAAGGGAAAACAAAGGCCAATGGCACACCTAGCTCTACAAACCACCTACAAGAGTTAACACAACATAAGCAAACACAAAGAATAGAAACCAAAGGAGGAAGAAGAGTAAAATTATTTCATTGATTATTCAAATATTCAACATACATTCCTAGTTGTAAGTCCATTTGGGTTATGGCTAGATACAAAATAGATTCATACATAAAGATCTGGCATCAATTCGCACTTTCCAGTTCTGCTATGCAATCCTCTTCAAAACTGCCTAAAAACTCTTCCCTTCCCTACCTCCTAGCCTAAACACTCTATTTATACTAGCTTAAATGGTTTATAGATCATTCTAGAACATGGAGAAGCCACAAGTCAGCTCTTAGAAAGTATTAAATGAAAATAAACCTTAACATTAAATACATAAGTCAGCCAACATTAGCAATTAAATGTCCTAAAATTGATGTCTAAGAAAAATCATGATATCTCCTTGCTCTGATCGAGTTAGAAATTAAACTTCAAAATTTTGGTAGATATATAGGTCCTCTACAACACCTTAACTACACAAAGTTTGAGTCATTAAGGAAAAGTGTGCATCCATTCTAAAAGTTGAGCACAGAAAATTGTCACACAAAACTGCCAGAAATTGATGTTTTGGGATAATTTCTATGACTGCCAATGTATAAGGAGTTAGAATTTTCACTCTAGAAAAAAGATATTAATCTAGGATCTCTTCAAAATCTAAATTGTGCAGCCCTTCATTCATTATGGAACATTAGTTATATAGTCTACAATAGGAACCTAGAAACCATAAAATACAGGTTTAACAGAACCTAGTTTCGGTAGCAAGATAAAAACTGAAAACATGCAAGATAGCAGTAAAAACCAAGAAGCTTTGACATCATACAACCAATGTTAGAAGAAATGATTATCCTAAATCATTGAGATGTCACAACTTGAGCTGAATCTAACTCAGATTTAGAAATCCATGAAGCAAATTTTTAATTAGTATATAACACAAACTCCTTAGGAATAAAATAGTGTCTCTAGTTATTAAATGCTTGAACAATATCATAAAACTCTTGATCATACACAAAATAATTCCTTTTAGCATCATTCATCTTTTCACTAAAGAAAGCAATAGGGTTACCTTCCTAAGTTAATATATCTCCAATTGCAACACATTCAACTTGAAATATATTGTTGAAATCAAGCAAAACCAATATAGGTAATTCAACAAACTTTTGTTTCAAATTCTCAAAACTCTTATCAGCTCCACATGTCCACTTGAATTTCTTTTTATCTCCTCTCATTGTCTTAGTCATAGCATTACAAACATAATTGAAATTATTTATCAAATTTCTATAAAAACTAGCGAAACCATGAAATGATCTCACCTCACCCACATTCTTAGGTTTAGGCCATTCCAAAATAGCTTTAACATTCTTTGGATCCATTTTCAAACCATCATCTGAAATCAAAAATCCCAAATACACAGTCTCCTCTTACGTAAAAGAATACTTTTTCAAATTAATTAGCAACTTTTCCTCTTTCAACCTCTACAATACTTGTCTAATATTCTCAAGATGTTCTTCCTTAGTCTTACTAAATATTAGAATATCATCCAAATAAACAATCACAAACTTACCAAGGAATATTTTCAAAAATTCATTCATCAACCTCATGAAAGTACTAGGTGCATTAGTCAAACCAAATGGCATAAACAACCACTCATACAAACCATCTTTTGTCATGAAAGTAGTCTTCCATTCATCACCTTCTTTGATTCTAATCTAATGATAGCCACTCTTCAAATCAATCTTTGTAAAATACTTTGCTCCACTCAAGAAATCCATTATGTCATTCATTCTCAAGATAGGAAACCTATATTTCACTATTATTTTGTTAATAGCTCTAGAATCAATACACATTCTCCATTCTTCATTGTTTTTAGGTGCTAATACAACAAGTATAGTACATGGACTCAAAATTTCTCTGATCAAACCTTTCTACAACAACTCATGCACTTGTCTGTTAAGTTCTTCATTCTCTATAGGTGTCAATATATATGGTGCTTTGTTTGGAAAATGAGCTCCATGAATTAGATCCATACAATGACTTATACTTCTTATTGGAGGTAAACCATCAAGAATATTATCAACCACAATATCTTTATATTAATTCAGCAATTCTACAATTTCTACTATCATACCAACTTTTGTTGCTTGGTGATTACTACCAACACTTGGTCCTCTAGGAACTATAGCAAAACAAACTTCATTCTTCTTTACTTCCTTTTCATATTGCTTTCCATTAACCATGCAAACTTTTATTTCAGTACGATTGACGTCATCTAGACTTTCAATTAAAGGAACCAATATTTGTTTCTTCTCATTTACCCAAGGAGTATATTGATTCAATCTTCCATCATGTATAACATATCTATCATATTACCAAGGTCTACCCAACAAAATATGACAACAATCCATATGCATAATATCACACAAAACTTCATCAAAGTAATGTCCAATTTTGAACTTCAGAACACATTGTTCACTTACCAATATCTTATTCTCATCTTTGATCCATGAAACATGATAAGGTTTGGGATGTTTTAGCCTCTACAATTGCAACTTTGTAACCAGCTCTTCTAATACTAAATTTCTTTAACTTACACTATCAATGATCACCTTGTAACATTTTCTAGCCATCTTACATTTGCTCCTGAAAAGACTTCTTCAAAGGATAGCTTCCTTGTCACTTCCCTTATTACATAAGGTTCTCCTCACCATCATATTTTCTCCAGCCTTAGGTCCACTTAGTGAACTCTCAATGTCTTCTTGTATCACAATATTTCTATTATTTTGCCCACTTTCAAAAGATCTACATTCAAAAGATCTATGTCCTTCTTTACCACATCTGAAAGAATTACCATGGAAACCACCTCTTGGATAAGAATTATCCCTTTCTAGGTAAGATCTAGTACCTCCTTGGTATGAGCTACCACTTTTCCACTCAGTCTTGTCTTTTTCATCATTCTTCCATTAAGATTTTCCTTTATCCTACACAAAATTATAAGATCTGCCACCTTCACCTTAAGATCTACCTCTACCTCTCTAGAATCTACCATCTCTACCTGTTTGTCTTTGTTCATGCTTCCTTTTCAAGATCTCCTCAGCTTTCAAGGCATATTGATATGCTTCTTCTACACTTTCCAACTTCACAAAACTTATTTCATCTTGAATTCTAGATCTCAATCCATTTATGTACCTTGCAATTTTCTCAACATCATCATCCACATGTCTAGATTTGATGTCCAATCCATAAAATTCCTCGGTATACTCTTTCAAAGTCATGTCCTTTTGTTTCAAATTTTGCATCTTTCTCAACAAGCTAACTTGGTAATCAGTAGGAAGGAATTTTTTCTTTACCTTGTTCACCATCTTCGGCCAAGTTTTGATCTTCTCCTTTCCTCTCCTTTGTCTATTAGTTTCCAAATGCTCAGACCATAGTGATGCATGACCTTACAACCTAGTAACTACAATCTTCACCTTCTTATTATCAGGAGTGTTTTATTACTCAAAAAACTTCTCCATATCAGAGATCCAATCCAACATAGCATTGGTATCCAACTTTCCATCATAAGAAACAACTTCTATAGCAGGCTTTGAATTTTCCCTAGACAACGCTCGTAACAATGTTTCCTCATCTTGATCTTCTTCAAGTTCTAGATTATGGTTTGGTGCTACTGCTTCATCATCACTTAGATCATCAAGATGTTCTCCTCTCCTCTAGGTTGTCTCCACAACTTCTAATCTGGCTACAATTTGTCTCAGCTAATGCAATATAGCATTATCAACATTTCCTCTACCATGAACTATCATTACAAATTAGGTTCTTGGAAGATTGTAACCCTCTAAAAATTATAGGTGAAATCCATAGATCTGCCACCGTAAAACCAAATCTAAATTAGGATTCTAAATGATCCAATCTCAACAAGGATGAACCACAAGATTTGATACCACCTGATGCAAGGGAAAACTAGCACTAATGGCACACCCAACTCTCTGAACCACCCTACAAGAGTTAACACAATGGAAGAAAACATAGAGAACACCAACCAAAGGAGGAGGAAGAGTAAAATGATTTCATTAATTCTTCAAATATTCAACATACATGCCTAGCTATAAGGCCTTCTAGGTTATAGCCAGATACAAAATAGATTCGTACATAAAGATCTAGTGGTGATTCACCCTTTTTAGTTCTACTCTGTAATCCTCCTCAAAATTGCCTAAAAACTATTCCCTTCCCTTGTTCGTAGCCTAAAAACTCTATTTATACTAACAAAAATGGCATAAAAATAATTATAGATTATGGAGAAGCCATAACTTGGATCTTAGTAAATATTAAATGAAAATAAATGTAACATTAAATATGCAAGTCAGCCAACATCAACAATTAAATGTCCTAAAATCGATGTCCAAGAAAAATTGTGATATCTCCTATCTATGATTGAGTTAAAACTTGCGCTTTGAACTTTGGGTATATATCTAGGTCCTCTACAACCCCTTAAGTGTGGAAAGTTTGATCCATTAAGGAAAAGTGTGCATCCATTCTGAAAGTTGAGCACAGAAAACCATCACCTGAATTGCCAGAAATTGATGTTTTGGGATAATTGGCATAACTCCCAACAAATAAGGAGTTAGAACTTGCACTCTAGAACATAGATATTATTCTAGGCCCTCTTTAATCTCTAAAGCACACAACTCTTCATTAATTATGGAAAATTAGTTACACTATTTGAAATAGGCACCCAAAAACCAAAAAATACAACTTCAACAGAACCCAATTTCACTAGCAAGATAAAAAATGAAAACATGCAGGATAGTAGTGCAACCTAGGATGCTCCTGAATTAGAAGTTGAGAAAGTTGCAAGGTATCTAAATGGATTGAGATCTAAAATTTATGATGAGATAATTTTTATAAAATTGGAAAGCATGGAAGAAGCATATTAATATCCCTTAGAAGATGAGGAGATCTTGATAAAGAAGCATGGATAAAGATAGAGAGATACAAGTGATAGATTCAAGAAAGGAAGAGGTAGATGCTATCAAGAAAGTAGTAGATTTGAAAATCATGCAAAAGGTAAGGGAAAATCTAAGTGGAAAGGTACTTATTAAATGAAGACCAAGTACAAAGTGTTAGAAATAATAGCTCACTAAGAGAGCTATAGGGGGTGAATTAGTTATCCAATTAAAACAATTATAAACTTTAATTAATCTTAACCATTCAATAAAAGTAAAAAACAAGCATAACAAGATGTAGATACACAATTACACTTGATTTGTTAACTAGAGAAACCCTTGATTAGAGTGAAATCCTTAGTGGGAATGATGCCTAAAAGATGATATACTAATATAAATATTCCTTGTTAGGGGATGTACCTTGTTAGGAATCTATTACAACATTTAGTACATTTGAGTCCTTATTAGGAGACTTTGAATCCCTGTTGGGAGTTGTAGAAGGCATAAAGACTCACTATTCGAATAGCTTTTGGGGGCAAGACCACTAAACTCACTGCCTAACTAATCTCTCAAGTATTCCTTGCAAAATAATTTTATGTATTATTCTTTAACCTCTTTCTTATGTCCTATGAATTGGACCATTCACTATTAGACCTTGTATACCATGTCATGAACCTTAGATCCAAATATCAAACCTCAGATCTCACAATAATACCTCATCAATGAAGTTTTCTACAAGTTCTCTCTACTTTTCTTATCCTCGCATTTAGCTCTTCATTTTTCCTGCAATAGTTCATAAATTTCATATATGATAAAGGAAAATGTTCTTCCTTTATACTAAATCCATAAAAAAATTCCTTTGTCACCTATTACACCTTATTAATTAATTATTATAGGACCTCATTAACAACATGTTACACTTAGTGATAACATTAATCTTTCACCTTGTAACTTGAATAACTTTCTAGACATGTGACATCATGACAAGTGAGCTTAGCCACATCATCTCTAGAATGTCTTCTACACATATTTAACTTCAGCTTCTAGAATATCAATTTTGCTAAGAGATACAACAATGTTACCAGAACATGCTTCTATAAATTCTATCTCAAAATAGTCTTCACCAAAACTTGCATAACTTATTCTAGACTTAATATCTTATTCTTTTAATGTTATCTACATATGCTAGACACTTAGTAGTATCTCTCTTTAACCTATCTTAGTGAAAATGCTTAACAATCTATCTGTACCAACTTGATCTTTACCATTGTTCTTCTGTTAGATACCACATAGAATGACTATGTTGACATCAATGGCAAGCCTAGTCATGCATATAAAATATCATCACGATAATGATTTAAACATGTTTCTACAAAACTTCCCCATAGAATTATCATTACCATTCATGCTTCCAATAATCTTCCCCTTTGGCATTGATGGGAAAATAGATGAAAACCATCTAGTTGCAAAAATGCCAACTGTAAAAGACTGTTATCCTTTCTTTTCAAATATTCTTCATCAATCATTCTCCTCATTGATATACCTTAATATACTCTATATCAAACTATTTTCATTCTATAATATCTCCCCCATTGACATCAATGTCAAAGGTTTCAACAACCATCAATCTCTACAACAACTATCTCTGACTTGGTAAAGTGTCCAAAGACACTATTCGAAATAACATCCAAAAAAAGTCCTAGTTGACTCTATCCATCACATATATTTTTCCATATAGGAAGCATCAAAATTCATTCTAGACAAAAAAAAGTGCTATATAACACTAGACTGACATGCTCTTGCATCATCTATTTTGATGTAGGAAGGGCCATAACCCCTAGCATACCGTGCAAATACTCAAAAGTATCTTTGGGAAGAGGCTTGGTGAAAATATTTTCAATCTTCTCTTTTGTGCTTACATATTCCAATCTAATTTCCTTTTTTATAACTTTTCCTTTCAACATGTGATATTTGATAGAAATGTTCTTAGTCTTAGAATTCAACATTAGATTCTTAGGAATATTCATTGTGCTTGTGTTATCATTATGTATGACAACAGGTTCACTAAGTTCTATCCTTATATCCTTCTGCATCTACTTCATCCAAACATCTTGATTACAATTTTTTGCTCTTGCAACATATTCTTCTTCTACTACACTTTTTGATGTACAGTCCTTCTTTTTTCTTAACCAAGAAATCAATCCTCCTCCAAGAAAAAAAGGTTCCACCACTGGTGCTCATTCTGTCATCCATACTGCCTACCTAATGAACATTAGTATAAGCCTATAAAGTGAAATCATTAGATCTTTCATACCACAACCCAAACTCTAGTATTCCTTTTAGGTATCTAAATATCCTTTTTACTACCACATAATGTACTTCTCTATGATTAGCTTGAAATCTCACAACAATTCTAACTAGATTTTCTATATCTAGCCTTGTGTGAGTCAGATATTGCAACCCTCCAATCATAGATCTATAATTCTTCTACTCAATAGTAGGTGTCTCATGCTTTGTAGATAACTTATGTCTAGTTACCATAGGTGTTCCAACTGGCTTACATTTTTCTGAACCAAACCTTTTTAGTAGATTTTTCAACTACTTAAACTCATAAATAAAGATTCATTCTTTATCTTGCATAATCTGTAACCCTAAGAAGTATTTCATCTCTCCTATCATGCTAATTTCAAATTCCTTCTTCATTTCATTTGCAAACTTGTCACTTTCACCATCATTTCCTCCAAATATGATATCATCAACAAATATTACCAAAATCATCAATCCATCACCTACTTATTTCCAATATAGATTACTATCTGCCATACCTTTGCTAAATCCAAGCTTTGTTAAATTCTTGTCCGCCAAGTTTTGGGTGCTTTCTTTAAGTCATACAATGATTCCTTTAGTCTGCATATCATGTCCTTGTCATTTGTTAAAGGACAACCTTCAAGCTATTCTATGTGTACCTCTTCTTCAAGCTCTCCATTCAAAAATGCCAACTTGACATCCATCTGATACACTTTGAATTTCTTATGTGCTACATAGGCTAAGAATAATCTTACTGCTTCTATTCTTTCCATAGGAGCATAAGTTTTATCATAGTCTATTCCTTCTTTTTGTGAGTAACCTTTACATATCAATCTTTCTTTATTCCTTACAACTTCACCTTGTCAATAAATCTTGTTCCTCAATACCTATTTTGTTCCTATCACATCCTTGTTTGTTGGTCTAGGGACCAATTCACATGTCTCATTCTTCACTATCTAATTCAATTCTTCTTCCATAGCTTACTTCCAATAGTCATCTTTACATGCCTCATCTACATTCTTTGTTTTAACTTAAGATATTAGACATAGTTATTCATTGATTCTACTTCTTGTCATCACAACTTTATCTCTGCTTCAAATAATCTACTCTAGTGGATAATTGTTTATCATCTTCTTACTATAAGTAGGAATTGTTATCTCAACTCATAGCTTTGTTGAAGGTTCCAAACTTTGTTCCTACCTTTGCTTACCTTCATTCTGCAAATCATTGTTAGTCTCAAAGAATACTTCATCATTCCTTGATTTAGTAACAACATTCTAATCATTAGAATCATAATCAACAACTCCTTCTTGTGTGCTTAATTTCTCATCAACTCTTACATTTTCACTTTCAACAATAGTCTTAGTTCTTACATTATAACATCCATAAGCTCTGATTTTCAATGAATAAACAAGAAACGTACCTTCATCACTTCTAGCATCAAATTTACCAACATCATCATCTTTTAAGGATCTTTTTATATTTTCTTTAGATTCTTCATCTTCATTATAAATTGAACTATTTCTAGTTTTACTTAATCTCTAAGGACATCTAATTGAAAAATAACCAAACATTTTACAAGTCCAACAAAAAAAGGTTTCCATACCTTATGGCTCTCTTTTCATAAAAAAATTAATACCTTCCTTTATCTCCATGTCTTCTTCAAATTTATATTTATCTTTGCTCATGCTTATGTTCTTTTGTATACAAAATAAGGATTCTAGATCTAAAAACTCAATGCTCTATTTTTTACAAAAATTTGATAAGTCACCAAGTATTTCCATCATCTGGGTGTCAAAATTGCTTTATCTAACCTAGGATTATCCTTTTTTAATATGTTCACCATGGATCTCCCAAAGTTTTTAAACTTTATCTTCAAGGACCTAATGCTTTGATAACAATTTTTAGAAATAATACTCCACCAAGATAATCGAGAGGGGGAGGAGGGGGATGCATCAATTATCTAATTACAAATAATTATCAACCTTAATTAATCTTAACCAATCAATCAAAGTAGATAGAAACACTAAAAAAATGCACATACAAAATTACACTAGATTTGTTAACTAGGGAAACCCTTGATTAGAGGGAAAACCCTAGTGGGAATGATGCCCACAAGATGATGTACTAATATAAATATTCCTTGTTAGAGGATGTACCCTGTTAGGATTCTATTACAAGATTTAGTACATATGAGCCCCTATTAGGATACTTTGAATCCTTTTTAGGATATTCCAACCCTATTTGGAGTTGCACTAACCCTATTAGGAATTGTAGAAGGTAGAAGGACCCACTGTCCAAATAGCTTTTGGGGCAAGACCACTGAACTCATTATCCAAGTAATCTCTCAACTATTCCTTGAAGAATAATTGTTTTTACCATGCTTTAACATATTTCATCTATCTTGTTAACAATATTAATCACTATCAGACATTTTAGACTAGGTCATGAACTTTAGATCCAAATATCAAACCTCAAATCTCACAATAAAACCTCGATAATGAAGTTTTCTCCAACTTTACTTTGTTCTATTTATTTTCACATTCCAATATTTGTGCTTTTTATAATCATTCACACATGATAAAGGAAAATTTCATTCCTTCATACCAAATCCATAAAACAATTCCTTGTGTCAACTATTATAACTTCTCAATTACTTATTATAGGACCTCATTAAGAACATGTTACACTTAATGATAAAATTAATCTTTCACCTTGTAACTTGCTATATGTGTGACATCATGACAAGTAAGCTTAGCCACTTCATCTCCAAAATGTCATCTATACATCTTTAAATTTGACTTCTCAAAATATCAATTCTTCTAAGAGATATAACAAGTTTACTAGAATAGACTTCTATAAACTCTATCATAGAATAGTTTTCTCCAAAACTTTCATAACTTCTTCCAAACTTAATATCTTATGTTTTCAAGGTTAGCTACATATACTAGACACTTACTAATATCTCCCTTTAACCTTTCTTAGTGAAAATTATCAATGATCTATCAATACCAACTTGATCTTTTCTAGTGTCCTTTTGTTAGATACCACAAAAAACTACTATGTTGACATCAATGACAAGTACAATCATGAATATGACATATCATCATGATAATGATCTAATCATGTTTCTACAATAAATCCCGTAGAAGTATCATCAAAATTCATGCTTCCAACACAAAGGTGGTAGTTCCTATTGAGGAGGTGTAAGTTCTTACCAAGGAAGATGCAATTCCTATTCTAGAGGTGGTTTTCGTGGTAATTTATTTAGATGTGGCAAAGAAGGAGATAGATCATTTGAATCTAGATCCTCTAGTGAAAGTGAATAAGGTAATAGAAATGTTGTGATTCAAGGAGATCTTGAGGGTTGACCTTGTGGACCTCAACTTGGATAAAAATTTATGGTAAAGATAACATTATGTACCAATATAGTTGATGAGGAATCCATACCAAAGAGAAGTCATTTCAAGACCAAGTGTATGATGGTGAGAAAATGTTGTAAAGTGATAATTGATAGTGAAAGTTTAGTGAATTTTGCATTAGAGGAGTTGGTTATAAATTTGCAATTATAGAGGCTGAAGCATCCTAAACCCTATTATGTTCATGGGTCAAATATGTGCATAAATTGTTGGTAAGTGAGAAATTGATTGTGAAATTCAAGATTGCAAACTATTTTGATGAAGTTTTGTGTCATATTATGCCTATGGATTGTTTCCATAGTGGTGCAAGAGAACCTAAGGACTACCTAAGGAATCTAATTTTCACACTTTTGGTGAGCACATGTGAGCCTTTGGGAATTTTGGATATGGAAGACAAGGTCATGTTGACCATAGTTTGAATAAATTGGAGAGTTTTGTTCATAGGTTCTAAAGGCCTTTTTACTAGGTACAATTAGGCGCTAGGAAGTTGTAAAGACCTCTAATTATAAGAAGGCATGATGTTGATGTCATAATGAGGTCAAAAAGATCTAGGAAGAATTAGGGTGAGGATTTTACCATAGTTGGGGTTTGTGGTTAATTTTTAGAAGATAGGAAGATCATTTGACTAAATTGGTGAAAAATTGCAAAAGATGTAAAACTTGCAATGTGCAACATTGCAAATTTTAAAAGTTGTGTGAGCAACTTGTTGCAAAATAATTGAAAATTGTCTACAAACACCCAGATACCTTCTAGATAAGGTCTATGAGGAGGTTTGGAAGTCCATTGCACAAATGTTGTATTTATGCAAACAACATACTAAAGCATTTTGTGAAAATTTTCTTGGTTTTGTATGGTAGTAGGCAGGTAGGTCTGAAAGATCCATACTATCACTTGAGAATATTTTAATTCTCATTTTTTCTTAAATTTTTTTGTGGATAGATATCTTTTTTTATTATTTTTATTACCTTTTGGGAAAATCTTTTGGTTCTACACTATCACTAGTTATTCTAGGCAATTCTTGAAGATGGAGCTCTAACTCACATTCCCATTGTTCAATCTATATGGTCTATTGGGAATAGTGAATTGAATCCATGTACATAATGTGTATAGAAGTAAGGGGCTTAAAATGAAGAACAACCTTTTTTAAGGTGTTTCCCTAGGCAAGCCTATGTCGAGTTTGGCTATGGAAGACCATATAGAAATCAACATATCCTATAGAGGAGGAAAGGTAGAGTCCAAATTCATTTTTGAAATGGAATAATGAATTATTACCATTATCCCATGAAGGAGAGAGCTTCATACCAATCCAATAACAATCCCAAAACAATCTTATTTGTGGAGGTAGCTAGTTAAGCCTAGAGAGCCCAATTTCTACCTACTTTGGGTTCGAGTAATGGATGGAAGGGTATGACTCGAAAACCCCAAAAGTCTCTAAGAGGATAGAAAAAAACCAAGAACCCTAAAAAACTTTCTAGGTTTGATTTGGAAGGCATAGGAGAAAAACCCTATTTTCTCACTATAGAAGACCTAATTGGACCCACTAACCTATTAGGTCTAATTTTGAAGAAAAGTGGAAATTAGGTAGGAAGAGAGATTTTCTATGCCTTATAACTCACTTAATTGGTTTAGTTGAAGTTTTTTTTGATACCTCTATGCCTCCACAAGGTCTGGTTTAGGATTTGGAGGTTAAGAGCCTTTATTTTTTTGTGGGGAATAGACTGAATGAAGGGACAAAGTATCAAGTTTTGCATGGATTACAGATTTTTTATTGATAGAGTGGTTGGCTAGGGAAACCAGGGGACCCTTAAGGGTTTAACATTCTAAAGGTGGAAAGTGGGGTAAAAGAGATGCCTTTAGGGTCTTTTAGAAGACCAACAACATGAGTTAGTGAGTGATTCATCCAACCTCCATATCACATACTATATTGGGTAGACCTTAGAAATATGATAGAAATGTTTTGCATGATGGAAAACTAAATAAATATATACTTTGGATGAATGAAAAAAATATCATACTGTTACCTTCGATTGAAGCTCCTAATGAAGTAAATTGTACTATTGTTAGATTTTGCATGTGGTGCAAGAGGATCTCCATACATCCTTCAAAACATCTACCCTTCTAGGGTCTTCAATAGAAATCACTCAAGGGAATTCATGCCTAGGGTCGTTGATTCATTTCAAGAGTTATAATAATCCAACTTGTAAGGCCTAAGAATCCTTGGTATCTTTATAAACCTTGGGCTTTGACTATGTTCAATTGGCATGTTTGTGTCTAGATAAGTCTAGGTAGGTTCTTAAGCTTTCTTTTAATCATGTCTTAAGTTAATAATGAACCTTAGGATCTTTGACTTAAGTCCTATTAACAATAAAATGCACTTTTGCAAGAAATGCAAAAAGTTGCTAAAGTTAGTGTAATTGCCTCCCAATGAACACAATGTTTGAAAATAGGTTGGATTCATTGGGAAAGGTCTTCAAATTTCCCTTTTAGGTAGATGGAATATGCAGAATGTAATTTGGCATTAGATTTATTAAAATTCCCTATTTTTCCTACATTTGTACTCTAAATTATGCATGTACAGATTGGTACAGATTCAAGGAATAAAGCATATGATTGAGTTGAAGTCTAGGATGATTTGAAAAAGCCTATGTTTGAAGTGATTTAAATGCCAGAGCCAAAAGTTATAAGAAAAACTCTTTTGGGTGCACTAAAAAATTCCTAATTTGGTAGATTTTGTGAAGTCATGCCCTAACTTAGTTTCCTAGAATGAGAATTCTTTGATCCTTAAGGAAATACAAGTAGGATCAATTTAATTTAAGATTTCCAAATCTGGGAGAGGGGGGATGTGTCTTTCATTTTCTCTAACAAGCCTTAGGCCAAGCATCTCTATGTGCTTGGTTCAGCTGACAGAAGAATGAAGTAACAATAGCACTTTAGGGATGCAAAAATCTAATCTGATGATGCATTGTAGTCTCTAAGGATTCCATTCAAGCGTTCCAACTAGTGGTTAGCCTAGGGAGTCTGACAAGTGAGTACTTAGGAAATCATGCCTTTTAGGACTAATTCAATCTATTGCAACATAAAGAATTTGGAAAATTCCTTTTAGTTTGGGAACCTGTACTTGTGGGGTGTGATATAACTCTAAAAAGGGTGTTGAATTTAAGTCCCAAAAACTCACTTTGTAGGGCTACAAGCCAGTAAAGCTTAAAAGCCAGAGTTGTTGGTCTTATTTCTTAGATAGTTTTAAGCTTGTGAATAACTTCTTTTAGAGACATGTAAGTTTTTTGGAACCTTCCCATCAACTTCCAAGATAAAGGTTTCTATTTTATTTAAAAACTAAAAAAAGAGTCATTTGAGTTGAAGAAGATTGGCAATCCTCTAGATGAATAATATATTTTAATGTTTGATTGTAGTATCTTGTGAAGGTGTGGAGTTCCCTTCCAAGCCTAATTAGGTGTAGAGAAGACTCCTAAGGCCATACCACATCAAATTTTCATAGTAAAGGGAGAGATTTGCATCAACATGGTTAATGGAAATCAATTTGAGAAAGAGATGAAGAGAAACAAAGTTTATTTTTATATAATTCCAATAGGGATGAGTTATGATAGTAATGGCTGAGTGATAGTGTGTAATAATGATTGAAAAACATAAAGACTAAGTAACATAAGAGAGTTGAGGTTGTGTGATAGCAAAAACTAATATTTTTAGTCAAGTACCAAAATAAATAGAAAACCTATTGAATGAGTACAATGAGATTGTTGCTAAAGATATACCCAGTGGTATGCCACAAGTAAGGAGTATAAGTTGTTGTATGGATCTAAATATTGAATTTATTTTTCTAAAAAAAGAACCATATATATATATATATTGACATCTATACAAGGATAGCTTTAGTAGCTAATATTCAATAAATGGTGATGCGGAAGCATCCTAGGTTTCCTTGTTATCCTGCTCAATTTTTTTCATTCTGCATTGAGTTGGTGTTGAGTTGCTATAGCACTTAGTTGGTGTCAAGTTAATGTAGCACTTATTTGGTTCCAAGTTACTCTGGCACTTACTTGGTGCCAAGTTACTATAGCACTTAGTTGTTGCCAAGTTGCTGAAGTACTTAGTTGGTGTCAAGTTACTGTAGCAATCTAGTGTTGACCAAGTGTTCCTTCATGTGCTGATTTAATCGTGTATGCCAAATGACTCTTCATGTGCCAAGTTACCTAGTGTATGCCAAGTGACCCTTCATGTGCTGAGTTTTCATATTTATACTGAGTGTTAGCATTTGGATGTGATTTTTGCAAGCTGACTTGTGGGATTTATTTTGATCATGATATTTATGTTAAGATCTTTTCTTGGGATGTGTCTAGACTGTTGTTGGGTTAGCCTTCCTCTTATGTAATGTTCTAGAATGATCTATAAGCCATTTTGGCAAGTATATATAGAGTGTTTAGGCTTAGAGTTAGGGCAATTTTTGGGAAGAAGATTGTAGAGAAGAACTAAAAAGTGTGAATTTACTATTGGATCTTTGAATGTAAATGTATTTTTATTTGGCCATAAAATAGAAGGCCTTATAGTGTGGAATGTATGAAGATATTTTGATGAATCAGTAAAATTGTTTCACTCTTCTTCCTCCTTTGGTTGCTATTCTTTTTGTTTGTTTTCATTGTATTAACACTTGCAGGGTGGTTTGGATAGTTGGGTGAGTCTTTGGCCCTAGTTATTCATCCCTCAGCTATGCTAGGTGGTATTAGAGCTTGAGGTTTATCCATGTGGAGATTGGATCATGTGGAACCTTTATTAAAATTTGATTTTAGGGTGGTAGATCTGTAAATTTGACCTATAACTTTCAAAGGGTTACAATCTTGCAGGAACCTAATTTGTAAAGATGGTTCATGGTAGAGGAAATGTTGATAATGCCATATTGGATCACTTGACAAAAATTGAATCCAGATTAGATGTTGTGGAGATAGCCTAGATGAGAGGAGCACATCTTTATGATGCAAGTGATGAGGAAGTAGCAGCACCAAACCATAACCTATAACCTGAAGAAGATCAAGATGAGGAAAGATTATTTTGAGTCTTGTCTAGGGAAAATTCAAAGCCTGGAATAGAAGTTGTTCCTTATGATGGAAAATTGGATACCAATGTTGTGTTAGATTGGATCTCAGATATGGAGAAGTTCTTTTAGTATGAAAACACTCCTGATCATAGAAAGATGAAGATTACAATCACTAGGTTGAAAGGTCACGCATCACTATGGTGGAAAAATTTGCAAATTGATAGACAAAGAAGAGGAAAAGAGAAGATCAGAACTTGGCCAAAGATGGTGAACAAGGTAAAGAAAAAATTTCTTCCTACTGATTAGCAATTTATCTTGTTGAGAAAGACGCAAAATTTGAAACAAAAGGACATGACTATGAAAGAGTATACTAAGGAATTCTATAGATTGGACATTAGATCTAGACATATAGATGATGATGTTGAGAAAATTTCAAGGTACATAAATGGTCTAAGATCTAGAATTGTGAAGTTGGAAAGTGTTGAAAAACATGTTAGTATGCCTTGAAAGCTAAGGAGATCTTGACAAAGAAGCATGAACAAAGACAAAGAGGTAGATGTGGTAGGTTCCAGAGGGGAAAAGTTAGATCTTATGATGAAGGTGGTAGATCTAAAAATTTTTGTAGGATAAAGGAAAATTTTAATGGAAGAATGATGACAAAGGTAAGACTAAATGGAAAGGTGGTAATTCTTAATGAGGAGGTACTAATTCTTACTGAGGAAAAGGTAATTCTTATTCTAGAGGTGGATTTTATGGTAATTGTTTCAAATGTGGTAAAAAGGAACATAGATCTTTTGAATGTAGATCCTCTAAAAGTGGGCAAGGTAATAGAAATGTTGTGATTCAAGGAGATGATGAGGGTTCACCAAGTTGACCTAAGGCTAGAGAAAATCTGATGGTGAGAAGAACCTTATGTAATAAGGTAATTGATGAGGAACCTATTTTAAGGAGAAGTCTTTTAAAGACAAGATGTAAGATGGCTAGAAAATGCTACAAAGTGATCATTGATAGTGGAAGTTTTAAAAATTTGGAATTAAAAGAGCTAGTTAAAATGTTGCAATTGCAGAGGCTAAGGCATCCTAAACCCTATCAATTTTCATGGATCAAAGATGAGAATACGATACTAGTTAGTGAGAAATGCCTTGTGAGGTTCAAGATTGGACATTACTTTGATGAAGTTTTTTCTAATATTATGCCTATGGATTGTTGTCATATTCTATTGGGTAGACCCTGGCAATATGATAGATATGCTATGCATGATGGAAGATTGAATCAATATATTCTTTGGGTGAATGGGAAGAAGCAAATTTTGTTTCCTTTGATTGAAAGTATAGATGAGGTTAGTTGCACTACAGTAATGTTTTACATGGTTAATGGGAAATAATTTGAAAAGGAAGTGAAGAAGAATCAAGTCTATTTTTCCATAGTTCCTAGAGGACTGAGTGTTGGTAGTTATGATCGAGTAGTAGAAGCTAGTAATGACTGAGTGACAATTGATAGTGATAGCTGAGTACCAATAGAAATTATAGAATTGTTGAGTGAGTATAAAGATATTGTTTCTAAGGATATTATTGATGGTTTATCACCAATGAGAAGTATGAGACATTGTATGGATCTGATTCTTGGAGTTAGTTTTCCAAACAATGCACCATATTGATTGACACCTATAAAGAATGAAAAACTTAATAAACAATTGCATGAGTTGTTGCATAAAAGTTTGATCAGAGAAAGCTTGAGTCCATGTGTTGTACCTACTATATTAACACCTAAAAGGAATGGAAAATGGAGAATGTGTACTCATTTCAAAGCTATTAACAAGATAACAGTGAAATATAGGTTTCCTATGCCAAGAGTGGATGACATAATGGATTGTTTGAGTGGAGTAAAGTATTTTACCAAGATTGATTTGAAGAGTGGCTATCATTAGAATAGAATTAGAGAAGGAAATGAATGGAAGACTACTTTCAAGACAAAAGATGGTTTATATAAATGGTTGGTTATGCCTTTTGGATTGACTAATGCACCTAGTACTTTCATGAGGTTGATGAATGAGGTTCTGAAAAGGATTTTGGGTAAGTTCATGATTTTTTATTTGGATGATATTCTAATATTCAGTAAGACCAAGGAAGAGCACCTTGAGTATATTAGACAAGTATTACAAAGGTTGAAAGAGGAAAAGTTGTTGATTAATTCAAAAACTTTTCTTTTATGCAAGATGATATTGTGTATTTGGAATTTGTGATTTCAGCTAATGGATTGAAGATGGATGCTAACAAGGTTAAAAAAAATTTAAAATGGCCTACACCTAAAAATTTGGGTGAGGCAAGATAATTTCATGGTTTGGCTAGTTTTCATAGGAAATATATAAGAAATTTTAGTTCTATTTTTAATGCAATGACTGAGATAAACAGGGCAGATAAAAAGGAATTCAAGTGGACACATGGAGTTGATAAGCATTTTGAGACTTTGAAACAAAAGGTTTCTAAATTACCTATATTGGCTTTGCCTAATTTCAAAAAAGTATTTCAAGTTGAATGTGATGCAAGTGGTAATGCAATAGGAGCTATACTAAGTCAAGAAGGTAAACCCATTGCTTTCTTTAGTGAGAAGTTGAATGATTATAAAAGGAAGTATTTTGTGTATCATCAAGATTTTTATGCCATTGTTCAATAATTTAAGAAGTGGAGAGATTATTTGATTCCTAAGGATTTTGTGTTTTATACTGATCATAAAGCTTTACAATACTTGGGAAGTCAACATAAATTAGATCAGAGACATATGAAGTGGGTTGAGTATATGCAAAATTTTGCACTTTTTATTAAGCATAAGAGTGGAGTTACTAATAGAGTTGTTGATGCATTGAGTAAAAGACATTCTTTGTTGACTAAAATGAAGGTTGAAGTTCTTAGTTTTGATCAAATGAAAGAGTTGTATGATGCTGATCCTAATTTTTTTGAGGTGTGGAGAGAGTGTAGAGTACCAAATTTGATAGATCACATAAGTAAGTATGATTAGTATTTCATTCAAGAAGGTATGTTCTTCAAAGGATTTTAGTTGTGTATTCCTAGAAGTTCTATGAGGTTGAATCTGATTAAGAAAAAGGATAGCGATGGATTGGTTGGTCATTTTGGAATTGATAAGGCATTGAGTTTGTTAAAAGAGAAGAATTATTAGCCACAAATGTATAAGGATGTTCAAAAATTTGTAAAGAGTTTTTTAGTTTGTCAAATTGCAAAAGGAGTAAGTCAAAATACCGGTTTGTATACACCTATTACTATTCCTAAGAAACTTTGGAGTGACATTAGTATGAATTTTGTTCTTGGATTTCCTAAGAAAGTGAAAGGGTATGATTCCATATTTGTTGTAGTGGAAAAATTTTCTAAGGTAACTCATTTCATACCATGTAAGAAGACATTCGATGTAGAGCATGCTGCTGAACTTTTCTTTAAAGAGATTGTGAGATTGCATGGATTACCAAGAAGTATTATTTTTGATAGAGATAGTAAGTTTGTTGGTTATATTTGGAAAACTTTGTGGAAGAAGATGGGTACTAAATTGAAGTTTAGTTCTACATTTCATCTACAAATTAATGGGTAAATAGAGGTTGTGAATAGAAGCTTAGGTAATTTGCTAAGATTTTTAGTTGGGAATAAGTCAAGTAATTAGGAGATGGTGTTGGCACAAGCTAAATTTGCATTTAATAATATTGTGAATAGAAGTATAGGGAAAACACCTTTTGAGATTGTTACTAGAATGTAGCCTAGAGGTATATCAAATTTGAGAGATGGTACTAGTGAAGAAAATAGAAGCATTATAGGAGAAAAATTTGTTGATTTTATGGAGTCTTTGATTAAGCAAGTGAAGTTGAGGTTGGAAAAAAGTAATTAGAAGTATAAGGAGAATGCTAATAAGTCTAGAAGACATCATAATTTTGAATTTGTTGATGAGGTGATGTTTCATTTAAAGAAAAGAAGATTTCCTGTTGGAACATACAACAAGCTAAAGATGGAGAAATTTGGACCTTGTAAGATCTTGAAGAAGTTTGATAGTGGTAATGCTTATGAAGTTGAGTTACCTAATGAAATGGTAAATCTCCTATATTCAATATTTCTAATTTATATAATTATCATGAGTTAGATGATGAATTTGTTGTATCAAAAGATTATCCTAAGAAGTAGATTGAGGAAGTTGAACAGATACTAGATCAGAGAGTGTGCAAGTGAACAACAGGAAAAAATTACTATGAATATTTGGTGAAGTGGAAGAATAGGCCTATTGAAAATGTTTCATGGATTTCTCAATCTAAGTTGGAGTCAACTCAAATTGAAACATCTCAATGATTCAAGAGAATCATTCCTTTCAACATCGATTGTCTAATGTAGGAGCATCTCAGATTACCTTATTATCTTTCCCATTTTTGTTCATTCTGCACTTGGTGCCAAGTTACTATAGCACTTAGTTGGTACCAAGTTACTATAGCACTTACTTGTTGCCAAGTTTCTATAGCACTTATTTGGTGCCAAGTTACTATAGCAATGTAGTGTTGACCAAGTGTTCATGTGCCAAGTTAGCCAGTGTATGCCAAGTGACTCTTCATGTGCCGAGTTACATAGTTTATGCTATGTGACCCTTCATGTGCTGATTTTTCCTATTTATGTTGAGTGTCAGCATTTAGATGTGATTTTTGCAATCTTACTTGTGGGATTTATTTTTATCGCGATATTTATGTTAAGATCTTTTCTTGGGATTTGTCTAGATTGTTGTTGGATCAACTTTCCCCTTATGTAATGTTCTAGAATGATTTGTAAGCCATTTTGGCAAGTATATATAGAGTGTTTAGGTTTAGATTTAGGGTAGTTTTTGGGAGGAAGATTGCAAAGTAGAATTGAAAAGTGTGAATTACTGTTGGATCTTTGAATGTGAATGTAGTTGCATTTGGCTATAAGCTAGTAGGCCTTATTATAGTGCATGTATGAAGATATTTTGATGAGTCAATAAAAGTGTTTCACTCTTCTTCCTCCTATTATTTTTGTTCTTTTTGTTTGCTTCCATTATGTTAACTCTTACAAGGTGGTTTAGATAGCTGGGTGAGCCTTTGGTCCTAGTTATTCATCCCTCAGTTGTAAAAAGTGGTATCAGAGCTTGAGGTTTATCCTTGTGGAGATTGGATCATATAGAACCTTCATTAAAATTTTGTTTTAGGGTGGTATATCTATGGATTTGACCTATAACTTGCAAAGGGTTATGATCTTCCAGGAGCCTAATTTGTAAAAATGGTTCATGGTAGAGGAAATGATGATAATGCCATATTGGATTAGTTGAGACAAATTGTAGCCAAATTAGATGCTGTGGAGACACCCCAAAGAAGAGGAGCATATCTTGATAATGTAATTGATGATGAAGTAGTAGTACCAAAGCATAACCTAGAACTTAAAAAAGATCAAGATGAGGAAAGATTGTTGCGAGTTTTGTCTAGGGAAAATTCAAAGCCTACTATAGAAGTTGTTCCTTATGATGGAAAATTGGATACCAATGTTGTGTTAGATTGGATCTTAGATATGGAGAAGTTATTTGAGTATGAAAACACTCCTGATAATAGAAAGGTGAAGATTGTAGTCACTAGGTTGAAAGGTCATACATCACTATGGTGGGAACATTTGCAAATTGATAGACAAAGGAGAGGAAAGGAGAAGGTCATAACTTGGCCAAAGATGGTGAATAAGGTAAAGAACATATTACTTCCTATTGATTACCAAGTTATCCTATAGATTGGACATTAGATTTAGACATCTAGATGATGATGTTGAGAAAATTGCAAGGTACATAAATGGATTGAGATCTAGAATTGTGAATTTGGAAAGTGTTGAAGAAGCATATAAATATGCCTTGAAAGTGGAAGAGATTTTGACAAAGAAGCATAAACAAAGACAAAGAGGTAGAGGCGGTAGATTCTAGAGAGGTAGAGGTAGATCTTATGGTGAAGGTGGCAGATCTATAAGTTTTTTGTATGATAAAGGAAAATTTTAATGGAAGAATGATGAAAAAGGAAAGACTAGATGGAAAGGTGGTAATTCTTACTGAGGAAGAGGTAATTTTTATTCTAGAGGTGGATTTCATGGTAATTATTTCAGATGTGGTAAAGAGGGATGTAGATATTTTAAATGTAGATCCTCTAAAAGTGGGCAAGGTAACAGAAATGCTGTGATTCAAGGAGATGATGAGGTTTCACCAAGTGGACCTAAGACTAGAGAAAATATGATGGTGAGAAGAACCTTATGTAATAAAGGAAGTGATTAGGAACCCGTGTAAAAGAGAAGTCTTTTCAAGACAAGATGTAAGATGGCTGGAAAATGCTACAAAGTGATCATTGATAGTGGAAGTTTTACAAATTTGGTATCAAAATAGCAGTTACAATGTTGCAATTATAGAGGCTGAAGCATCCTAAAGCCTATCATGTTTCATGGATCAAAGATGAGAATACGATATTGGTAAAGAGAAATGCCTTGTGAATTTCAAGATTGGACATTACTTTGATAAATTTTTGTCTGATATTATGCCTATGGATTGTTGTCATATTCTGTTAGGTAGACCTTGGCAATATGATAGATATGCTATTCATGATGAAAGATTGAATCAATATACTCTTTGGGTAAATGGGAAGAAGAAAATATTGTTGCCTTTGATTGAAAGTCTAGATGAGGTTAGTTGTTACACTATAATAAAAGTTTGTATGGTTAATCGAAAACAATTTGAAAATGAAGTGTGGAAGAATCAAGTCTTTTTTGCCATAGTTCCTAGAGGACCGAGTGTTAGTAGTAATGACCAAGCAACAGAAGCTAGTAATGACAGAGTGATAGTTGATAGTGATAGCCAAGTACCAATAGAAATTATAGAATTGTTGAATGAGTATAAGGATATTTTTGCTAAGGATATTCTTGATTGTTTATCACCAATGAGAAGTATAAGTCATTGTATGGATCTGATTCTTGGAGCTAGTTTGCCAAACAATGCACCATATAGATTGACACCTATAGAGAATGAAAAACTTAATAGAAAAGTGCATGAGTTATTGTATAAAGGTTTGATTAGAGAAAGCTTGAGTCCATGTGTTGTACCTTCTATATTAACACCTAAAAGGAATGAAGAATGGAGAATGTGTACTAATTCCAGAGCTATTAACAAGATAACAATGAAATATATGTTTCCTATGCCAAGAATGGATGACATAATGGATTATTTGAGTGGAGAAAAGTATTTTACCAAGATTGATTTGAAAAGTAGCTATCATCAGAAAAAAATTAGAGAAGGTGATGAATGGAAGACTATTTTCAAGAAAAAGGATGGTTTATATGGATGGTTGGTTATGCCTTTTGGATTGACTAATGCACCTAGTACTTTCATGAGGTTGATGAATGAAGTTCTGAAAAGATTCTTGGGTAAGTGCATAATTTTTTATTTGGATGATATTCTGGTATTCAGTAAGACCAAGGAAGAGAATCTTGAGTATATTAGACAAGTATTGCAGATGTTGAAAGAGGAAAAGTTGTTGATTAATCTAAAAGAGTGTTCTTTTATGCAAGACAAGATTGTGTATTTGGGATTTGTGATTTCAGCTGATGGATTGAAGATGTATGCTAAGAAGGTTAAAGTAGTTTTGGAATGTCCTACACTTGAGAATCTAGGTGAGGTGAGATCATTTCATGGTTTGGCTAGTTTTCATAGGAAATTTATAAAGAATTCCAGTTCTATTTGTAATGTTATGACTAAGACAATGAGGAGAGATAAAAAGGAATTCAAGTGGACACATGGAGCTAATAAGAGTTTTTAGACATTGAAACAAACAGTTTCTGAATTACCTATATTGGCTTTGCCTAATTAAAAAAAAATATTACAAGTTGAATGTGATGCAAGTGGTAATGCAATAGAAGCTGTATTAAGTCTAGTAGGTAAACCCATTGCTTTCTTTAGTGAGAAGTTGAATGATTCTAAAAGAAAATATTTTGTGAATGATCAAGAGTTTTATGCCATTGTTTAAAAATTGAAGATGTGGAGATATTATTTGATTCCTAAGGAGTTTGTGTTGTATACTAATCATAAAGCTTTACAATACTTGGGAGGTTAACATAAATTGAATTAGAGACATATGAAGTGGGTTGAGTATTTGTAGAATTTTACATTTTTTATCAAGTATAAGAGTCGAGTTACTAATAGAGTTGTTGATACCTTGAGTAGAAGATGTTCTTTGTTGACTAAAATGAAGGTTGAAGTTCTTTGTTTTGATGAAATGAAAGAGTTGTATAATGCTGATCTTCATTTTTTTGAGGTGTGGAGAGAGTGCAGAGTACCAAATTTGATAGATCACATAAGTAAGTATGATGAGTATTTCATTCAAGAAGGTATGTTGCTCAAACGATTTTAGTTGTGTATTCCTAGAAGTTCTATGAGATTGAATATGATTAAGAAAACATATAGTGGTGGATTGGCTAGACATTTTGGAATTGATAAGACATTGAGTTTGCTGAAAGAAAAGTATTATTGTCCACAAATGTATAAGGATGTTCAAAAATTTGTAAAGAGTTGTGAAGTTTGTCAAATTGCAAAAGAAGTAAGTCAAAATAATTGTTTGTATACACCTATTATTGTTCCTAAAAAACCTTGGAGTCATATTAGTATGGATTTTTTTCTTGGATTACCTAAGACAGCGAAGAGGTATGATTCCATATCTGTTGTAGTCGATAGATTTTCTAAGATAGCTCATTTCATACCATGTAGGAAGAAATCAGATGTAGAGCATGTTGCTAAAATTTTCTTTAAAGAGATTCTATGGATTACTAAGAAGTATTATTTTTGATAGATATAGTAAGTTTTTTGGTTATTTTTGGAAAACTTTATGGAAGAAGATCGGTATTGAATTGAAGTTTAGTTCTACATTCCATCCGCAGACTGATGGGTAAATAGAGGTTGTGAATAGAACCTTAGGTAATTTGTTTAGATTTTTAGCTAGGAATAATCCAAGTAATTTGGAGATGGTATTGGCACAACCTGAATTTGCATATAATAATTTTGTGAATAGCAGTATAGGGAAAACTCCATTTGAGATTGTCACTAGAATGTAGCCTCGAGGTATATCAAATTTGAGAGATGGTACTAGTGAAGAAAAGAGAAGTTTTGCAGGAGAATTTTTTTTGATTTTATGGAAAAACACCTTTTGAGATTTTTTTGGAATGTAGCCTAGAGGTATATCAAATTTGAGAGATGGTACTGGTGAAGAAAAGAGAAGCGTTGCAAGAGAAGAATTTTCTAATTTTATGGAGTCTTTGCATAAGGAAGTGAAGTTGAGGTTGGAACAAAGTAATTAGAAGTATAAGGAGAATGCTGATAAGTCTAGAAGACATCATAATTTTGAAGTTGGTGATGAGGTGATGGTTCATTTAAAGAAAGGAAGATTTCCTATTAGAGCATACAACAAGCTAAAGATGAAGAAATTTGGACCTTGTAAGGTCTTGAATAAGTTTGATAGTCGTAATGCTTATGATGTTGAGTTAGCTAATGACATGGATTTATCTCCTATATTCAATATTTTTGATTTGTATAAGTATCATGAGAGAGGTGATTAATTTTTTGTATTAGAAGATTATCCTGAGAAGAAAATTGAGGAAGATGAACAGATATTGGATCAAAGAGTGTGCAAGAAAAGAGTGTGCAAGTGAACAAGAGGAAAAAATTACTATGAATATTTGGTGAAGTGGAAGAATAGGCCTATTGAAAATATTTTATGGATTTCTCAATCTAAATTGGATTCAACTTAGATTGTGACGTCTCAATGATTCAGGAGAATCATTCCTTTCAACCCCAATTGTTTGATGTAGGAGCATCCTAGGTTGCCTTATTATCTTGCTCATTTTTTTTCATTCTACACTTGGTGCCAAGTTATTGTAGCATTTAGTTGTTTTTGAGTTACTATAGCACTTAGTTGGTGCCGACTAATTGTAGCAGTTAATTGGTGCCAAGTTACTATAGCACTTAGTTGTTGCCAAGTTACTGTAGCACTTAGTTGGTGTTGAGTTACTGTAGTAATCTAGTATTGACCAAGTGTTCCTTCATGTGCTGAGTCACCCAGTGTATGCAAAGTGACTCTTGATGTGTCGAGTTACCCAATGTATGTTGAGTGACCTTTCATGTTCCAAGTTTTCCTATTTATGCCAATTATTAGCATTTGGATGTGATTTCTATGAGTCGACTTGCAAAATTTATTTTGATTGTGATATTGATGTTAAGATCTTTTCTTGGGATGTATCCATACCATTATTGGGTTGGATTTCCTCTTATGTAATGTTCTAGAATGATCTAAAAGTTTTTTTCAAAAGTATATATAGAGTGTTTAGGTTTAGAGTTAGGGCAATTTTTAGGAAGAAGATTACAAGGTAGAACTAAAAAGTGCAAATTTACTATTGGATCTTTGAATGTGAATGTATTTGTATTCTGCTGTAACCCATAAGGCATTACAACTGGGCATGTATGAAGATATTTTGATTAATGAATGAAAGTATTTCACTCTTCTTTCTCCTTTAGTTGTTGTTCTTTGTGTTTGCTTCTATTGTGTTAACTCTTGTAAGGTGGCTTGGATAGCTGGTGAGCCTTTGGTTGTAGTTATTCATTCCTCACCTATGTCAAATGGCTAATCTTAGTCATTAGGGACCTCAAATTTGGCTAATTCTTATGTACTTCTAGGGTGGCCATGTAACCTGTATTTTTTTAAAAAATAGGTCCCATGCTTAGACAAATCACTGAGAATAATTAAAAGTATTTTTATTTTAGTATTGACTACACCAATGTAATATTTCTTTTTTACAAGGTAAATTAAATATTTTTTCCTACAAATTCCAATGCTTGTCTTAATCGATGGTCATATTTGATAAAAATTTGTAGATTTTACATATATCTATATTCCAAATACTTTCCAAGAAACTTTCTATCATTTCTCACTTTCACTTCAAATAGATTTTGTTGGGGACATGTGTCTTTATTTTTGCAACATTCTTGAGAACTGGGAATCCTTTCAAAATTTTAGCCAAAATTATGATTTATGCCATTGATTTAGGAACATTGAATGATTATAAATAATAGGGGTAACACCCCCAAACCACCATTCAATTAGTATTATAAAATTATGGTTTTTAGGTATGTGTAATTTCGTCAATAATTTTTATTAATAATGAAATATTTGATAGAATTATATACAATTTTCATATGATTGAAAAAAATAGCCACTTAAATTTTGAAATTTTTTACTTAAAGAAATATTTTCCAATAGAAATCAAAATTTCCCCTTAAACTAATGTTTGATTTTCCAAAATTTTATACATGTTTCCAAATGGGGATTTCTTAAAGTTATCCTTGCACCTACAAAAAATGAAAAACTTATTAGACAAGTGAAATCATTATTATAGAAAATTTTGATCAGAGAAATCTTGAGTCCATGTGTTATACCTATTGTAATAGCACCTAAGAAGAATGTATAATGGAGAGTGTGTACTAATTCTAGAGCTATTAACAAGATCATAGTAAACTATAGGTTTCCTATGCTAAGGATGGATGACATAATGGATTGTTTGAGTGTAGAAAAATATTTTACCATTATTTGATTTAAAGAGTGATTATCATCATATCAAAATCATAGAAGGTGATCAGTGGAAGATAGCTTTCATGACAAAAGATTTTTTGTATGAATGGTTGATTATGCATTTTAGTTTGACTAATTCAACTAGTACTTTCATGTGGTTGATGAATAAAGTTCTCAAGATATTCTTGGGTTAGTTTACAATTGTCTATTTGGATGATATTTTGTTGTTCAGTAAGATTAAAAAAGAACATCTTGAGCATGTTAGGCAAGTATGTCATATATTTAAAGAGGAATAGTTGTTGATTAATTTGAAAAAGTGCTCCTTTATGCAAGAGGAAATTGTGTATTTGTGATTTATGATTTAAATTGATGGTTTGAGAATGGATCTTGAGAAGGTTAAAGCAATTTTGGAATGGCCTGCATATGGTAATGTGGGCAAGGTGTAACCATTTCATGGTTTCGCAAGTTCTAGAGAAAGTTTATAGAAAATATCAATTTTATGTGTAATGCTATTCCTGAGACTATGAGAGGAGATAAAAAGGATTTCAAGTGGACACATGGAGCTATTAAAATTTTTGAAACTCTTAAACAAAGGGTCATTGAGTTACCTATAATGGCTTTTCCTGATTTCAATAAGGTATTTCAAGTTGAATGTGATGCAAGTGGAAATGTAATAGGAGTTGCGTTTATTCAAGAAGGTAAGCCTATTTCCTTCTTTAGTGAGAAGTTGAATGATGCTAAAAGGATTTATTATATGCACGATCAAGAATTTTATGCTATTGTTCAAACCTTGAAGAAGTGGAGACATTATTTTATTCCTAAAAAAATTGTTTTGTATACAAATAATAGAGATTTATAGTATCTGAGCAGTCAACACTCATTGAATCAAAGAGATATGATGTGGGTTGAGTACTTGTAGAGTTTCACATTTGTGATCAAGTATAAATGTGAATGGCATAGGAGCACCTAGTCCACTACTCTCCACAACATACACTGCAACAAACTCTTCATGAGTTTCATTCAAGGGCATTCATGCCTAAGAGTCTAATGTAACTATTAAAAGTAGTTTTCCATTTGAAATAAGCCTACTTGTAAGGTCTAGTCACCATTGGTGTTCTATAAATCATTGGTTTTTACTATCCTAATCGGGATCATCCTAGCCCTAGGATAGGGTAGGTGTTTTTTTAGGCTTCTAAACATGTTTTTGGTCACTAAGACACAAGAGGAAGGTCCTAGTATGGTTATAGCATGAATTTTGCATAAATTGCAAAAAGTTACACTTTACAACAAAAATTGCTTGACAAATCTTTGCATAATTTCCTCCCAATGGTCACAACCTTTGAAAATTATTTGGATTAGTTGGGAAAGAACTTCATATCACCTTTTTAGGTGATTGGAAGACACCTAATGTAATTTGCATTTCAAAATCAATAAAAATTACTTTTTTTTCCTTGTAATTATGTTGCAACACATGTGAGTGGACTATTATGGATTGGCAAGAGAAAATGAATGACTAAATCAACATTTAGGATGTTCTAGGAAGACAGTGCAATTTTTTTGAAAGTTTGAAGTGGTCTAAGTCAAAATATACTCAAACATATTTCTTTGGTGCACCCAAATCCTTGTTTCATTGGCAAATTTTGGCAAAAACGTCGTAACTTCCATTTCCACAATGGGAATTTCATGTCACTCAAGAAAATGAAAGTTTTGTGTACTATATATTCTAAAAGGATGGGAAATGGGGATTTAGTTTCCTATTTCTACAACTCAGCCCTAGGCCAAAAATCTCTATGTTTGGTTGAGGACAACAAACATTGAAGTGTTAAAGGCACTTTGGAGATTGATGAGACATGTCTAATATTGGTGGATTGTGTTCTTTTATAGATCCCTTCAAGTATCTCAATCGGTGATTAGGCTTGGAGAATATCTGGGTGTGTGGTTCCTTCACAAACCTAACCAATTAGGCCTAATAGGACTATTTGCTATATTTAGGGTTTTATGATCATCTAATTGATTGGGAGTTTGAAACCTTAGGATTTTAGACACATTCTAAAAGGTTGTCTAGATATCCATTTTGTTTGTTAGGACCTTTGGAGAAGTTTCAAACCAAGTTTCTATTTCCTCATTGGTAGGGCTAAATGGGGCTACTAGGCCTAAAAGCCAAAATTGTTGTTCTGGCTCTTGGACATAGGATAGACTATCTTAATCCATCATTTTGAGATTATTAGATGTTTAGGAACCTTTTCATTCCCATTCTAACACATAGGTTCCCAATTCAAGAAAATTCCAACTATTTGGTAATATTTTTCTAAGAGACCTAGTTGTACTCTTTGGGGTGCCTAGTTCATGTTTTGTTTGTCAGTCTATACAAAGGTGTACAACCCTCTCTTAAGCTCATTTTTGGGTATAATATAAGATACAAGGACATACTGATTATCCTTAATTTATGGTTATTTATTTTATGATTTTCTAGTTTAAGACTTTTATTTCATGAGGTTCTCATAAATAATATTCAAAATCTCCATGGTTTTATGCTATCCTTGCATGTGTATTTTCTACTTTTAAGACTAAAGGAATATGTTCAATATCTCTCTCTCTCTCTCTCTCTCTCTCTCTCTCTCTCTCTCTCTGTGTGTGTGTGTGTGTGTGTGTGTGTGTGTGTGTGTGTGTGTGTGTGTGTGTGTGTGTGTGTGTGTGTGTGTGTGTGTGTGTGTGTGTGTGTGTGTGTGTGTGTGTGTGTAGACACACACACAACATGATTATGCATGATGAAGTATGGTACTCTTTCCATATTTCATTAATAGGGCAATGTTCCTGTAGCCATATGATGAGGATAATGCTAAAGTAGGAAAACTTATTATGAATATTTATCTTTGGTATGTGTTATGGTTTTTGTGTGAACTAATCTCTTGTAGAAAAGTATAAGTTAGTGAGAAAATAACAAACTACTTTCAAGATTCATAATGACCCCATTATTTCCAATCAATGTTGGTTGTCTTTACATTCTAAGTTAGTTCATCCAACAATTTTTTTGGGAGGAAATAAACAATCATTTGTTCCTTTCTGCATGTGTATTTGAGTGTGGTCTACTCCTAGGTTGAATTTTGTTGTATCCCTAAATGGAAGGATCCTAGTTCTTAGTAGTTAAGTTTTCTAATTGTTTATAAATAAGTTGGAGTTCATGATTTCAAGGATTGTTAGATGTTTGGGAAACCCATGTTTAATCCAATAAGTAGTGAATAAAACTCTATTATTTTCATCTTGTACTTATGATTTCATGAATGAATAAATGATACTTTCAGATCTTAGTCCCTAATTTTTTAATTTAGTCACTCTTCTGTGGGGGCCCACACGAAAGGTGAACTCAGTCTATGATTAAGTAGGAATTAGACTTAAGCTTTCTTGAAATAGAAATTATCTATTACTCGTATAGCCACTTGGTAACAACACCACTAGTTGTTTCTACAACATTGGTGCATAGATAGGCTCACTATTTGTAGCATTACCTTAAGCTTTAAGCTAAGTTGTCATTTCCACTTCTAACATAGATTTCCTTTAGCAATTTTCTTCACCATTTCAAGTTCATGCTCCCAAATTGATAAATCAAATGAATTTAGTGTACTATTTTAAGTAAGATACATGATATTTTTTAACCATATAATAATTTTGAAAGGATGTACAATCCTTTATTACTAAGGTATTAAAGTGATTAAGCATTTTTTTGCCATCATTGCTAGGGATGGTGTCAATCTAGTTTAACCCTAGAGTCATTATGTTAGTTTAAATTCTATATTATTTTTCATGCATAGAAGAAGAAACCACCTTGAAATTCCTTACATCATTTAGGATGAACCATTTGACATTTTTAAGATAGAGCCTAAGGAAATCAAAGTTGAGAACATATAAGAAGAAGAACCATTTGAGAACACATTTGCTAATGCATATGAACAATTTCCTTCATCTCCATCCTCTAAAGAACCATTCCATTTAAACAACTTTTTTGACAACCTAAAGTATTAATAAAACCCACTTGCCCTTGTTATCTCTCAACCAACAGTGCTAGGTTCTCCTCAAAGAATGGCTCAACCTAAACCTCAACCTCAACCTCAACCTACATTTCCTTTTCCCATTCTCACTCAGCAAGGTAACCAAAATCTGAAAAACATACCTATCATTGCAATACCTATGTTTTATTATGCCATCACAGAAGAACCTAAGGCATTCCTCTATGAGTTTGACATCCTTTGCAAGAGCTATGACTATATAAATAATGCCCCCAAGATGAAGTTATTTCCATCTACTCTAAAGATAGCTTCCTAAGATGGTTCATGGGGTTTTGTGATAATGTTGTAGTGGATTGGTCTACAATGAGAAAAATATTTCTTTCAAAGTACAAGGAATACTATAGGTGTAAGGATTTGAAAGGGGATGCCATTTTCAAAATGTTTCAAAAGGAAGAAGAAACCTTGGAGGACTATGTCTCCAGATTTATGTTGAACCTATAGTGTAATCAACAACATCAATTGAATGAGGAATCTCATAAACATCTTTTTCTAATAGGTGTGAATGATGGCAACATTGAAGCTTTGGATCTTATGGCAGGTGGTGATATTACTTAGAAGAGTTGGAATGAAATTCAAGATATCTGTCTAGTTATTCAAGGGCTACTATGAAGAAAGGTAGGGGACTTAGAGACCTACCACATAAGTCCAATGGTGGTTCAGGAGTATCTAAGATGGAGATATCCAACCAACTATAAGATTTTAAGAAAGATACAATTAATGATGTATCTATACATCAAGAAACCATGTAGGAAAGAAGGAAGAAGGAAGAAGTTGATGCTATGTTAGCAAGATTCTATCTATATTGTAGAGAAAAATAAAATGAATTGTAGATGCAAATATATTTAAAGCCTAGAGTCATAGTTGATGCCTATTGAGTTTAAAATCATTGATGAAAATGGAGAGGTTCTCTATGTCACTCAAAAAAGGCCATGGGTTCAAAGACAAGGTATGCAATAAGATCCTCTCTAAACTTATAATAGTAACAATCAATGCCAATATTCTCGAAATATTGGTTTTGGTTGTAATAATAATTGGAAAAAACCCCTATAAGGTTGAATGCAACTTTGGCAAGGTTAGAAGAAATCTCAATAGGGTTAGCAACAAACCCATCAAGGTTCGTAGCAACCTTACCATGGTTGGAAACAACCCTAGGAAGGTTGGCAACAATCCTAGTAAGGTTGGAAATAACATTAGTAAGGTTGGTAGCAACCTCACAATTGGAATAACCAACCTAGTCAACAATCCTTATGCCACCACTTTAGTAGTAGACTCTAATGCCTCCTCCTAAAGCCACTAGTACTCCTCCTAGGTAGGCTTAGCTACCAATTTATCCTAATTCTAATCCCAACATTACCAAACAACCAACACAATAACAAAAATATGCTATTTCCTTGAATGATATCCACTTAAGGTCAAGAACTACTCTTCCTTCACCAAAAAAGCCTATAATAACTAAAGTTAAAAAAATTCAAACTGGACAAGTGGATGTTTCATTTTAGTAGACCTCTTCTATAGCCAAAGAGCCACTGTTTCCTCATAGGTTGATAAAATAGGGTTTTCACATAGAAAACCAAGTAGTAATTGATTTTCTTAATCAACTAAAGAAAATGACAATACAAATACCATTGTGTGATGTTATTAAGGAAGTTTCTATTTATAATAAAGCCATCAAGGAAGCATGTACCAAACAACTAGGAAGAAAGAAGATGGATCTAAAAAATATTCATATCTTAGGACAATTGTCTGATCTAATGTTTAAGGAATTGACTATACCCAAATATATTTGACCATGGGAGTCTTGTGGTTACGATCACCATTCATGGGATGCAAGTTCAAAATGCTTCAATTGACCTAGGATAATCCATAAATTTCAAGAAAAAATAGGTATTGTCTCAACTTCATATCATTGGTCTTCGATAGACACCAACCATACTTCAACTCACTGATAGTTTCACTATCAAGCTAGATAGGATGATAGAAAATGTTAGTCACCTTAAAATCTTGGGAGTAACTAGTACACTTTGATGTCCTTTCCCTAAAAGCTAGCATGGGTGGATATCATTTAATTCTCAAGAAACCATTATTAGCTACTACAAATGCCTATATAGCTTGCCAGTCTAGGAAGATGACAATATCCAGTGGTATCCATACCAAGAACTTGACTTTATAGTCCTCTACTTAGCCACTATTACAAGATGACCAAATAGTTTGGCTAGACATGGGTGATTATGATCTTGAGGTCAATTCCATCCATCAGCTAATGATGATAGGTTGAGAGTCATTTGTAGTTTCTTAGGAAGAAGATGAGATAATTTCATCCATCCTCTTGAATGAGTAGGGCATAGAGTCTCAAGTGTGTCCTCCAATGGAATGTATCCTAGAAATTATATTACCACCTTTGAATACACCTTAGTATTCATAAGCCTCCTTATTCCTATACCTATTATTACCTCATGAGGTGGACACTTCTCCAATTGTTCAGTTATTTATGGTAGATAAATTTATTAAGATGGAAGTTGGTCTAGGAAGGGAGTTGAATGTTAGCAATGCCCTATCACCTACCCATTATAAAACTATATTGCAGTTACTACAGGAGAATCAACAAGCATTTCTTTGGGAATACACAGACATAAATGGTTGTATCCTAAGATTTGTACACACAAAATCTACATCAGTCCTAAACTCAAACCTATTTGATAGACTTAGAAGAGAGTCAACCCTATCCTGAGGGATATAGTTAAAAATGAGCTCTCGAAATTGTCAATTTTTTGTTTTATCTACCCCATCTATGATAGCCAATGGGTTTCACCCCTAGTTATAGTAAAAAAGAAGGGAAGGAAATGGAGAGTCTATGGGATTACAAGGAGCTCAATTCAACCACTATGAAAGATCACTTCCCATTTCCATTTATATACCAAGTTCTAAAAAAACTAGCTAGCAAGAAATATTTTTCTCTCCTAGATGGTTTTAGTGGTTATAATCAGATACAAATAGGTCTTGAGGACCAAGATAAAAAAATCTTCACATTTCCATGGGAAACACTTGCATATTTAGTTTATCCCTTTGGCTTGTACAATGCCCCAACCACATTTTAATGAGTTGTCATAAGTATCTTTTCTAATATATATACCAACTGTATGGATATTTACATCGATGATTTTACTATTTATGGGACTACTTTTAAAGAAGCAAAAGAAAATTTTGAAAAGGTACTCAAGAGATACCAAGACTATAACCTTTTTCCTAAATAGTGAAAAAAAAAAAATGATGATGGAAGGAGTTGTACTAAGTCATTTTATTTCATCACAACACATCCAAGTAGACCTAATAAAGATTGAGGTAATCAATACCTTTCCCACACTAGAGAACTTGAAGGATGTACAAAGTTTCCTTTGGCATGACAAGTATTATAGAATGTTCATAAAGAATTTTAGTCAACTTTAAATACCCCTTTATAACTTGTTAAAAAGGGATTCTAAGTTTTCTAGGACTCTAAGTGTATTACATCTTTCTTGAAACTTAAAGTGGTTCTCACCACAACACCAATTTTGAGAGGGTCCAATCAAGGAATGCATTTTTGCATTCATATAGATGCCTCATATTAAGCTATAGGTATCCTTCTAGGTTAGAAGGTAGACTCAATTGAATATGCTACTTAATCAATTAAAAATTGAAAGGTGCAAAGTTCAACTACATAGTCACTAAAAAGGAGCTTCTTGTAGTTATCTATGTACTTAATAAATTTAGGCACTATATTACTACATGTGAAATATTTGTTCATGCTAACCACTTTATTATAAAGTACTTGATGAATAAGCCTACAATGTCATAAATATTGGCTCATTGGTTGCTGCTTATGCAGTTATTTTATATCACAAAAGTTGATAAGCTTGACAAGGCCAATGTAGTAGTTAACTTTATCTCTCAATTACATGTCCCTAATGATCCTACAGCCATTTATGATAGTTTTCCAAATGAACATTTCTTTCTATTGTTAGTACAAAATCCAAGGTATGTAGATATTGTGAATTACCTAAGTATAGGAAATATGCTAGTTCACTTCTCTACTAAAGAAACAAAGGTATTAGCTGAAACGATCCTTAACTATTCTTAGATTTCTAGATTTATGTTTTATGTTGGTCCTTATCAACTAATCCATCCATGCATAACGGAAAATGGAACATATGATATCTTAAGTTCATGCCATGATTATCCCTATGGAGGTCATTTTGCTACCAAGTGGACAACCTTTAAAATATTGACTACTTAGTACTATTGGCCTAGTTTACATAATGATGTAGCTCAATACATAAATAAATGTGATAAGTGTCAATGTATATAGTCATTTCACCATTTGATAAATTAGGGATTCACTTTGTAGGTCCTATTGAACACTCTTTACAAGCTAAATTCTATAATTTAGTTTGCACTAATTATGTAACCAAATGGGTAGAGGCCAAACCCATGAAACATACAAGGGATAAAAATGTTGCCAAGTTCTTATATGAATCTATATTTACATGGTTTGGTGTCACTAGAGAGTTTAAATTTGATCAAGGAGCTTAGTTTACATTTAATTTGATCATTTCTTTAATATAGGAATGTACCATTCACCATGGTAAATCAT
Organism: Cupressus sempervirens; assembly: GCA_028749045.1. Classification (NCBI taxonomy): domain Eukaryota; kingdom Viridiplantae; phylum Streptophyta; class Pinopsida; order Cupressales; family Cupressaceae; genus Cupressus; species Cupressus sempervirens. The sequence continues at coordinate 363,893,475 of CM053786.1, read as the reverse complement.
CACCCTACCATCAGCAAGCTAATGGCCAAGTCAAGCTTACCAATAGGGAGATGGAAGCCATTTTGAGAAAAATAGTAGCACTCCATAGGAAGGATTGGGTCACATGCCTTCTTAAAGCTCTTTAGGCTTATAGAACCACCTAGAAATCTACAATGGCTTTCACTCCTTTTGAGCTAGTCTTATGTAGGTCAGTTGTAATGCATGTGGAGTTTCAATATAAGACATTAAGGACTTCTTTGAAGCTTGGTATGGGTCTTACTATTGCACATTTGGACCAAATTCTAAGTTTAAATGACCTTGATGAATGGTACAAATTTGCATTGAACAATCAGGAACTCATCCAACATCAACAGAAATAGTGGCATGATATGTTTATCAAGGAGAAACTATTTGTTGTGGGGGTTTAGACACTTCTTTATGACTCCAAGTATCAAAAAATACACAAAATTTTCAAACTCGTTGGTTAGGATTATAAAAAAAAAAATTTATGTTTCCAAATGGTGTGGTCCATCTATCTACTATTGATCCTAATCAATTTGAAAGTTACTAGTCAATGGTCAAAGGTTTAAATTGTATGAAAACCCATAAAGTAAGGTAGAGTTCTTGCAGTAGTTCTCTTGTATTGATAATGATACCTATCCTGTAGCCTTTGGAAATGAGCCTTTTGCTCATTTAAGTTCTTCTATTTAAAAGTTCTCATCACCCCATAATAAATGCTTTCTTCATGAAAGTAATTTTTGTTAGAAATAGATAATACTGATAGGGGGGATGAACTGGTATTCTACAACCTTTTGTCCACAATTGGATATTGTTAATTACTTTATAACTTTCATATGAAACTAAACCAACAATGTTGAATAGTAAATATAACCATAAAGATAGAGAACTCATAACACCATTATTTGTTAACTAGGGAAACCCTAGCCAAGGGCAATGATACCCACTAGATGATTCATTAAACAATAGGATTTGGTTAAGGATATTGATCCTATTAGGAGTCTAAAAAATACATATAGGGTCTCAAGTCCTTGTTAGAGGATTAGGTCTTATTAGAAGCCTCAACCCTATTAGGAGTTTCTTCAAACCTATTACGAGTTGGTAGATCAATTACAATGTATGCAAGAAGATCCCACTACCCTAACATGCAATTATACAATTTAGTTCCTTCACAAAAATAGATATACATACAATATTGGCTTGCTGCTATAACTTGCACTTACTCTAATTTAACATTAGATTTTGCATCATTTAAGACTTGCAAATGGTTCTCACAATAGCTCACATGTCACATCTAATCATGCAACTTCTACAATATTTGTGCATCACATACATTCACTGTGCAACTCAGTTTCCCAATATTTGTGCAACATAAGATCTTTACTTATATCTTATGCATTCACAAATTGTTGCTCAGTCAGCATCCATGTGTTCACACACTTGATATAAAATAAAATAATGTTCACATAGTCATCTCAACATGGCTTAGTAATTATTTTGAGACCAAAATAATTCCTAAAGTCATGCAACTCTATTTTATGCTATGCTTTGTTCTATAGCGTTAAATACTAGCATAGTTAGACTTACTATAACTTCCACATACTAAGCATATACACATGTACACTGGTCCACATTATCATGAAGGTGTCACAAATATTTCCTCAACTATGCATAATCTAATTCTTCATACATAGTCTGTACTATTAAAATCTATTCATTGTACTCCTACAAACTGTCTAATACTTCAAAAAATTTCTCTCTCTGAATGCATAAATGAAATGATGAGTATATGTTGCCATAAATGAAAACCATCAAGATATCTAACTGATCATATTTTCAACAATTTATGCCTTTGGCTTTGATGGAAATTTTTTTGAAAATTGGGTAAGTTCAAAAATGATGTCATACATAACAAAAATAAAGTAACTATACAAAAATTACCTTCAAAACATAATAATTTTATTCATATTTTGATGGATCATTACATTCCTTATAACTCTTTTACATTGTTACATAGATAATCTCCCATTTACATATATAAATTAACAGTCATACAATTGTACTCCACATAATAACAGAATACTCCCCCTTTGACATCAATGACAAAGGTGCCAAAAATAATATCACAAAACTTGTTACTCATTGTTGATCAACTCATCATTCTAGATATATGATCTACAAAATCAATCTTCAGTATATCAAAGTCCTTCAAGTTTCCTTTGACTATATTTGATATATTGATGAGTGCACAAAGTGCATAGGATGCCACTTACATTGTGCTCAATTCAGTATAGGTGAATTTCTCATAGGAATTATTTGTTGAAAGACATTCACCCAATTGCCTCTACAAAATTACAACCTTGGGTGCCAAGTATTCTCTAAGAAAAAAGTCTCTTCTTATTACCTTCTCCTTGTCACATTCAATTCTTCTAATATCATTATGAATCTTCTCAATCAAATTCTCAGAATCTTCAATTTTGATCTCTGGTTGCTACAATCTTGTAGTGAGTGATTGAAGCTTACTGATATGGCCTTTGATCTTTGCATCAAAATTAGATAAATAAGTGTAAGACATTGCAGATTATCCATACAACTTCTTACCTTCAAAAATGCACTATTTTAATTCCTTGACATTTCCATCAAGTGCCTTCAAATCATTGCACACATTAGTGCACACTATGTTGAATAGGGTTGCATCATGGTTATTTTGTGTTTGCACTACTACTATTTTAGCTAAGGCTTTAAATTCCCCATCAAATATCTTCACCAATCTTTTTCCTTAGCTTGCAAGTTTGGATTTTCTATAGTTTTGGAAAGTATCTTCTATATGTGCTCAAAGACTTTAGGAAGGGTCTACTCCAAAAACTTTATAGATTTTTTTTTCTCAAATAATATTCTCATAGCACCCATTAGGTCTTTCAAATCTACATCATCAGATGGAATAGGTACTGATGTTTCAACTACTAACACTAATGAAGATACAATAGTCTTTTTCATATGTTCCTTTACACTCTTCTTTTCCTCATCCCCTATCTTCTTTCTCTCCTCTTCTTCTATCTTTTTCTTTTCCTCTTCTTCTTTTTGCTTCTTCTCCTATTCTTCTTTCCTCTTCTTTTCTTCATCTACGTTCCTTTTCTTTTCTTCATGTTCCTTTCTCTTATTTTCTTCTTCTTCCTTCTTCTTTTTCTCCTCCTATTCATCATTAGAATTGGTATATGTAGTGATATTGCCAACAATATTTGCCCCACACACTACAAATGGATTCTCTTTTGTATCTATAGTTATCTATGTACTATCCACTTGCATGGATTCAATACCCATGAGACTGTGAGGTGGAGATAGTGCTTTTTGTGTCCCTTCTACCTCTTCCTCTTCACAAGATGGTCTATCTTTTTATACATATACTGGACTATCAACCTTTGCTTGTGCACTCTCTTTAGGTACTGAGGACATATATTTCACTATAGCCTCCTCTTTTTATTGCCTTACCTCCTCATAATTGTCTCCCATCAGAAGGATTTATCTTCTTTTGTTCCTCAACAAGGGCTCAATACCCTTCAAAAAAATTTAGATTCTTTTTTTGATCCAACATCACATAACTTATTTATGGATAAGATCCTCATATTCAAATCTTCTTCTAACACTCTTCTCTTTCTATTGCTCAACCTTTGGTTTCCATGCCTTCTTGCTTGTGGTCTTGGCTTCCTACACATCTTTCTCAATAGGTTTATCTTCTTCATCATCATGTGAGATTTCAAAAATGCTCACTTGCATGGTTTTCCTCCTTTTTCTAGGCTCAATGTTGATCTTCTTTAATCTTTTCTTTTCTTATGTTGCAAGTTCTTTCTTAACCTTCACCAATCTCCCTAACTTCCTCTATGATCTAGGTGCTTCAACCTCTGATTGCCTTCTTTCTTGCTCATAGCTTGCTCTTATAGGTTGCACTTGTGCAACTATTGTATATGGTGCAATGGGACCTTCTGTATATTTTTGTGCCACTTTTACTCCTTCTAAAGGTCCTACTACTATAATAAGTGTTGCTTCTAACGATTCAAACTACCCACTTGCCCTCATCTCCAATTTAATTTCCTTTAGCTCATTGAATTCTTGTCTTCACATGCTATATTCCTTGAGTATGGGATCTATCTCTTTCTCTATGTTTTTCTTTCTCTCCTTGTTGTGGAGCTTAGACTCTATAATCCTTAAGCTTTAATCATGTCCCCCATCTAGGACATTCTATGTCCTTCTCAAACTCGAGTATGATCTAGGCATACCCTTCAATTATTTCTACACTCATCTCATAGCCTATAGGCTCAATGAATTTCACTCTAGGTATCACTACTTCCATGTAGTTTTCTTAGTTTCCACCATGAAGCATAAATCATCATTATATTTCTCTACCATAGAGGGAGGTATCCTATACCTCAATTTCATCTCAAAGTGAAACTTCTTCATCATCCTATCAATATCAATGTCTCTAATATTAGCAAGTTTAGATCTATAGATTTGAGATAAAATCTTAATTGCACATTCACTGCTATCCCAATTAATTACTCCAAAAAACTTCTTTGTAACATAAAAGAACAAATGATTCAATAGGTACTCAAATCTAAATAATGGGCTCTTTTTTTTCTTTATCTTTACAATATTGTCCAATAGCTACACTTTGATAATGTTGTACAAATTTACTTTTCTCCTTTGAATGACCATTACATATGTTGTATGAAGGAATCTAGATAGTACAAAGTTTATCCTTGATTCATGGTCCAACTTGTACCCTAAGATTTTGGTCAACAATTTGACTCCTTTATCTTGAATATAGGATCAACCCTCATATTCCTTCTATCAAACTTGATTTTTAGGTTTTTCTCTACTATTTTCCTGATGCTTTTCTCATTAATAGGATTACAACCTTCATCACTAAATATTGTGACCTTTTGGATTAGGTTATTATCAGTGACAATCTATGCATAACTTAACCATACCATATCATCACATACTATGCTCAATATAATTCAAGTCCACTCATTATTATAAAATTTTGTGTAGAACATATACTTCAGCAATTTCAAATCTTCAAGGTCCACATACTTATTCTTTAGGGATAAATCATTATTACACATGACTGTTAATTCCTTGTGAATCTCCTCATCACCCATACTCCCAATTCTATAATGCATATAACTCCGTATATCTTCTCAATGTAACACATTCTCTACAACTTGCAAAAATTCACCTATAGGATCATCTAATAAAGAAAAAAATGGATCTTTCTTTAACTCATACCTTGGTCTGTCACTAACATCATTCACTCTTTGACTAGCCATTCCCTTATGACTATAAATACTTCAACAAACTAGATTCAATACTTTGTTAAATATCTCAAATTCATGATTTTAGGGATTCTACATCTTTTTTCTTCACAAACATGCTTCACACTTCAATCTCTATCAAATGCTGGAAATACAAATGGGAAAATGTATACTTCTAAGAGGGGAGGGAGAGGGGGTGGGGGTTGGGTGGGGGGGTGCGGGGGGGCGGGTGGTGAATTTGAATGTACTAATCTCTAACCAGTAAAACTTTTAGCTTTAAAACATTACATGCATAAACATATTGAAATAACATGTAAATAAAATGCATTCACATAAACACTTGACACTAGATATGATTTCCTAGAAACCCTCCAATGAGAAGCTAAAACTGGGATGGGGATGACACCCACAATTCTTCACTACTGTAGCAATAAAGCTCTCCTATTAAGGTTACATATTTTGACCATTCTCATGATATGCCCCATGAAAGTCCTACCCTATTAAAGGCTCACAAAGGATTCTTACATTCTACCCTATTAAAGGATTTTAACACCCTATTAGAAGTGTTCTTGGCTAAAGGACTTTAGAACACTCGCTTGGAATGTCACCCTGTTAAAACATTTCTCGATGATTGTTAAATCAACCTTGATACAAGGATCTCATCCTACTGATACAATTCTTAGAAAGTATAGTAGAATGTTTGATCTGATACACTTATAATGTTGCATTGTTGATTTTAGATCCCAATTTAGTTCATCTCACAATTTAGTTCAACTCAATCCTTTCTAATCTAATATGATATCATTGTAACCTTGATCCTTTGTTCTGCTTATTAATTCTACAATTTAGTATTTTTTCTAAGTCACCTTGAATGTATGCCAATCAATTCAAAGTTTTTATTGCTATCATCACCTTCTTGCATGCATTCTCTAATTCTCTCTCATACATTGTAAATTATGGGGCTTCATCTCCCTTTAAAAAGACTTTGTTGGTTGAGGGTTTGATATGAATCTATGATAGAGATTCATCCAACTTTCCTGCTCAATTCCCTCCATTTTTTTGATTGTTTGCATGTTTATCACATAGGGAATCCAAATAGATTCGATCTTATCTTCAAAGCTTCAAGATCTATACATATACTGGCTCAAAAATGGTTTACATAAATATTTGTGCCATCACAAATAATTAGGTCATTTCTGTGTTACTTCACACTTGTTGATATTGATGCTTGACACATACTAAAATTGTGTCTGGCTTGGCACTTGAACTTGCTTGGCATCTATTGTTCACTTGGCACTTGAACTGCTCGACTCAATCTATTTTCTCAGCACATGAGTGACTTGGCACTCATTGCAACTTAGCATCTATACATGTTATACTCAACATGTGTTACTAGCTTGGCATGAACTTAGTAAATTTATTAAGTGTTTTGATAGTCAATTGTCAAAACCAATCTTGAGACCAACAATATCCACCTTTTACATGAGTCACAAAAACACTTAACTACACATGATGAATCTAATCTCCTCAACTTTAATGTACATCCAATTTGACATACATACAAAACTTCAAAAAGTGTTCAAAATGTTGTAAATAACTATATACCTCAAAATTTTATAACTCCCCATGAGTTATTGTATCTTTTCTATATCAAAAATCTCTCTTAGTAGATTTTCCTCTACTATAACTTTTATGTGTTCTGATACGATGCCCTGTTTCCTACTGTTTTCTCCCCCTTTCTTCTCTCTATTTATTGTGTAACTCCCCCTTTCACATATCTCCCCCTTGCATAGATATTTTCCCCCCTTTAACTATTTCTACCCATTTTTGACACTAATGTCAAAGGGCTTATACACTAAGTGTGTATTTATCTAAGAAGTTCTTGTTAACTTCCATAACAATTTTAAGAGCAACATCCTAGTTGTTGAAAACAACATCTAGGGACTTGATTTGGATAGCTATCTCAGTTGCAAGGTGAACTAAACCATCTAATGTTGAAAGACTAGAATCTTTCTTAAGTATTGTCTTGGCATAGGCTAGTTCTTTCTATAGAATCTCCTTAACTTGGCTCTTGTATTAGCCTCTTCTATTGTCAACACAGCTAGTTCCTTTTGTGTGTGAAGCATAGAGTAAAAATGCTTCTCACTTTGTGCTGGACTCTATGGTAATTGCATACCAAATACTTTCAATTTCCTCTCTAGACTCAAAATTCTTTGGCTTGTTTCTTGTGTGAAGAGTGTAGGGTCACACAATTTATTGCACAATGAGAATATATTCTCAAGTACCTTCTTCACCTTTTCTATCTTTGCAGCTAATTCCACATATGATAGTGCTATTCCACTTGATATATTCTCATTTACCTTACCTTGAAATTTCTTCTCAAACCATTCCATGAGTTTCACATTTGTCTCCTAGTCTTAATTGGTCACCTGTTCAATAATTTCAGATAATTGTTGCAATATTGGCTTGGTTGCATCAGGTGTTTGCAAGCTGAATGCATCTAGAAAGATGTCTTTGATTTCATGTAGTGCTTGCCTTTGTTTATACTCCTTTCTAAGTATCTCTTGGTTCTTTTTATTTTATAATGCCTCTTGCATCTCATTTATTTATTCAATGTTTGTGGTTGCATACTCATAGTTAGGTATGAAAATTTCTTCATCTAATGTATGGTATCCGTAGTGAAATACCCTTGCAACCTTTGTGTAGCTCGATCCTGGTGCTGAAATTTGGAGTGGCATTACTTTAGTGCTCGGCTTCTGAAGGACTTTTGTACGAGTTCCAGTAGTTGGTAGATTAACTAATGTTTGAATTTCTTTTTGCTAATTTTCCTTTGGAATCTCCTTCTCTTCTTGTGATCCTCCTTGATCAATCACTATTATCTATGGTACATCTTGTGGCTGTGTAGTAGGAATAGATACCCCTGTCTATCCTATTTGTTCTTTTGTAGGCTCCTTGTAGTTATAGAAACATTAACTCATGTGGTATCAACCTTAGCTAATGTATCTACCGATGCTTGCTCTTAAGATTGTTCACTAGTTGTTGTAGGGATGGCAGAAGATTTTTCTTATGTAGTCACCTTGTCACCAATACTGGATTTTCACACAACTTTTCATGTAAAGTTGATTGGTCAAGGTTCTTCTTTAGATCCTCTATAGTGGGTAGGTTGATGTTCTAAATTGAGCTATCAAGAACATCCATTAATTTGATTGTCTTCACAAGTGTGTTACTATCATGTGGACAGCTTGGTGGTGGCGATTGTGTGTCTTACACACTCTGATTTGTTAGCTACTCCTTAGTAGTTGCCATATCATCTTTTTTGTGGTTCCTCCTCTACTATATTTCCTTCCTTTTCTTTCTCAACTTCTCCTTCTTTTTCATTCTCTTCCTCTTCATTATTTCTACCCTCAAAGGGATCTTCTTCTCCTTCCTTAACAGTGGTTAGGCCATATATTAGCTTCCACATTTGAGTGGACTTCTTGACAACATCTTCAATATTATTTTGAAGTATGCTAGATGCCCTATACTTAGGTGCAAATTCGGTACCATGTTTCTTATTTTCTTTGTTTATTTGGACTTTTGATAAATCTTGCATCACTTGTGCTACTGTCAACTCCCTTATAATTCCATTTATTTTTAACAATGGAATATAAATCCTTAGGCATAGTAGTGTCAAATTTAGGTGGGTTTTCTTGAATTTTTCCATCATGGCATACACTGACTCCTCAATCTTATTTTGTTCTTCCTTATTTAATTTATTGAATTCAAAAATTTTCAAGCCAGTCAAGTCTACATTATCCCTAATATTTTTAAAAATTTCATCAATATTGGACTTGGGTGCATGACTTGCCACTCCTAGTTGGCTATTGTCATCTGACTAAGTCCTTCGTTCATCAGATTTAGGTTGTGCAACATATTTCCTCCTTATCTTCTTCTACATTGGACCTAGTTGCTCAATAGACTTCTTCTTCTCTTTGGTTTGCTCCTTTTCCTTTTGAGTTGTGGCCCTTCTAGTTGTTCTTGTGGATGGAGTAGTAGGCTTGGTAGGGCTTGGCTTTGCAATCTTTCTGCCCTTGGGCTGACCTGCAAGTTATTTCTGAGCTTTTCTCTTGTTAGGCTCTAGTTAGCTGGTGCTTCCTTAGCTTGTTCCTCCTTGGCACCTTCTTCTTAATCTTTACCCATTCCATGTGTGAGGGTAAGAGGTTCTTGACCCTGTTCTTGTTCATCATCATCATCATCTTCATTATCACCTTCTTCTCCTTCACCAAATTTTTCTTTCAGCTTTTAGACCAATTTATCTTTCTTCTTTAGAGTTGACGTAGTTTTCAACTCCATTTATACCTTGGATTTCACAACATCATAGCTTCCAAAAATCTTTGTTGATTTGTCAATTTCCTCTACAAGTAATGTAGTAATAGTTGTTGATGCTTCATCTATATTACTCTCATACCCCAAAGGCCTTAGCCATCTCACTCTAGGTACTACGACCTAGACAAATGTGTAGTCAATATCAACTAAGACGAAAATGTCATTGTAGTACTTCTCTACTAGGGAAATTGGGATTCTCAATCTTTGTTTCATGGTTTTCCTGAAATCCTCAAAATAACTAGTCATTATAGACTCAAAATTATCTCCCATTTTCTCTATTCGCTCATTAATTTGTATTACCACAGACCTATTGGTCTTCCAACCTACATTACCAAAATAAGGAAACTCATTATGAACATAGAAGAATATACATATCAAAATTGAACCAATTTTTCATTGAGCTCCTTTTGATCTCCTTATAGCTCCTAGGTTATCCATGACTTGTTGTAACTGTAGCTTGGCCAGATCATAAGTGTGATTTTTCTATACAATCTTGTATCCTACATCAATTGCAATGCATGGTACATTATTCAATTAGCTTGACTAATATAATTTATGAGATATGAGCCTCGCAAAAAATTCTAGAAGTAGATCTTTGATGGTATCAATGGGCATGCTCCTTTTATTCCACTTTGCCCCTATATTCTTCTCAATAGCTTCTTTTGAGTTGCTTATTAGGGTTTTGGGTTGTTTTATGGTTCAAAATTTTGTAACCTTATGCACAATTTTTTTGACAACTTCATGGGTCCTCCCTCTAGCCATAAACATCCATCATGGATTCTACTTAAGACAATTCTTATCCATTTAATTTTAAAGATAGTAGGGAAATATAGGGCACGGGTTAAGCCCTTTCTCTCAACAATTTGGAATTCTTCTTTCAACATTCCATTCTCCCATAGTTTTTCATATGCTTGTCAAATTTCCATGTCTCATATTTCTCCAACCTTGCAGTTATAACATTTTCTTACTTCTTGAACCATAATGACCTTGGGTGGAATGATTGACAATGCCCCTGCTGGGTTGTTCTTATATGCAACTTTAGGAACTAGCCTAAAATCTGGTTACTTGACCTTATTATTAGCCAATTGAACTTTAAAAGGTTCCTTGTCCTTGGGATTTCTAGAACTAGAGGCTATTTTTGCAAGATAGGGTTTCAAATGATATTAAACTACAAAACTATGTAACTCAGCTCATGAGAAATACCTTTTAAATTGATGAAATGATGCTTGAACTCTATTGGAATTCATGTAAATGCTTCAATCTCTAGTTTCCAATCACTTCTATGCTCTTCTTGCTCTTGCTCTATGTTTGTAATGATGAATAATGAGTGAAATTTTTCCTTATACCCTTTCAAAACATCATATTTAATGCATGGTGCATGTATGAATGTAAACTCAGCTCCTATGCATTATCTACTTTAGTCGGCTTCCATTGATGTTGCATCACTCGACAACCACTAGAATTACCCTTACTCAGCTTCAATAAGAATTTCCTATGTTTTTGATAACCACTACTAACTTTGTTTCAACCAACTTTGGTTGATAACTCAACACACACTAGAATTTTACTCAATAGTTGAAGTGGACTTTTCACACTCGGTAATAAGATAAAAATTTAAAGTTTTGACCTTGGTTTATCCTTGTTGAGTTGCATCTTTATTCATGCTAATTTATCCTTTTCAGAACTAACTTACCTTGGAACTAATGTAAGATGAAGCATTTTGAATATCAGTCCCACATACCTCCTTTTTCTTAGTTTGATGAAGTGTGACCACTTGACCTTTCAGGAGAAGTGATCCCTTCATTTGATGTGTTGCATCCATTTTTATTCTTGCATTCCTTATTCATCTCTCCTCTGATGTGCTCAACATCTACCTTTCCTTTTCCTTTTTTTAATTCTTAATTAGGTGCCTTTGTCCTTGTTGGGAAGTGCTTACTGATATGACGAATCTTCAAACAAATAAAGCATGTTGTTTGACTCAACCATCTATTGTAGCTACCTTTGAAATGTGTTCTTATGCAATTTTAAGGGATATACGCATACTCTTGACAATAATGATAGCTATGTCTTCCATTGTAATCCCAATTGTAGGAATTTTCATGGTTTGTTCCCTTGTTTAATGACTATGTGGGCTTGGATCTGCATTCAAAGACTTTGTGTCTGAACTTCTAACAATTGTAGTAGTGTCCTTCAAATTTTGGTGCATGCATGGTCCTTGCTCCACATTCATGTGCTTCATGACCTTATTTTTTGTACTTGTAACAATGTTTCATATTCTTTGGCTTAGTATTTTGACTGGCATTCTTACTCCTACAAATGTTAGTTGTGTGTCCTTTCTTTGCACAATGATGACAAGTAGGGTTAGAGTTCTTACCTTTATTGCTTATTTCCTCAGTGCTTGTATAACTTAATCTTGATGTGTCTTTCCTGGATCTGGGGGATTTCAATAATTTCTCAAAGTACTTGATGGCTTCATTTGGCTTCTTGAAGCTTTTAAAAAACTTCTTCTCTCTTTTTAGGTAATTCTATATTTTTTCATCCTACAACTTCAATGTAGTTATCTCAATTTCCTTGACATTCAACTCATGATGGGCATTCATCATTTGGCTTAGGGTGTCCAATTACATGTTTGAGATCCTAGAGAACTCTGCTAATTTTTCTTCCAATTTTTTTGACAATATTCTTTTGTCCTCTTATATCATGGCCTTGTCTTCTATAGCTTTCTTCTTTTTTTCAGTCACCTCACATAGCAGTATAGCTTGTGATTCTTGCTCCAACTTGAGATTACTGATCTCCTCAGCTTGTGCTCTATTCTTGTCCATGAGATCTATAATTGTTGCATCAAATTCATAAGAGTTATCATCTACAAATAACTTTTTGGTATCAATTTCCTTGCATTGAGTATCATTTTCAGCTATGGCAATCTCTTTCCTTCTCTTTAGTGAATTTCTCAAGGAATCTCTCACTTCATCCAATTGTTGTAGTTAGAGATGTATCTTAATTTCCTGATTCTCAATGGTATTTCCTAACTTGTAAACCTCCATCTCTAGATCTTTTCTCCAAGCTATAAGGCTTCTCATGATGAGAACACAACTCTGATACCAATTGTTGGAAATACAAATGGGGAAATGTATACTTCTAAGGGGGGCCAAATCAAAAATACTAATCTCTAGCCAATAAAACTTTTAACTTTAAAACATTGCATGCATAAACATATTGAAATAAAATGTAAAATAAATGCATTCACATTAACAATCAACACCAAATATGATAACCCAGAAACCCTTCAATGAGAAGGTAAAACTAGGGTGGGGATGACACCCACAATTCTTCACTACTGTAGTAGTCAAGTTCACCTATTAAGGTTAAATATTTTGACCATTCTCATGATCTACCCTATTAAAGGCTTACAAAGGATTTTTATATCCTACCCTGTTAAAGGATTTCAACACCTAGTTAGAAGTGTGCCTGGCTAAAGGACTTTAGAATACTCACTTGGAATGTCACCCTGTTAAAGGATTTCTCTATGACTGTTAAATCAACTTTGATACAAGGATTTCATCCTGCTAATATAGTTGTTAGAAAGTAAAGTAGAATGTTTGATCTAATATGTCTACAATCTTGTATTGCTGATTTCAAATCCCAATTCAGTTCATCTCGATCCTTTTTGATCTGATATATGAAATCACTATAACCTTGATCCTCTATTCTGCTTATTGATTCTACAATTTAGTCCTTCTTCTAAGTCACCTTGAATGTGTGCTGATCTATTCAACCCTTTTACTGCTATCATCACCTTCTCACATGCATTCTCTAATTCTCTCTCATACATTATAAATTATGGGGCTTCATCTCCCTCTAAAAAGACTTTGGTGGCTTAGGGTTAGACTCTATGATTGAGATTCGTCCAACTTCCCCGCTCTATTCCCTCCATTTTCCTAATTTTTTGCATGTTGATCACATAGGGAATCAAAGTAGATTCAATCTTATCTTTAAAGCTTCAAGATCTATCCATATGTTGGCTCAAAAATAGTTTAGATAATTGTTTGTGCCATCACAAACAAATAGGTCATTTATGTGTTACTCAACACTTGTTGATATAGATGCTTAACACATACTAAAATTCTATCTGCCTCGACACTTGAACTTGCTTGGCATCTATTGTTCACTTAGCTCTTAAACTACTTGGCTCAATCTATTTGCATGACACTTGATTTTCTCAGCACATGAGTGACTCAGCACTAATTGCAAGTCAATATCTATACATGTTATACTCAACATATGTTACTAGCTTGGCATGAACTTAGTAAATTCCTTAAGTGTGTTGACATTCAATTGTCAAAATCAATCTTAAGACCAACATCAAATTATTCATCAATTTTATCAAGACACTTATGAACAAATAGTACATCAAATCCTATTCAGGATCCTTAAATTATTTCAGGTCACATTGCAAAATGAATGTGTATCGACTACCACAAACTTAGAATACTATCTTTGTTTACCAATGACCTTGATCTTACAATTCTTGCTTACTATAATAGCATCAAGACTTGTGCACTGAACCATACCTTTCTCTCTATGTCTTCTACCTTCTATTAATTATGTAATATCTAACTCACTCTCTAACATCACTTCTGACCACTGATGCTCTGCTACTTTTGCAATAGCTTAATTGAGATAGGTTAAGCCATAAACAACCCATGACTTCAACTTTCCATCATGTGCATCAACAAATTTCTCTTCCAATAGTGTATGTGAACTCTTTAGATTATAAGCCTTCAAAAATACTTCTTTGAATTCCTCAACATGTTCCTTGACTACTTCTTTCTGATTGTTGTTGCCTCCATTTTAATTCCTTCTACCATTCTTGTTGTTGTTCCTTTTGTGATTAGGGTTCCTATTAAAGTTCCCTTTGTCCATTCTATAGAATCTTTCTATGTGTCCAAAGTTATTGAAAAACTGACATATAGGTGCATTTCTCCTTTGGTCTTTCCCATTCTAACTTTCAAGTACTCTATAATCCCTTGCAATATGTCCATGATTATTATATTTGTAACAAAGAAACTACTTTTTCTCACCATTAGGTTTCTCTCCATTATTAGATATTCTCTATGATCTACTTCTTCCATTACTTGAAGGGTTAGTATTCCTAAACATTCTACTATTCTTATTATCATCAACAAACTTAATTTTCTTACATTCTACTACCTTATGTCCATAACCATGGCAATTATAGTAATAGAAATATGTAATAGGTTTCAAATACTTACCTATATAATCTCTCTTCATGTGTCCAAATTCATTACATATACAACATCTACCTCTAAATTCATGTCTTATGTCTTTAGATGAATCATCTTGCTTAGGTTCTTAAACTTTCTTTGTTGTTCTAAGCTCATCAAATTTTTTTGTTAATTTAGTTTTCTCAACTTCAGTGGACCACTTGAACTTTTCTTTAGGGATTTCTGCTATAGAATCTAGTTTTGATCTAATCTCATCTTTCTTTTCTAAATTCTCTTTAAGATGTTATCCAAGTCATGTCTTGTCATAAGAAGGTCTTTGATGAAATATTTGTTCATCAATTTTCTCAGAACTTATGTAAAGTTTATCTAACTATTGTTTTGCTTGTGTCAATTCTCCGTTCACAATGATGTCATATTTTTCCAACTCTGCATGCTCTATCCTAATAGAATCTAATTCAAATGTAACTTAACTCAACTAGGATCTAAGGTTTGCATTCTCATATTTTAGATCAGGTTCATTCTTATTGCTATTAGTCTTAGGACTCAACTTTAGTTCAACAATTTTCAACTCATGTTTCAAGATCTCATTCTCTTTCTTGAGATTTTCTATATCATCATTAACACTGATCTACATAGAAGGTTCCTTGCAAGATGTTAGATCATGAATTTCATCTTTCAATTTTCCAATGTAAACATTTGCATCTTTGTATCTATCCTTCAAGTTATCTCTCTTTTTAGTAAGAAGGTCAATTTGTTCAAGAGCTTCTTCAAGATTCTTCATCAACTATTCTATAGTCACTAGGATCTTACTTAAGCTATTAAGCTTCTTCAAGGTAACTATTTACTGATACCAATTGTTAGAAATATATAATATTGAGAGGGGAGGAGTGGTGAATCAGTATTTTACAAACTTTTTCCCACAACTAAATATTATTAATTACTTTATAACTTGAATATGAAAGTAAATCAACAATACCAAATACTAAATATAACCATAAACATAGAGAAATCATAACACCATTATTTGTTAACTAGGGAAACCATGGCCAAGGGAAAACCTTGGTGGGGATTATACCTACTAGATGATTCACAAAACAATAGGATCCAGTTAAGGATATCAACCTTGTTAGGAGTCTATGAAGTACATATATGGTCTTGAGTCCTTGTTAGAAGCCTCAACCCTATCAAGAGTTGCTTCAACCATGTTAGGAATTGGTAGATCAATTACAATGTATGCAAGAAGAAGCCACTTTCCTAATATGGAATTATACAATTTGGTTGCTTCACAAAAATAGATATACATACAATACTAGCTTACTATTGTAACTCTCACTTGCTATTATCTAACATCAAATTTTTCATCACATAAGACTCACAAAGGATTCTCACAATATTTTTCATGTCACATCTAATCATGCAACTTCCACAATATCTGTGCATCACATACATTCACTGTGTAACTCACTTTTCCACCATATATGCAACATAAGATCTTTACTACTATCTTTCATATTCACAAATTGTTGTTGAGTCAGCTTCCATGTCTTCACATGCTTAACATAAAATAAAATAAGATCCACATAGTCAGCTTGACATGACTTAGTAATTATTTTGATACCAAATTAATTCCTAAAGCCATACAACTCTATTTTTTGTTATGCTCTATTTTGCAGTGTTAAATACTAACACGGTTAGACTTACTCTAACTTGTGTCATATTGACTGTACACACATGCACACTAGTATACATTATCATTAAGGTGTCAAAAATATTTCCTCAACCACACATAAGATGATTCTCTACACATCATCTATACTATTAAGATCTATTCACTATACTCCTACAAACTATCTAATACTTAGACAATTTTTTGTCTCTAAATGCATAAATGAAAGCCATCAAGACATCTAAATGACCATATTGCCAAAAATTTCTCCACAATAAATTCTACCTCCTTATCTCATATCTTTTCACCCATCCACTTCATCATTTTTCACTCATGGATGATAAGAATAGATGCCCTCAACAAATTTTCAGGTTCATACACTATCCAAGGTATTTATTTCTTAGTTTGTTTTCCAACATTTTTAGGTTTTCCTTGTCACATGCACAATTGTGGGACTAATTAAAAAATTAAGTTGGGGGGAAGATATATCATTTCTTATACATATATTCATAAAATCATTATTTTATTCTTTTAAAGTCTTACTTGTACTTTCATACACTTCTTTCCATCCTTTGCTTTAAGTGATTTTACAATCTTTAAAGAACTATTATATCATTTTTCACATATCATGCAAAGTTGGCTAGTACAAGTTTGTTTTTATTTAATTATGAGTAGTTAATGTGCGATTTATGCTTTATTTTCACTCATATCTTCTTAAGAGCTTATTTGCAGCCCATTTTTTGAAATATTAGAACCTTCTACACTTTGAAATTTTCCTACTGTAGAGCCATTTCAAAAACTCCTTGTTTAGGTGCATTTGAATTTCCTACAACATCATGGTGGAGTAATTTGACAACCTGAAGATAAAAGCTATTGTATCTTATGTGAACCCATAGTGTATGACATGTGTTAAATATTTAGGTTTGTATGCCATACTTTGAAGAAAGAGGGTGAATTAATTATATTTAGAAGCTCACTAGTTGGGATGCTAAGGTCGCATTGCGATTCTTGGGAATACTAAAGGAAGGAGTGGCCATGGTCAAAGGATTGAAGGTACTATTTTCACAAGTAATGGTATCTGATGTTATGGGTCTGCCACAGGAACGTAAAGATTTTTTAGAAAATCTTGATCCAACAACATCTAGGACACAATTTACCCCACATTCAAATCCATATTTGGATATTAATAAGAAGCAAGGCACACATAGACTATCTTTGCCAGACCCATTTAGGTAGTTTGCAATTCACTTTATTAAATATTTCACTTGTGAACGATGGAAGACATATTTGCATTCTATTCATTTTAAATTTTTAAGCTATATACAACATGAAAATTGACCCCTAAATGTTCCCAACTTTATGTTCAACATTTTGAAAAAGGTTGCTTTGGTACAAGCGAGTAAACTTAACTATGTTTCACATCATTGTTTAATTAAGATAATTGTTGAAAAGGCTTTGAGAGAATAGTCAAAAAAATCATTGGATGATTTTCTGTCACAAGGGTTTAAAGTAAAAATCATAGATCCTATAGGGAAAATATTTGGGCATTAAATTCAACATGAACAAGGGTTTATGAAAATTATTGTAGAACTTGATCTAGGGTCTTCCTCTAAGAAAAAGTCTAGGGTTAGGACTCCTATAGGTTCCCCTTATCTCTCTTCCTCTAGGTTATCCTAGAATAAGGATGAGGAAAAAACCTCTATAGAAAAGTCCACTCCTATGTCAAAAAGGATTTCTTAGAGAAAAAAATATAAGTGAGGAAAAATTACCCCTAGTCCTTGCAATCAGACAAAGGAACAACCTCCTATAGCTACAAACAATTCTAGAAAGTCAAAAGTTTTAGAGAAAAGGAAGAAACTTAGTTGAGAAAGAGTAGTTGATGGAAGCAAAATGAGACTATAGACATGTCACTACAAGGGTTAACTGCTAAATTTTAAACCACCAGGAAAAAGGAAGAAGAACCTAGGAATTTTTAGCAGGAATTATTTGAGGAACCTCATGAGATAGAAAGATAACATTTTCTTGTGACACAAATGACTAAAGAATTTATCATAATTGATGATAAATCTTTCCTTGAAGAGCAAGATTTTGGATTCTAGAGAAGAGGTTCATCCACTAAGGGTCCTCAAAAAACTAATGATTTTAGTACCTTAGAAAATGATTAGATGCCTAAAGAATATTTTACAATGGACGAGGAAAAACCAAAATTATCTTGCACAAAAAAGAAGATTTTTTTTGAAAAAAACCCTAGTATAAACTTGGATTTTGTTAACCAAATGGCAGAGAAAATTTTGAGTAAAGGGTTGGATGCTTCGGCCTTTGTTGTGTAGAAATATAGTAATATTGAGAGATCTATGGTGTTATTGATGAATCCCATGAAAAGGGTGAGTTCCAAAAATGATAAGTCCCTTGTTTTTTATTCAAATAAAAAAGGAAGTATTAGCTCTATCTCAAATAAGTCTAGTTTTGTGTCTCTCTATTATCTATTATCTTTCTATTGTCTAATCAATTAGTTTTAGAAAGAGAACAATGGAAACAACAAAATAAATAATTGAGTAAGATTGTAGATGAGTATTATCAAGAAACCCTTAAATAAGAAGAAAGAGTAGAATAATTGTAGGTGACACTCAACAACATAACATCTCTTCACTTTACCTAGGATTTTGATAATTCTCTTGCAACAATTAAGAATTTTTTGTGTGAGTTATTTCTTCATAATTTAACAATTCTAAATAATAGAGTTTGGAATCCTTTTTCTACTATTGGGGATATCCAATTGAGAGCTCTTTTGTCTTGGATTCAAAATGAAGTTATTTGAGAATACCAAGCCAAGATATATAGTGAATTGGAGGAAGAAATTCCCCTCTATCTGAGGCCAAAAACTAAGGACCCAACAACCTCATATTATCATTGTTCAAGGACTGCACATTCAAACAAAGGAAAACAACACATTTACCTACTCTGGAATGTATCAGTTGATGAGTATGAATGTTTAGCTAATGATGAATTACCTAAAGCCATGAACTCCATCTAGTGGTGTTGGCTTAGTTTAACCAAGGAACTAGGAGTTAAGCAGTAAAATTTACCTCTTAATGTCAACATGGCAAGTAGGCATGCACCATGGTATAACTCCTTGAGAAGAGTAAGAGAGAGTTTTTGTATTGCACTTATATTTCAGCCACCTTTTCTTATGTCTTCTCTATTAGAAAATTTAGAGAATTTAGACAATTATGATATGGTGTGAGAGGTGAATAGATGGGAAAGGTACATGGAAATCAAAGGATTTTATTGGAGTCTTCCCAAAGGAGGTGTTGGATAGACAACATCTTCTGACTATAAGATGACTGCCAAAATAATATATATATATGCTTACTATGGGACCAACAAAAGTTCAAGCTTGGGGGCAATGATGAGCCCAGTTTATGGTTATTTAGCTTATGATTTTCTTGTTTAAGACTTGGTATTTCATGAGGTTCTCATAAAAAAAATTTAGACTACATGTGTTTATGCTATGCTTGTGAGTGTATTTTCTACTTTTAAGACCGAAGGTATATATATATATATATATATATATAATATGATTATATATGATGAAGTATGCTATTCTTTCCATTTTTCATTAATGGGGCTTGTAGCCATGTGATCAGGATAATGCTAAAGTGGGAGAACTTACTATGAATCTTTATCTTTGGTATTTGTTGTAGTTTTTATGTGCACTAATCTCTTGTAGAAAAGGATAAGTTGATGGGTAAAATGAGATTCAACATTGAAGAGGTGTCATCAAAATAAAAAACTTCTTTCACATTTCATAATGGCCCCATTATTTAAAGTCAGTGGAAGTTGTTACTATAGTTTGAGTTAATTCATTCAGTAGTTATTTTGGGAGGAAATCCAGTAGTCATGCATTCCTATACTCATGTGTATTTGAATGCGGTTTATTCCTATGTTAAATGTTGCTTTTTCTATTATAACTGAAATTTATTTTATCCATAAATGGAAATATTCTAGTTCTTAGTAATTTTTTTTTCTAGTTATTTATAAATAAGCTAGAGTTCATGATTTCAAGGGTTGTTAGATGTTTAGGAAACCCATTTTGTAATCTGATACGTAGTGAATGCAACTCTTTTATTTTTATCTTGTACTTATGATTTCATGAATGAATAAATGATACTTTCAAATATTATTATTTGAGTTTTTCAACTCAGTCACTCTTTCATGGGGCCCGCACAAAAGGTGAAAATGTGATTAAGTAGGAATTATACTTAAGCTTTCTTGAGGTAAAAGTACTTTGTTTCTCTCGCAGCCTCTTGGTAATAGCACCACTAGTTATTTCCTATAGCATAGGCACATATATAGGTTTATCATTTGTAGCATTACCTTAAGCTTTTAGTTAATTTGTCATTTCCACTTGTAGCATAGATTTCCTTTAGTAAAAAATTTCTTTGCTTTAGTTGTAATCATTTTAAAAGGTAAACTAGAGCATATACTATGTAGTCACCATTTCAGGTTTATGCTCCTAGATTGATATATCAAATTAATTTAGTGTACTATTTTAAGTAAGATAGATGGTGTTACTTGACTATAGAATCATTGTGAGAGGATGTCCAGTCCTTTATTACTAAGGTATTAAATGGATCACTCACACACCACCTAAAAGTTTCCTAATCAAAGGAGAGCTTTGCATCAAGTGGTATCAGATCAACCTAATATCCCTTAGGGTAAAGAAATGCTAACACAATGGAAGGAGAAGATGAAGGAGGGTTTTCTACAAGTATAACCAATGCAAAGATAGTGAAATACCTTAAAGAGAAAAAGTTAAGGCAATATGAACAAAGGAACAAGGAAATGCAATTGATGAGACAAGAGATGGAGACACTTAAGGAAGCACTTTGTAATAGAAGTGGTGAAAACTTTGAAGAATTTAGAGAAGGAAGTGATGAAGGACCCCTTGAGTAGGAAGAAGAAGAATGACCTAATAATCAAAAGATTCTTCTGAAGACACTAAAATCTATGGAGAGGAAAACCATGGATGCTAAGCTTGATTTTCCTACATACAATGGGAAGATGGACCCAAATATTGCAATGGATTAGATAGATGCCTTAATTAGTTTCTTTGATTGTGAAGACATCCCTAAGAACCAAATGGTGAAGATTGCCAAGTCTAGGCTCAAAGGCTCTACACTCATATAGTGGAACTTTGATCAAGATGACAAGTTGAAGAACAAAAAGAATCCAATCACCACTTGGAAGATGATGGTGACCCTAATCAAGGATTATTTTATACCTAAAGAATATAAAGTCCAATTGTATAAGAAGAGTTATGATCCTAGTTTATGGTTATTTAGTTTATGGTTTTATAGTTAATAGGAAGAACATATGACCTATCCTCAACCCAAATTCCCAAAAGGAATGATCCAAATTGATTAAGCATAAGGAAACGATCAATGCAAAAATAGATCAAGCAATGGAGAATATGAAGAAACGAATAGATCCTATGGTCTATATTGTTTGAGAAGTATGTGATTTAACATTGAAATATATAAAAGAAAAATACTAACCTTAAAGTGGGATAAATATAGAAAATGTTGATTTTTGATGTATATGTACATTTTCAGAGAATTCTACAAATTGTTCTGGATTGGAAATGTTATGACAGAGAAAACTCAAAAAAAAATTGTCCTTTTGAATGAAATTCAACCTTGACCTAGATAGAGGGGCATGATCTTATCTTGGGGCATAATTGTACCCTAAAAATTCAACCTTGACCTGTACTGCTCCAAAAAATTTATGTTCAAAGAAATGACAAGTTTGACAAAAAGGGTATCCAAATATGCTCTTTAATTCATTTTTCCACACTTTCATCTATAAGAAAATTGGTGTTGTTTTTTGGATGGGGGTTTACCTTGGTCAAACATTAATTTGGAATCAACCTTGAAATATAAGTGAAATTGCAATATAACTAAACAAAGTAAATGAAACAATTCACCTTGCTTATATTGAAATCCTTGCAAAGAATTTGAATCCTTGAATGTAAAAGTATGGATGCTCCTAATAAATTTTAGCACTATATGTAGGATGTCTCAAATCAATGGTATTATGTCTTCAACACCAATCTTCAATTTATATTTGCATAGGAAAAGGCCTCAATTAATATGGATGGCAAAATCTCTAATAGGAGGGCTTCATAGAGATTGAATCCTCTTGAAAAGCTAATAATGGACCTCCTCAATGAATTGGATTTTGAATGCTTGAACACTTAAATTCTTAGTTGATCTTCACTTCATAGAATAATGGATGTAGAAAAGTAATGTGTCATCCAATATCATAATGCATCTTCTTATATGTTAGATAAAACGAGAGGAGAACACTTCCTTATATAGAGATCTAGGGCACAAACTCCTAGAGAAGTTGACATGGGAGCATTAAATCCCAATTAAACTTAACCCCTAGAAATGGACCTATATTAAATGTAATTTAAGAGCCTACCTTTCAAACCCCAAAAGAATTGACCTAGAAGTGGGAAAAAGAAACTTTCTGAAGCCCAATACCCCAAAACATCCAAAAATTAAAAATTAGACTTGGGGTCATGGATAAGGTTGACCCTAACCTAGGTAAAAGTCAAGGTCATTCTTGACCTCAGTTAGGGTCAAATTTGACCTTGACCTAGAAATTCTAATTCTTTAGTTTCATAGAGAAAGTTGTTAGAAAGAAGCTAGAAATGGAGGGAGAAAAGTAGAATAGGGGAAAATAGCCACATCCATTCAAGGACCTATTTATGGAATTTTACATGACCCCAAACCACTTACTTGGAGGGATAAATGCTCTTAACATGCAAGTTCTTCCATTAAAAGATGTTAAATTTAGCCCCCACTTTAGCAAGAGTATGGAATCTATGCACACTCTTGGTAAAGTAGATCATAATGAAAACATAATCTTATTAAAATCAAAGGGACAAAGAGATCCTCAAGCTCCTATAGAGTCAAGTCTTCATAAACTCTAAGATCACAATAAGAGAGAGATCTCTAGAAAATGAGAAAAGGAAAAAGAGTGTAATTATCTTTCCTAATGAGAACTTATGTCCCATTGTGAGTCACACAAGGAAACTACACAACTAGAAAGATGGAATTGAACCACCTAGTGAATGTGGCTACTCACTAGTCAACCCATCAAGGCTTTACCCTCAAGAATATTCTATTCTATAAGAATAAAACCAAAAAGTAAAAAGTGATCCAACCTTAAGGACACCTTCGACCTTAAGGGATCAAAAATATTTGAAACAAGAGGGATCAAGAGATTCTAAACACTAAATCCATGCTTTAAGGATTAGTCATTAATCGAAAAAGGGAGAAAAGGTATTTTGAAAAATTATAAATATCTCTGTGTGTGTGTGTGTGTGTGTGTTTTGAAAACTATGTTTGTGCAATAAATGATTAGAGTGTATGCCCCCACCTTAAAGTCATTACGAACACTTTAACAGGAGCAATGACCTTAACAAAAACATAAACAACTCCACTAGTTATGTTTCCAAAATGAGATTCCCTCAAACAAAGACAAACCAAGGGAAATAGTACATAAATATACAAAGAACACATAAGGGATCTACCTACTGTGGGGTCAGTATAATCATAAGATAATATAAATATGATAAAATGAATTGACATCATTCCCCAAAGAAAGTAGAACTACAATCACTAGGTAGGAAAGATCACATAAAATATACAAAGGAGAATCTTTTTCAAACGATGACCTGTAGACCAAAAAGAATCAGTGCTACCAATTTGAAAATCCAAGAAGATTACACAAGGAAACATGTATGAATAATAAAACAAGTAAAACATAACATGAAATGACATATGTAAGAATAAAGATACACATAGAGAAATAGTACAACAGGGTTGATTCTTTTATCACCTTGCACTAAGAGAGAAACAAAGATCATATAAAAGAATCTAACAACATTTAGCAAAAACATCACAGGAGAAATAGAATACGGAAAACAAACACACAACAAAGGCTACCATGAAGGAATAGCTAATCAAGCATGTCACCTATGCTCCACATCTTGTTGCATGTCATTTATGGAAGGTCGGTAACTCACAAGACGGACTATATCCAACATAGAAAGTATGATAGCCATTTCCAAACAAGGATCCTCTTGAGAATCACAATGTGCGATACTAGATGTAAGTGCTAATTGCGATGAAAGAATATTAGGTAAATCATTGTCAATGTCTTAATAGCTTCATATTCATCACTAACATCATTAGTATTAGCAAGAGTATATTCTTCATCTATAATAATAAAAATAGGATCTAAGATACGAATACAATCATCAAAATCATGCATCTTAAAATCATTATTAGTAAAAACTTCTTCTAACACATCATGCATAGTTGTAGCCAAAGAAGGTAAAGACCTATGAAGAATAGAATTCCAAGCTTTAGCTTGAGCATGGTGCTTCTTATGACATTAGGTAGTAGATCGATTACATTTTTCCTTACTTGAAATATGTTTATAACTAGGAGGAACAATTATGAGATCCTTCATAGGTTCTATAGGAGCATTAATAGGATTATGAGGAGATTGATAAGAAACATGAGGAGCTTGATTAATAGATGTAGAAGCCATAAATAAAAGAGGTATGGAAAGTGTATGAAAAATAGTATCTTTAAAAACCATAGGAGTTAAACTTAACTTGAGAATTTTATGATACTTATAAGCTTGATATAAATAAAAAAGATCATCAGGTTAGGAAGGACATGGATTAGGTAATAAAGGCCAAAAAAAGTCAATGGTAGTAGAATCATTGGGCCTAGAAATACGATATAAACTATGATTAACTATCTTCACTTTTCCATCATAAACAATCTTAAGACATTTATGAATAAGGGAAGCAACAAAATACATGACATTTAACCATGGAAAACAAAGCTTAACTTGAAATTGATCAGAAGTAGGAACAAAAAGAAAGGTAGTGTTAACATTTTTCCACAAAGTTCAACTGGTAAATCAATATAACCAAATGATGGATAAAGGAAACCATTACAAGTTTGAATCCACACATCTGATGTATCTTAAAAATCACATTGCAAACCTTTCATAAAAGGATTTTCTTCTATAATAATATTGACTAAGGAGGTAGGATCAACAAGACAACGTCAAGTGGGTATCTCAACAATCTTAGCATAAATATAAAGGGGACCATTAGGAGCTTTAATAGTCTTAGAATCATGAAAGGTAATCAAAATTTTGAAAGATCATTTTTCCTTAGGTTGTTGTTGAGGTTTTAATTAAGGTAGAGCTGAAACTTGAGATTGAAGTAGAGGTTGAGAATGATGTGGAGATATATATTGAACCACATGCTCTACTTGATTAACAACATGATTAAGATCATGAATCATTGAATTATACATAATATCCATAGAAGATGGTTGAGCAATAGTATTAGTAGCATGTGTAGGTAAAGGATTCATATAGATTTGAAGATTTTTATTAGGAGGAAAAACATATTTATTCCCTCTACCATCAAAATTATCAATAGATAAAACATTAGAATCAATTGAGTCTTGAACTTTATATTTTAAATAATAACATTTCTCAACATCATGAACATTTTGATGATGATATTTTAAAAAATATTTAGAACCAAAGGATTTAGACACAATCTTAGTAGGTAACAGAGAATAGGAGGTAAATTAATCATATTAGTAGTTAAGAACCTATTCATAATAGAATGCAAAGATTTAGAGAGAGGAGTGAATGTTTGATTTAATCGAAAAGGAGTGGATGCAGAAGTGGCATTGTGAGATGCAACATCAACTTGATCAACAAGTGCATTTTCTTATTTATTTATCTTGATATAGTTGTTGATTTTTTTAATCTTTATTTGGATTAGGAGAAACATCGCCTTTATCAACAGGAACATGAGTCATTGGATTGGTGCTCTCAAATTGACTCACTTCTAATTGATGATGATGAAGTGTTGCACAAAGTTGTTGGAAAGAAGTAAATTTAGTAAGAAGAATCTTATATATAATATCCTTTTGCAAATTTTAAATAAACATACATTGAATATCAATATTAGAAACAAGATAGTAAATGTGAGAATGTAAATACTTAAATCTACCAATAAATTCAGTCAATTTTCTTTAGAATTTTGTTTACAATGCATCAAATTAGTCAAAGACACTTGTAGGACAATGTTCTTTTGAATTTTTTGAACAAAAGCATTGGAAAGTTGAGGTAATGAATTAATAGAATAAGGTGTAAAGGAACAAAACCATTGTAAAGCCTTGTCATGAAAAGCTTGAGCACACAACTTACCTAAAATCCTATGATCATGAGCATAATCACTACAAAGGATTTGAAATATTTTAAAATTATGAACAAGGTCTCCCTTACCATTAAGTTTCTCAACATGAGGCATATCATCTTATTGAGGAATTGTAGTAAGAATAATATCCTAATCAAAAGGACTTCCCATTTCACAAGTAGCAATACCAAACTTGTTTTGAGTCAAGGATGCAAGTTGTTTTTGTAAAGATAACATAGTTTGAGCCAAACTAATTAATGTGGAATCATGAGAGGAAATAGGAGGAATAGAAACATTAGAAATACTAGGAAAAGTGTAAGAAGATGTAGGAATGGAAGACAAAAATGGCACTAGGAACTATAGTTAGCAAAGGAGTGGAATAAGTAAAAGGAACATTATGATAAGAAGGTTTTGATACAGGTAGGGACACAAGAGGAAAACTCATAGGGATAAAGGGAACTATCATAGTCACCAAAGAAGGAGTATAAGTAGGAACACTATGGAAAGGAACAAAAGAAGGTTCTACACTAGTGACAAGAGGAATCAACCCTAAATCTTGAGCTTCTTGAGCTAAAGGTTTAACATTGGAATGAACAAGGTGAGTAATACCATGCAAGAGATTAGCACCTTGATCACTATCACCAAGAACTTTCTTCAGAGCCTAAATATATTGAATATAATCTTGATTATGGCTTTCTTGAATAACCCAATTAGCCATTTTATCAAGTTTAGTTCAAAGTTTTTGGACTTGTTTAGTAGGAACTCTTAAAGCATCATCCTTATCATGAGATGAGTAAGAATATTTTTTTTCCATAAGAGGATTAGAATCAAGAAGAATCAAAGTCTTATCTGGAATCTTAAGGAAAGGAAAAGAAGACTTAGGCTCAAAGGTACCCATAAGTCTACAACTATGTCTAATCCTAAGATTAAAAGAAGGACTAAAAGTAATAAATCTCATAAACCAATGTAATGAAAATGAACTAAACTTTTAAAACATAAAGAATAAATATTTTTGTATTTTGAAAGAAATTTTGTCTTTTTTTTTGTATTTTTGAATTTTGAAATGCAAGAGCATAAACTAAATCTAATCTAAATGCAAGAAAAGACCTAACAAATATGAAATGAAATGTAACAACACAAAACACAATAGGGCATCTAATTCCATAAAGGAAAAGATGGTAAGTGTTTCAGGTTCATCAAAATGAATAGGAAGAAAATAGGACCTATCCTCAACTCAAATTCCCAAAAGGAATGATCCAAATTGATTAAGAAAAAGGAAGTGATCAATGCAAAAATGGATCAAGAAATGGAGAATGTGAAGAAAATAATAGATCCTATGGTCTATGCTATTTGAGAAGTATGTCTTAAATCTTAAAATAGATAAATGACAAATACTAACCTAAAAGTGGGATGAATCTAAAAAATGTTGATTCCTAATGTCTATGTATAGTTTCAAAGAATTTTACAACCTGTTATAGATTGGAAATGTTGAGATAGAGAAAACCCATAAATTTTTTGTCCTTTTAAATGCAAGTCAACCTTGACCTAAATAGAGAGGCATAATCTCACCTAGGGGCAGAATTATACCCCAAAAAGTTAGCCTTGACTTGTACTACTCTAACAAAATCTCTATTTATGGATTTTGCAAGTTCTATGGAAAGGGTATCCAAATCTTCTCTTTAATTTAGTGTTCCATACCTATATTTGCAAGAAAAATAGGTTTTTTGTTTACATAGGGGGTTTGCCTTGGTTGAACCCTAGTTTGGAATCAACCTTCAAATATAATTCAAATTGTAATATAAATAAACAAAGTAAATTAACAATTCACTTTGCTTATATTGAAATCCTTGTAGAGGTGTTGAATCCTTGAATCCACAAGTACATATGCTCCAAATGAATGGAAAAATGTATGTAGAATGTGTTAAATCAATGGAATTAGATCTTAAACACCAATCTTGAATGTATCTTTGCATAGGAAAAGGCCTAGATGAATAACGATAGAGAAATCTTCAATAAGAGGGCTTCACAGAGATTGCATACTTCAATAGAAAAGAATGGACCTCCTCGATGAATTGGATCTTGAATGATTGAACACTAAAATTCTTAGTAGATCTTCACTTCATAGAATAATGGATTTAGAAAGGTAATGATTAATCAAATATCATAATGCATCTTCTTATATGTTAGAGAAAATGAGAGTTGGACACTTCCTTACACAGAGATCTAGGGCACAAACCCCTAGAGAAGGCCAACATGGGACCATTAAATCCCAATTAACCTTAAAACCTGGAACTAAATTAAATGAAATTTAAGAGTCTACTATTTAGAAACCTAAAATAGCCAACCCAAAAGTAGGAAAAAGAAACTTTCTGAAGCCTAATATCCTTAAACTCCCAAAAATTGAAAATTGGATCTATAGTCAGGGACGAGGTCCACTCTACCCTATGTTAGGGTCAAGTTTTTCCTTGACCTAGGTCAAGATTGAGGCTAACCTTGACCTAAAAGGTCATCCTTGACCCATAAAGTTAAAGTCCACAGTTTCATAAAGAAAGTTGTGAGAAAGATGTTGGAAATGAATGGAGAGAAGCATAACATGGGAATAATAACCATATCCATGCAAAGACATATTCAAGGTGCTTGATGTGACCTTGGACCACTTACTTGAAGGGATAAACACTCTTAACATGGAAGTGCTTCTATTTTTAGATGACACATCTAGTTTAAGACTTGGTATTTCATGAATTCTCATAAACAATATTTAGACTTTATATGTTCTTATACTATTCTTATGTGTGTATTTGATAATTTTATGACTAAAGGAATATGTTGAATATATATGGATTATGTGGTTATGTATGATGAAATCTAGTATTCTTTCCATTCTACATTAATGGGGTAATGTTCTTGTAGCCATGTGATGAGGATAGTGTTAAAGTAAGGAAAAAATTATTACGAATCTTTATCTTGGGTATTTGTTGCAGTTTTTGTGTGCATTAATCTCTTGCAGGAAAGAATAAGTTGTTGGAATTAAGTTATGTTTTCCATTAGTGGCAACACTTATTCATAATTCTATATGATTACCGAGTTCATCACTTAGTCTCCAATGTTTATCGAGCATTCAGTGGTTGCCAAGTGAGTTGGACAATTAAGTAGTTCACACCGAGCATTCCAAAAGCTACTGAGTTAAAATATATAGCATGTAGTTAAGCAGTTAGTGGTTACCAAGCTTCATAGTATTTACCAAGTCATCAGTTTCCTTGATGTGAAGCTAGTTTCTACTGAGTGATGGATAAGTAGTGTTTACTAAGTGGAAGCAAGGTAAACATAGTGTTTAGTTCTTATCGAGTTACACTATATCTACTGTGTCTCCAATGTTCACAAAGTTTGAAGTTGTGTTGAGTGACTAGTATGGACTAAGCCTCTACTTCTATCAAATGCATGACAATGTCAAGTAATGCAGTGGACAGTGAGTATTAGAAGGCCACCAAGTCAACTATTTAGAACCCAAGTTTCTATGTTTGGGCTGACTTAGTAATATTTGTGTTAACTTGTGTTTTGGCTGACCTTGTTAATATGATAATTCGAATGGTATATATGTAATGTATTATATCATACCCAATGTATGTATGTGATTAAAAGTAATGTTTTGAGAAGAGTGAATGTGAATTAGCAGCAGAGCAGAGTATTCAACAAGATATATAAGGAGTAGTCAAGTTAAATCTATCAGAAGAGGTAATCAACATTTCAAGGATCTAATCAAAAAATTAGTTGTAATGCAAATCTACTATTTCATCCTAATAGGTGAATCAATTTCTAAATCTGTTAATAGGGTAAACTTAACAGTCTTTTCTCTAAATCTCTTAACAAAGTGCATACTTCATTGTATGTTTGTAAAACATCTAACAAGGTGGACCTAGCAATCATAATTTCTCCTAATAGGGTGGATCATCAAAAGTGATCATTGTAAGCCTTAAAAGGCCAACTTTATACTACAGTATTGAAGTTTTGTGGGTATCATCCCCACCCCATTTTTACTTTCTATTTGGAAAGTTTCTGGGTCACCAAATATTGTGTTCATGTGCTATGAATGTTTATCTTTTAGTTTCTCATGCATGTAGTAGTTTAGATCAATTAATTGTGAATGGATTATATTGATTAAGTGTTGAATTTGTTAAAAGTTGTTGAGGTTACTAATTCACCCCTCCCCTCTTAGTAACCTAGCTAGTCTTGATTATTTCCAATAGTGGGAAAAGAAGACTCAACATCAAAGTGACATCACCACAGAAAAACATGTTTCAATATTCATAATGGTTCTACTATTTCCAATAATTGGTGGTTTTTGCTGAATACCATGTCAATTTATTTAGTAGTTCTTTTCGAGGAAATCCAATGCTCATGTGTTCCTATATTCCTATGTATTTGAATGTGGTTTACTCCTGTATTAAATGTTATTGTTTCTCTTATAGCTTAAAGTAGTTGTATGCCTAATAGGGAGGATCATTTAGGAGTTCTATTTTCTAGTTGTTTATAATAAAGTTGGAGTTCATAATTTTTGGTAAGCTAGATATTCAGGAAATCCTTTGTGTAATCTAGCAAGAAGTGGATACAAATTTGTTAAATTTTCATCTTGTACTTATGTTTCCATGAGTGAATGAATGATATTTTAAGATACTAGTGTTTTAATTTTCAATTAAAATACTCTTCTATGGAGGCCCACACGGAAGGTGAAATTAGTTCATGATTAAGTAGGAATTAGACTTAAGCTTTCTTGAAGTAGTTATCCTTTGTTGCTCTTACAACCACCTAGTAACATAACCATTGGTTGTTTCATATAACATAGATGCACAATTAGGTTTAACATTTGTAAGATCATCTTAAGTTATAATTTGTTATTTCCATTTCTATTATAGATTCCCTACAGTTCATCATCTTCTACTTAGTTGTAATGACTTTAAAGCTGAATTAGAGCATATACTCTATACTCACCATTTCAAGTTTATGCTCTCAGATTGATAAATCAAATGAGTTTAGTATGGTATTTTATGTAAGATAGTTGATGTTGTTTAACCATAGAATCATTGTAAAAGGATTTCTAATCCTTTATTCCTAAGGCATTATACTAACTAGCCATTTGTGGCACCATTGTTGCATATGGTGTCAATCTAGTTCAACCTTGAAGTCATTATGTTAGTTTAAATTCTGCATTATTTTACATGCATAGAAGAAAAGACCATCTTGGGAGATTCCTTCCTCTTATTATTTAGAATGAACCATTTGAGGTTTTTCACCCAAAGCTTGAAGAACCCCTAGTTAGGAACATACAAGAAGAAGAACCATTTGAGAACATACTCACTAGTGCATATGATCAATTTCCTTCTCCTCCATCCTCTAAAGAATCATTCCATCTACAAGACATTTTTTTTGTCCTAGAGTATTAGGATAATCCACTTGCCCTTATTTTTTATGAGCCAACTAGGGCCTCCTTGAAGGGTGGCCCAACCTACATTTCCTTTCCCTATTCCCACTTAGGAAGGTAACCAAAATTTGAAGAACATACTTGTTGCTAAATTACGTAAATTCTATGGCCTCATCATAGAAAACCCTAAGACATTCTTCTTTGAGTTTGACATCTATTGTAGGAGTTATGACTATACAAATGATGCCTACAAGTTGAAGTTATTTCTATCCACTCTAAAGGAAGCTACTTTAATATGGTTCATGGGGTTGTGTGTGAACACTATAGCAGATTGGATTGCAATGAGAAATGTGTTCCTTTCAACATATAAAGAGTATTGTAGGAGAAGACATTTGAAACGATATGACATTTTCAAAATGTTTGAAAAGGAAGAAGAAACCTTGGAAGACCATGTCTTGATTTTTGTGTTGAACTTATAGCTCAATACACAACATCAACTAAACAAGGAGTCTCAGAACATCTTTTTCTAAGAGGTATAAGTGATGTTAGCATTGAAGATTTGGATCTTATGGCACATGGTTATATTACCCATAAAAGTTGGGATGACATTAAAAATATCTACCTAAACTATTTCAGAGCTACTACAAAGAATGATAGAGGACTAAGAGAACTACCTCATAAGTCTAATGGCTTTGGCATGTCTAAGATAGAGTTGTTGAACCTATTGTTAGATTTGAAACAATAAAACACTAATGATGTAGGTACATGGCTAGACACCATGCAGGCAAGAAGGAAGAAGGAATAAGTTGATACCATGTTAGCTCAATACTATCCACATTGTAGAGAAAAGAAGAGGAATTGTAGATGCAAGGTTGTTGCAAGCTTGGAGTCATAACCAATGCCTAAATAGTTTAGAGTCATTGATGAAAATGGAGAAGTGCTCTACATTTCTCAAAGAAGGCCATGACCCCAAAGGCTAGGTATGTCACAAGGTACTCTCTAAAATTATAATAATAAAAATCAATGGAAAAATAATCATAATATTGGTTTTAGTGGGTATAATAATTGGAAATAGCCTCAACAAGGCTTGAAACAACCTTAGCAAGGTTGGTAACAACCTCAAAAAGTTTTTCAATAGCCTTAGAAGGGTTGGCAATAGCCTCAGTAGGGTTGACAAAAACCTCAATAGGACAGGCATCAACCTTAGAAAGGATGGAAACAACATCATAATTGGAATAAACAATCTAGTTAGAAAGACTTTATGCACCACCTTAGCAACAAGCTCTAATGCCTCCACCTACAACCACTAACACTCCCCCTAAGAAGACTAAGCTTCTTGTTTGGCCTAATCCTAATCCCAACAATACCAAAAAACCAACACAACAACAAAGCTATGATATCTCCTTTAATGATACCCACTTAAGGTCACACACCACTCTTCCTTCACCATAAAAGACTATAATAACCAAAGTTGAAAATTCCTCAATTAAACAAGTGGATTTTTTAGTCTAGAAGACCTCTCTTGTATCCAAAGAGCCCCTATTTCATCATAGGTTGATAGAAAAGGGTCAGCCTACAAAAAACAAAGAAGAAACTAATTTTCTTAATCAACTAAAGCATATGACAATAAAAATACCATTACTTGATCCTATTAAGGAAGTCCCTATTTATACTAAATCTATCAAGGAAGCATGTATCAAATAGCTAGGAAAAAATAAGAAGAATCCAAAAACTATTCATGTCTTATGATAATTGTCTGATCTGATGTTGGAAATGCTAACTATACCAAAATATTCTAACCCTGGGAATCATGTGGTTACTATTACCATTCATGGAATGGAAGTACAAAATTCTTTAGTTGACTTAGGAGAATCCATAAATGTCATGAACAAAGAGGTATTGTCTCAACTACATATCATTGTCTGTAGAGAATAATCAACCATACTTTAGCTTGCTGATAGTTCTACTATCAAGCCAAACAAGATGGTAGAGGATGTCATAGTCACATTAAACTCTTGTGAGTTTTGGTAGAATTTTTTGTTGTCTCCCCAAAGGATAGCATGGGTGGGAATCTTGTAATTATAGGGTGGCCATGATTAGCTACTATAAATGCCCATATAGCTTTTTTTGATAGGGAAAGATGACAATATCCAATGGTGTCCATACTAAGAACCTGACTTTATACTCCCTTGCTCAACCACTATTACAAGATGAGAAAATAATCTAACTAGATCTGGGTGATGTTGATCTAGAGGTCGATTCCATCCATTAGCTAATGATGATAGCTCAAGAGCAATTTTTAGGTTCTTGGGAAGAAGATGAGATACTTTCATCCATTCTCATAAATGAGTATGAGTAGAGTCTCAATTATGTGGAAAGCATATTACTACTTTTGAACACACCTCAGTATTTAGAAGCTTCCCAATTCCTTCACTCATTATTATCTCATGAGGTGGACTCTTCTTTAGTTTCTTAACTATTCATGTAAGATAAGGTCATCAAGATGGAAATTGGTCTAAGTAGAGAGTTGAATGTCAGTTGTGATTTATCACTGCCCCATCTAAAAATTATACTACAGTTACTATAGGAGAATCAACAAATATTTTCTTGGGATTAATAGACATGAAATGATTGGATCCTAAACTTTGCACTCACAACCTCTCTGTTAGCCTCAGAGGAGAGTCAACCCTATTTTGAGGGATATAGTTTAAAATGAGCTACAAAAGTTGTTAAATATTGCTTTTATCTACCCCATCTCCAATAACCAATGGGTCTCACCCTTTTCTATAGTGCCAAAGAAGGGAGGAAAATGGAGAGTATGTGTGGATTACACAGAGCTCAATTGAGCCACTAAGAAAGACCATTTTCCATTACCATTTATAGATCAAGTTCTTGATAATCTAGCTAACATGAAATATTTTTCTTTCCTACATGGTTTTATTTGTTACAATTAGATATAAATAGCTCTTGAGGACCAATAAAAAAACCTTCACATGTCCATGGGGAACATTTGCCTACTTAGTCCTACTTTTTGGCTTGTGCAATGCTCCAACATTCCAACAATATGTTATAAGTATCTTCCTAATATATTTTCTAACTGTATGGAGATTGACATGAATGAGCTTACTATTTATGGGAATACTTTTGATGAAGCAAAAAAAAACCTAGAAAAGGTACTCAAGAGATGGAAATACTGTAATATTTCCCTAAATAGTGAGAAAAATTTCATGATGATGGAAGAAGGAGTTGTACTTGGACATTTCATTTCATTACAAGCCATCCAAGTAGACCCATCAATGATTGAGGTAATCAGTACCTTTCCCATGAAAGAGAAATAGAAGGATGTATAATATTTCCTTGGACATGTTGGTTATTTTAGAAGATTCATAAATAATTTCTAAAAACTTTTAACATGCCTTTATAAAATTAAAAAAAAGGATTTTGAATTTTCCTAGGACTCTAAGTCTACTACATCCTTCCTTCCTCTTAAGTAGGTTCTCACTACAACACTAATTTTGAGAGGGCCTAATTGAGGATTGCCTTTTTACATTCATATAGATGCCTTAGATTATGCTATAGGTGTTATTCTAGGTCAGAAGGTAGACTCTATTGAGCATGCTATTTATTTCATTATTAAAAATCTATAAGGTGCATTGTTCAGCTACAGAGTCACTAAAAAGCACCTAGTTGTAGTTATCTATGCACTAAATAAATTTAGGCATTATATTACTGATATGAAATATTTTTTCATATTGACCACATTTCTATTAAGTACTTGATGAATAATCTTGCAATATCAGGAAGATTGACTCCCTAGTTGCTACTTATGTAGGAATTTGATATTACAATAGTAGATAAGCCTGACAAGGCCAATGTAGTAGTTGACTTTCTCTCTTGGTTACATCTCCTTGATGATCCTAGGGCCATTGATGAAAAATTTTTAGATGTGCATCTCTTTCTCTTGCTAGCACAAAATCCATGGTTTGCAAACATTTCTAATTACCTAACCATAGGAAAGATGCTAGTTCACTTCTTTGCTAAAGAACGGAACTTATTATCTAAAAAGAGCTTTAACTCTTCTTGGATTTTTGGATTTATATTTATACTAGTCCTGATCAAGTAAGTGATAGGTTTCCAAGGGAAGTTGAAACATATGATATCTTAAGGTCATGCCATGAAGAGCCCTATGGAGATCATTTTGTAGCCAAAAAAACAACCTTAAAAATATTGACTATTGGGTATTAGCCAAGCTTACACAAGGATGCAGCTTGGTCAAAATAAATGTGATACTTATGTCAACACATGAGGTGACTTGCTAAATCATATGGGATGCCCCTATAGTGTCATATAGTTGTTGCACCCTTTCACAAATGGCGAATTGACTTTGTGGGTCGTATTGAACCCTCTTCACAAGGTAAGTCCTATATTATGGTTTGCACTAATTATGTCACAAAGTGGGAAGAGGAAAAATCCATGAAACATCCAAGGGATAAAAATATTGCCAAGTTCTAATATGAATTTATTTTTACAAGATTTGGTGTCCCTAGGGAGTTGAAATCTAATCAGGGAGCTTACTTTACCTCTAATCTAATAGATTCTTTACTGGACGAATATAACATTTGGTATTGTAAGTCATCACCCTACCATCCACAAGCTAATGGCCAAGTAGAGGTTACTAACAAGGAGTTGGAATCCATTCTTACCAAAATAGAACCACTCTATAAGAAACATTGGGCCACACCCCTTCCCAAAGTTCTCTAGACTAGCTAGTCTATGGTAGATTAATTGTAACACCTTTGGAGTTTGAACATAAGACATTAAGGACTAGTGTAGGGCTTGATATGGATCTTACTTCTGCACAACAAGAAATAATTCTGAGTTTAAATGACATTGATGAATAATGAAAATATGAATTGAATAATACAAAACTCTTCCATCACCAAAGAAAGCAGTGACTTGATAAGTTTATCAAGAATAAAATGATTGTTTTTGGACACGAGGCACTTCTTTATGATTCTAGGTATCAACACAATCCTAGAGCCTATAGGGCCAAGAGTTGGGTAGAGAATTCAAACTGAACAAGGCATTAAGAAAGTTATTGTATAACTTGAGATAGGATGTTCCTATAATAAAATTATAGGGTTAGGACTCTTGACGGTTCTCCTCACCTTGCTACTTCTAGGTCTTCCTAGAATGAGGAAGAGGAAAATACCTCTATAGAGAAGTCTACTCCTATGTCAAAAAGGATTTCTCAAAGAAACACAAATGAAAAAAGAAAAACTATTCCTAGTTCTTGTTAGGAAACAAAGGAACAAATAATATCCGATAACTACAAAATCTTCTCAGAAGAAGAAAGTTCTAGAGAAAAAGGAAGAAACTCCATTTAGAAGGAGTAATGGTAGAAACCAAAATTGTTAGAATAAACCACGGACAAAAATAAAAACTACATGCAAATATAACCAATAACAAAAAAATAATAGAACACACAGAAATGAACACAAGGCACCAAGATTTAACGTGGTTCACCCAATCCCTAGGCTACGTCCACCAAATAGCAAGTCTGATCTTATTACAATCCAGTGATTACAACCTGATTACAATCCGTAATCCCTTACAGCTCAATACCGCCGCAAGAACCAATTTTGTATCACCACATATGAAAAATACCCAACCCTAAGCCCTTTTTATACAAGTATTAAACCGCTTTAGGGTTATAACATGTCGGCCATATGTTGGCCATAATATGTCGGCTACCATGTATAGTACTTTCCTGATCAGTCACCGCAATCTAACAATCTCCCACTTGGGGACTGATCAGGCTCCACACTAAACAACAATCTCCCACTTGGAGACTGATCCTGTAGCAATACAACTACCGCATGGGGCTCCCACTGGATCAAACCACCCTGGACTCTGTTGTTCTTTTATTCACATTTAGTCTAAAAGACCAACTGAAGCTGAAGAGGAGTTCAGCTTCTCCCTTGTTACAACCTTTCTCAAAATATCTACTGGATTTTCATTGGTATGTATCTTCTCCAGCTTGAACTGTCCATCCTCCAAAATTGACCGAATGAAATGGTACCGCAACTGTATGTGTTTGGTCTTAGAATGCAGAGCTGAATTCTTAGCAAGATGAATGGCACATTGACTATCTGTGAAAAAATAATTATCCTTTTGAGGATGTCCCAATTCTTCCAAGAAGAACTGAAGCCAGATCATCTCTTTGGCTACCTTTGTAGCAGCAACATACTCTGCCTCGGTAGTGGAGAGAGCATTAATCTTCTGTAGCCTAGAAACCTAGCTCACGGTTGTCCCACCAATAGTAAAGACATAACCTGTAGTACTCCGCTTGGTATCAATATCACCAGCCAAATCTGAGTCAACATAGCCCTGTAAATCAGTAGTAGAGCCCCCAAAGTGTAAACACTTCTTGGATGTTCCTCTCAAATATCTGAGAATCCACTTGACAGCATTCCAATGCTCAAATCCTGGATGACTCATATACCTGCTAACTGTAGACACCTAAATTTGATTACATCGCTTTAGTAATCCTATTTAGTTATCTCTAAAG
Source organism: Cupressus sempervirens (assembly GCA_028749045.1). Taxonomy (NCBI): domain Eukaryota; kingdom Viridiplantae; phylum Streptophyta; class Pinopsida; order Cupressales; family Cupressaceae; genus Cupressus; species Cupressus sempervirens. The sequence goes on along the minus strand of CM053786.1, from coordinate 363,854,590 downwards.
GCATCATTAATTAAATTCCTATTTAATTAATCTTTTGCCATCCCCTAGCTGATTAATTTAATTAATCATCTATAGTCCTAATTGATAAATCAAATAACCTATTATTTATCAATTAAATCCTTTTCTCCTATCTAATTCCAAAAATCCCCATTTATTAAATAAATCTATTTGATAAATGAAATCCTCAAATTCAAAAACCCCTAACCTATCTCCAATCCTCCATTTAGCCTAATCCACCCCATCCACCCATACTAACCAAGCTTAGCCACTAACTCACCCACCCTCATTAATGCCATCCACTTGCACATCTCTAACATCCCTAATCTAATCCTAAACCCAAGCCTAATCCACCCCCTAATGTTGTCACATTCCTTAAACAAGTTTAAGACTTTCCTAAACCAAACCAAAGTCTTCCCTCAAAAAACCCAACCACTAAGTCATGAGTGCTCTTACAAAACATAAAGACTCTTACAAGCCCACTCATGACTCTTACACCCATCTTCCACACTCTTCCCTCTTCCACACTCATTCCTCTTACATCCCTCTTACATACTCAACCCCACTCATCATGACTTTAACCAACCCTTAACCCTACCCTCTCACACTCATCCTCCTTGTGACAAGTGTCACCTTCCCATTGGTGCTAAAAAAGCACAATCCATGTGCTCCCCTTTGAGTGCATCTTAGCCCTCCTTAAGCCTTCATCCATCCTTGCATCTAAGCCCTCCATCCCTCTACCCCTTAGCCTATAAATTGAATCCCATCCCAAGCCATTTCATCAACAATCTTTGAGCTAAAGTTACCATGCTATTTTGAGAACCAAAGCCATCAACCATACCCTTATAATGCCAAATTGAGAGCTCACAAAGCTACCAATTTTCCATTACCCATCTCCATTGAAGCAGCTTTTGAGCATCTTGAGCATACATCCATAGCAAAAGGACACATCTACAGAATCAAGAAAGCATGGAGTGTTTTCTCTTGTGAGGTTTGCACTTCTTATTTTCTTTCTTAGTCTAAGCATATATGTGAATTTAGTTTTTGGTTTGTGAATGTTTACTTTATTTGTTAATGTTCTTTGCACACTGATTCTAGTTCTACACTAACGACTCCCACTGCATGGGCAATATCTGGCCTAGTGCATACCATAGCATACATCAAACTTCCTACAGCTAAAGCATAGGGTACCTTGGACATCTTATCCTCCTCCTCCTGTGTCTTGGGACAAATCTCCTTAGTCAATTTCAAATGACCAGGTAAAGGTGTGCTGACAGCTTTAGCATTCTCCATAGAGAAACGTTGCAACACCTTCTCAACATAATCAGCTTGAGATAGCGTCAATGTTCTATTCTTCCTATCTTTGAAAATCTTCATACCAAGGATTTGTTTTGCTGCCCCCAAATCCTTCATAGCAAATGCATGTGCTAATTGGCATTTCAGCCCCTTAATATGATCAATGTTAGACCCAGCTATAAGCATATCATCAACATATAAACATAAAATAATGTAGCTATCATCATCCAACCTCTTAAAATAAACACAGTAATCTTAATGACACCTATTATATCCATGCTCATGCATAAAAATGTCAAATTTCAGATACCATTGCCGAGGTGTTTGCTTCAAGCCATATAAACTTTTCTTCAATTTGCACACTAAGTTCTCCTTACCTTTGACCTCAAAACCCTATGGCTGAGCCATATATATTTATTCATCCAAATCACCATGAAGAAAGGCTATTTTAACATCCATCTACTCTAAATGCAAATCTTCAGTAGCCACAAGACTTAAAACAGTACAAATAGAAGTCATTTTAACAACAGGAGAAAATATCTCATCAAAATCAATTCCCTTTTTCTGTGCAAATCCTTTTACAACTAACCTGGCCTTAAATCTTTTCTTACCTCCTTCCTCTTCTTTCAACCTATAAACCCATTAATTCTGTAAAGCCTTTTTACCTGCAGGAAACTTGCACAAATCCCATGTCTTATTTTTCAGCAAAGAGTCCATTTCATCTTTCATTGCAGACTCCCACTGAATCTTAGTATCCACCTGCATAGCTTCATCATAACTTTCAGGTTCACCAACATTAGTAAGTAAAATAGAATACAAAGAGGGAGAAAACCTTTGTGGAGGTCTAATCAGCCTTGTTGACCGTCTAACATTCACTGGTGTGTGTGGTATTTTTTTGTTGTAGTTGTTTCACATCATGAGGAATGGCTGGAACATCAGCTTTTGGAGTATCATCCAGCACTACATAATCATCTTCTTTCTTCTCATGTTGCTGCAATAGATCTTTGTACAACACTTTTTCATTGAATATGACATCTTGGCTTCTTATAATTTTATGATTTTCAAACTCCCAAAGCCTATAGCCAAATTCATTAATGCCATATCCAACAAAGACACATTTCTTTGATTTAGCTTCTAGCTTGGTTCTATTTTCAGAGTCTATATGAGCAAAAGCTTCACAACCGAAGGTCTTGAGAAAAGAATAACTCACCTTCTTACCAGTCCATGCTTCCTCTGGAATACCATAGCCCAAAGGAGTAGAGGGACCTCTATTAATCAAATATACTGCAGTATTGACAGCCTCCACCCACATGTGTAAGGGCAACCTAGCATGCAACCTCATGCTCCTTGCACGCTCCATTATAGTCCTATTCATGTGTTCAGCCACTCCATTTTCCTGTGGAGTCCTTGGAATAGTTTTTTGTCTACGAATACCATTAGTGGAGAAATAATCTTCAAATTCATGATTGCAATACTCACCACCATTATCAGATCTGAGACATTTTAATTTCTTACCAGTCTCCTTTTCAACCAAGCATTTCCATTTCTTAAAAGTTTGAAATACATCAGATTTTTGTCTAAGCAAATAAACCCATACTTTTCTAGTTGCATCATCAATAAATGTAACATAATAATGAGAGCCACCAAGGGAAGATACCTGAGCCGGTCCCCATGCATCTGTATGCACAAGCTCTAATTTCTCCTTTTTGTTTTCCTTCCCTATCTTTACAAAACTCACTCTCTTTTGTTTTCCATACACACAACTTTCATAGAAATCCATATTCACACATTTTAGACCTGGTAAAACTTTTCTTGAATGAAGTACTTTCATACCTTTCTCACTCATGTGCCCAAGTCTATTGTGCCACAGCGCTGTATCAGAATCTACAGCAGCTATTTGTTCTCCCTGCTCAACTGCAGTAATTGTTCCTGAATATTTATTTTTCTCTGAAACAATCAAAGTGGAAGGAACAATATGACCTGTACAAAGATATAAGGTGCCTACTTTCACACCTTTTGCTACTACAAGGGAACCTTTTGAAACCTTCCAATTTTTATCATTAAAAGTAACTACACAACCCTCATCACCGAGTTGCCCTGCTGAAATTAAATTTTTACTTAGTTTTGGAACATGTCTTACCTCATGTAATAGCAATGATTCCCATTCTGCAACTTAATCTTAATTTTTCCCTTTCCAACAATCTGACAAGGTTCATTATCCCCCAAATAAACAAGCCCAAAATCCCCTTGGACATAATCAATGAAATAACCTCTATGAGGTGTAGCATGAAAAGAAGCACCTGAATCTAAAACCCATGAATCATCAACACTCTCTAAAGACAGAAGCAAAGCATCCTCTTCGGATTTGTTACTTACCACATTTGCCTCTTTGTCTCCATCTGATTTATCTCCTTCATTTTTCTTTCGAGTCCAACAATCTTTCTTTTTGTGCCCTAGTTTCCCACAGTACCAGCAATCATTTGGTCCTCTTGATTGAGACCTCCTCCCCTTTGACTTTCCTCTTGATTTCTCACGATTTCTAGAGTTACTTCCTCTTTCAGTCGTTCTACCCCTGCTTTGTGCATTTAAAGCACTTCCTGATGTAGATCCACCTGAGGATTTTCTACGAGTTTCCTCACTTAAAATAACACCGATCACATCATCATATTTTAGGGTACTAGATCCAGGAATAGAATTACTCACCGCCATTACCAAGCCATTCCAGCTTTCAGGCAAAGAACACAAAATCAAGAGAGCCCTAATTTCTTCATCAAAATTGATACCCACAGAAGATAATTGACTAGTAATAGTATTAAACTCATTTAAATGATCTGCAATAGATCCACCTTCTGCCATTTTCATATTAAATAAACGCTTCATGAGAAATACCTTATTTGAAGCGGAGGGCTTTTCATACAGTGTTGCTAGGGTTTTCATCAAATCTTCTGTCGTCTTTGCTTTTGTAATACTAAATACCACTGATGGTGCCAAGCATAACCAAATGCTTTCGAGTGCCTTTCTATCCAAAAGATCCCATTCAACCTCTGACATAGTTCCATGATTCTTGGCTTTTCCTTCCAACGGCTTCCATAAATCCTTCTGATATAAATAGTCTTCCTTTTGCATCTTCCATAACTGGAAGTTCTGCCCATTAAACCTGTCAACCCTCAACTTACCCTCATCTGCCATCGGTCCCACTCTACTGTGAGACTCCCACTTAACCATGAGACTTTCCTGCAGAGGATAACTGAAAGACAACCTTTCTCTGATACCATTTGTTAGGATAAACCACGGACAGAAATAAAAACTACATGCAAATATAACCAATAACAGAAAAATAATAGAACACGCAGAAATGAACACAAGGCACCAAGATTTAACATGGTTCACCCAATCCCTAGGCTACGTCCACCAAATAGCAAGTTCGATCTTATTACAATCCAGTGATTACAACCTGATTACAATCCATAATCCCTTACAGCTCAATACCGCAGAAAGAACCAATTTCGTATCACCACATATGAAAAATACCCAACCCTAAGCCCTTTTTATACAAGTATTAAACCGCTTTAGGGTTATAACATGTCGGCCATATGTTGGCCATAATATGTCGGCTACCATGTACAGTACTTTCCTGATCAGTCACCACAATCTAACAATCTCCCACTTGGGGACTGATCAGGCTCCACACTAAACAACAAAAATGTGACTCTAGATATATCACTAGAAGGTTTAACTATTGAACTTGAAACCTCTAAGAAAATGAAAGAAGAAACTAGGAATATTTAGTATGAATCATTTGAGAGGTTTCTTGAGATACAAAAAGAATAGGTTCCTATGAAATAAATGATTAAAGAATTTATAATAATTGGTGATGAATCTAGGTCTAAAAAGCAATCTTTTAGATTCCAAAGAAGAGGTTCATCCTATAAGGGTCATCAGATAATTGATAATTGCAGTGACTCAAAAAATGATGAGGTGTATGGGGAATTCTTCATATTGGAAGAAGATGAACCATAACTATCTCATGCAGTAGTAGAGAAGAATTTGTTTGAAGAAAACCTTGATGTTAACTTGGATCTTGTTAACAAAGTAGTAGAGAAGATTTTAAATGAAGGGTTGGACATATTATCCTCTACTCCACAATAATATAGTGACACTAAGATATCCATGGAGTTACGGATGGATCCCATGAAAGGGATAAGTTTCAAATATGGTAAGTCCCCTATTCTTCATTTAGTAGAAAATTCTTGTATTAGTTCTATGTTAGATAAGTCTTGTTTTATATATTTGTTATCTATTATTTTTTAGTTATCCAACCAACTAGTTTTAGAGAGACAACAATGGAAAAAAAAGAGGAAAGAGTTGAATAGGCTCATAGATCTACATTATAAGGAGACCCTTGAACAAAAACAAAAAATAGAAAAATTGCATGTGAAACTTAACAAGGTAACATCCCTTATTCCTGAATTAATGAGTTGTAGGTATGTGTCTCCTATATATGTCTTATTCCTTAAGGAACAACTATTGAATTACTAGATGACTTGCATCATGAGAGATAGGTCTCTATTATTGCACTTGACCCTCTTTAATTTTCCTAGGCTTTTTAATAATTCTCCTACAACCATTAAGATTTTTTTGTGTGAGTTCTTTCTCCATAATTTAGCAATCCCAAATGATAGAGTTTGGAATCCATTATTGTATGTTGGGGATATCTAATTGAGAGCTCTTATGTCTTGGATTCAAAATTAAATTAGTTAAGAATCCAAAGAAAATATATATAGAGAATTGGAAGAATAAATATCCCTCCATTTGACAGCAAAAGATAAGGATCCTAAAACTTGTTATTACAATTGGTTAAGGATTGCACCTTCAGACTAAGGCAGTAAGCTCATTTACCCACTTTGGAATGTAGCATTTGATGAGTATGATCAGTTAGCTAGTGTTGTGTTTCCTAAAGCCATGAACTCAATCTATTAGTATTAGATTAGTTTAACCAATGAAATAAGAGATAAGGAGTCACATTCGCCCCTTAATTTTAGCATGGAAAATTGGTGTGCACAATGGTATATCTCCTTGGGAAGAGAAAGATAGAGTTTTTGGATTCCACTTACATCTTAGCCACCTTTTATTATTTATCATTAGAAAATTTAGAGAGCTTAGACAATTATGATACAGCGGGGGAAGTGAATAGGTGGGAAAGACATAGGGAGACCAACCGATTTTGCTAGAGTTGTGCCAAGTGATGTGTTGAATAGAAATCAACTACTGACTATAAAATGACAACTAGACTCAAGAAATTTATGTTTTTTGTGGGACCAAAAAAAGGAAATTTTGTATTCTTTCCATTCTACATTGATGGGGTAGTGCTTCTGTAGCTATGTCATGAGGATAATGCTAAAGTAGGGGAAAATATATTTTGAATCTTTATCTTGGGTATGTGTTGCAAATTTTGTGTGTGATAATCTCTTGCAAGAAAGAGTAATTCATCATCAAGAAAAAAAACTACTTTGAAGATTCATAATGGTTCCACTATTTCCTATTAGTGCCAGTTTCTATTGTAGATTGAGTCAATTCATTTAGCAGTTGTTTTGGAGGAAATCTAGAGGCCATGGATTCCTATATTTTTGTGTATTTGAATGTGGTTTACTCTTGCATTAAATGTTGTTGTATCTCTTATAGCTAAAACTTTTTGTATCCCTAAATGGGAGGATCCTAGTTATTAGGAGTTTTGTTTTCTAGTTGTTTATGAATAAGTTAGAGTTCATGATTACTTGTAAGCTAGATGTTCAGGAAATCCTTTTTGTAATCTAGCAAGTAGTGAATACAAATTTTTTATTTTCATCTTGTTCTTATGTTTCCATGAATGAATTAAATTTTTAAGATCTTAGTCTTTGAGTTTCCAATTTAGTCACTCTTCTATGGGGAGCCACATGAAAGGTGAACTTAGGTCATGATTAAGTAGGAAGTATACTTAAAATTTCTTGAAGTAGTTATACTTTGTTGCTCCTACAACCACCTATTAATAGAGCCATTGTGTAAGGCCACTTTCCTAGTACCCTATTACAAATCTTATTAACATGAATGCGATCAGAGGTAGGAAGCATAAGGAGATGTGATGCCATGTTTCTATCTCTTGTTTATTAGAATGTGAATTTTATATTGTCACCATATGCCTTATGATAGAAAAATGGTAAGGAGGTTTTAGGATCTAAGTATGCATTAATTGGGATTTTCCTAATCAATAATTAACATGAGATCTTATTGAGATTGATATACATTTTAGTTATTGTTGTGCTAAGTATCCTATTTGGAATTACATTAGGTTGATCACCTAAACCCTATAGAATAAAGGCTCAAGGTGTCATAACTTAGAAACTATGTCAATGTGTTCATGATATTGTATGATCAATTAGGTTAATTGATTAAGGTGTTCATTGTGGAAAAATGAGTCAACATACACTCTTGCGAGTACTCTTAATAATTACAAACATAAACTATTATCCATTTGGATTAGGGCCTACTGAGTAGAACTTAGTATGATGTAAATTTAAAGAGCCAATTATTGTACAAGTAGTATTGGGGGAATATGTTATGATGGATGATAATTAAGATGAGGATATAATATATTAACTAACAAGATATAATGGATTTATCTAATGACTAGTTTTCAACCTATCTAGACATGATTGCAAACATCTTGACTACCCAACATAAGTGATTTTAAAGATATATGCCTTATCATGTGTTATCTCATACTGATATTGGGATATTGTTAGAAATCTCACCATGTTTAATTGAATAAAAGATACTAGTTGGGATGTTTACATCTAGGAAGATTTTATTTATGATATGTACTATGTGTTAGTTTGTGGTGACTGATCAAGAAAGTACTATACATACTTCATAAGTTCTTTTGGGCTCAAGGCATCACCTCAAAAAAAAAAATTGGGCCCTATTTATCAAGATTTTGGGCCAACATGTAATTATTAATTATAACCCTAAAGCGGTTTAATACTTGTATAAAAAGGGCTTAGGGCTAGGCATTGTTTCATAAGGTGATGCAAAAATTGGTTCTTGCGGCAGTATTGAGCTATAAGGGATTAAAAATTGTAATTAGGTTGTAATCATTGGATCATAATAATATAAGACTTGATTTTTGGTGGACATAGCCCAAGGATTGGGTGAACCACATTAAATCTTGGTGTCTTGTGTTCTTTTCTATGTGATCTATTATTTTTTGATATTGTTTATATTTGCATGTAATTTTTATTTTTGTCCATGGTCTAATCCTAACACTATGACATAATTCATATACTTGATGATTTAATAAGTATGGATTCAATATTCCATCACCATGATATAAAATGGAATATGATGTGATTGAGAATATAAATTTGATTGTGTTAGGGAAAGATCAATGTTGATATGCAAATTCTAATATTTTAATTTTTTAAATGCCTTATATGAAAATGATTAGAAAATAAAAGTTGATTATGATGTTAAGGTGAATTATTTAATATGAAATTGTCATGCACCTATATACATGCATTTATATGATTTTTCATTGGGCTACTAATTTTCAAGTTTACTATGTAGGCAATTGAATCATGGAAATTAATCAGGGAAACAAGGTCCAAACTTATGTGGATATAGTATAACCAAGGAAAATATTTGGAAGATTCAAAAGCCTTGTTGTGATGTGTTTATTTCTTCAATGTAAGTGTACATGTGTGTGTGGTAAATTTAATCTCATTAATACATTAGGTACATGTCATTGTAATGTTTAATATGTTTTCATGTGTCACTTCACACTTGCAATTCTCCATGTGTTGGTGACATGTCACCTAGGGTTTTGGTCATAAGGACACTTAATCATAGTCCAATTTTCATTAAATGTTTAAGTAAGTCCACTTGGAGAAAGGATAGGATGGGTCACCATCAATATAAATTCAAATTCAAACTTGACAAGGATTTTAGAGGGCCAATATATGGTCCCAAAGTGTCATTTTTTTTCTGAAAATAAGCCATCCATATATTAGCATAACATGTTAAGTGCCTAGATTTGACCATTTTAGTGCTTAGCTAGCCTAGGGGACCCCATAATGAATGCATTCTTCCACCAATTCAAAATTTTGGGTTGGACATTTCTACCAAAAATAGGATAGTAGAGAGTCCTTTTAGAGGATTGGTGGCAAACTAGTGGGGTGTTCGCCCAATCTCTAAGTTTAGAGACAACTAGGTTTTTGGAAGGAAAAATACAAAGGAGAAGGGAGCTCTTCATTAATTATTCTTTCCCTTTAGCTTGGATCAAGGTCAGTACCCTTTCCATGGCCTTCATTGAACTTGCTTAATGTGTTGAATTCTTGTTCATCTAGTGGTGGAAATATGTAATGTGTATATTGTTGAGTGAATTGTTATGTGTTATTATTGTGATGGATTTATCTTGAAACTTTTCTTTGGTTTTTTTAGTATAAATTTTAATGGGTGTGAAGGCTTCACTCACCCTTGGAAGGGTAGAAAGGCTTGGGTGAAAGGGTTAGTTGGGATCAATAATGAAGTTTAGAGATTTTTCTCTTGGAGAGGGTTTTGTTGTTCATAGAGTATGGGCTCCATTGAAGCCATACATTGATTTTTTTATTATGGGAGGTATAAGTATATTGATGTGATGGAAAAGATGTATTTTGATAGCTTTGAAGTGCCACTATGCAATAGCATATGTGTATGTGTATGTGTATGTGTATGTGTGTGTGTGTGTGTATGTGTATGTGTATGTGTCCCAAGACACAAGAAGAGGAGGATAAGATGTCCAAGGTACCCTATGCTTCAGCTGTAGGAAGTTTGATGTATGCTATGGTATGCACTAGGCCAGATATTGCACATGCAGTGGGAGTCGTTAGCAGGTATATGAGTCATCCAAGATTTTAGCATTGGAATGTTGTCAAGTGGATTCTCAGATATTTGAGAGGAACATCCAATAAGTGTTTACACTTTGGGGGCTCTACTACTGATTTACAGGGCTATGTTGACTCAGATTTGGCTGGGGATATTGATACCAGGCGGAGTACTACAGGTTATGTCTTTACTGTTGGTGGGGCAGCCGTGAGCTGGGTTTCTAGGCTACAAAAGATTAATGCTCTCTCCACTATCGAGGCAGAGTATGTTGCTACTACAGAGGCAGCCAAAGAGATGATATGGCTTCAGTTCTTCTTGGAAGAATTTGGACATCCTCAGAAGGATAATTATTTTTTCACAGATAGTCAGAGTGCCATTCATCTTGCTAAGAATTCAGCTCTGCATTCTAAGACCAAACACATACAATTGTGGTACCATTTCATTCGGTCAGTTTTGGAGGATGGACAGTTAAAGCTGGAGAAGATACATACCAATGAAAATCTAGCAGATATGTTGACAAAGGTTGTAACAAGGGAGAAGCTAAACTCCTCTTCAGCTTCAGTTGGTCTTTTAGACTAAATGTGAATAAAAGAACAGCAGAGTCTAGGGTGGTTTGATCCAGTGGGAGCCCCATGCGGTAGTTGTATTGCTATAGGATCAGTCTCCAAGTGGGAGATTGTTGTTTAGTGTGGAGCCTGATCAGTCCCCAAGTGGGAGATTGTTAGATTGTGGTGACTGATCAAGAAAGTACTGTACATACTTCATATTATGGCCGACATATGGCTGACATGTTATAACCCTAAAGTGGTTTAATACTTGTATAAAAAGGGCTTAGGGTTGGGTATTTCTCATGTGTGGTGATACGAAATTGGTTCTTGCGGTGGTATTGAGCTGTAAGGGATTACGGATTGTAATCAGGTTGTAATCACTGGATTATAATAAGATCGGACTTGCTGTTTGGTGGACGTAGCCCAGGGATTGGGTGAACCACGTTAAATCTTGGTGCCTTGTGTTCATTTCTGTGTGTTCTATTATTTTTTGTTATTGGTTATATTTGCATGTAGTTTTTATTTCTGTCCGTGATTTATCCTAACAAGTGGTATCAGAGCCTGGTTTTGGCCTGGTCATGGGTTCAAATCTCCCCGGTTCCTTCCCGACCCGCGTAAGTACCTGGTATGCACGTCGAGGGGGAGATTGTTGGGTGATGCAACATGCTCCCCTGCCCACAGGTGGTTAATTATGTGGTGTTCCATGTTCACTAACAGTCATGGCTTTTGGTGCAACGGTAAATGGGCCCTACATGTGTATGTGTATGTGTATATTTATATTATTTCTATATGGAGCCTAATTAGACTTGGAGGTTTATTCAGTGTGGTTTTCTCCCCATATTATATCTATGGGGGTTTGGAGGTAGTGCCCTCAAGATGAGGTCAAGGGGTAGTGACCCTGCATGGTCCTGGGGAAATGCCCTAGGTGTGCTCTCTATTGCAGTACAAGGTGGGGTCGAGGGAAAAAAACTTATATAGAAAGGCTTAGGGTTTGGGATTTTCATAATGTGTGATGAGAAAATAAATTCTTGCAATAATATTGAGCTATAAGGGTTTATAGATTGTAATTAGGTTATAATCACTAGATAATAATAATATTAGACTTGTTGTTGGTGGACATATCCCAAGGATTGGGTGAACCACATTAAATCTTGGTGTCTTCTGTTGTCTTTTATGTGATCTACTATTTTTTGTATTGGTTATATTTGCATGTAACTATTATTTCTACCTGATTTTAATCCTAACAAGTGGTATTAGAGCCGGATGGTCATCATTTTTTTAGCAATCCTCTAAAAGAAGGTCTCATAGTTAAATGGGAGTCTCACAATTGAGTGGGAGTGATGGCAGATGAGGGTAAGTTGAGGGTTGACAAGTTTAATGTGTAGAAAGAAATGACAAATGACAACTATGATCTTTTAATAAAAAGAAACTTGGAAGCATTTGATTATGTCTAACACCATTGGTGGCATTTAATATTACAAAAGTGAAGATGACAAAAGAGTTGATGAAAACTCTAGTGAAACTATATGAAAAGCCCCTTGCTTCACACAAGGTATTTCTCATAAAATGTTTATTTAATATGAAAATGATAGAAGGTAGATCGATTGTGGATCATTTAAATGAGTTTAGTGCTATTACAATTCAGCTAAACCAAAAGAGAAAAAAGAGGCAAATGTGATAAGTAAAAAATTTGAAGAGGATGCTTTGCTTCTATCTTTAGAAAGTGTTGATAATTCATGGGTTTTAGGTACTACATGAGGTAAGACATGTTCCAAGGCTGAGTAGGAATTAAATTTCAGCAGGGCAACTTGGTGATGTGGGTTATGTAGTTACTTTTAATGATAAAAATTGGAAGGTTTAAAAAGGATCCCTTGTAGTAGCAAAAGGTGTGAGAGTAGGAACCTTATATCTTTGTATAGGTCATATCGGTCCTTCTACTTTGATTGTTTTAAAGAAAAATGAATGTCCAAGAACAGTTACTGCAATTGAGCAAGAAGAACAAATAGTTGTTATATATTTTGATATAGTGCTATGGGACAATAGACTTGGGCACATGAGTGAGAAAGGTATGAAAGTAACTCATTCAAAGCAAGTTTTACCTAGTCTAAAATGTGTCAATATGGATTTCTATGAAAGTTGTGTGTATGAAAAATAAAAGAGAGTGAGTTTTGTGAAGGCTAGGAAGGAAAATAAAAGTGACAAATTAGAGCTTGTGCATACAGATGTATGTGGACCAACTTAGGTATCTTCCCTTGGTGGCTCTCATTATTATATTACATTTATTGATGATGAAACTAGAAAATTATGGGTTTATTTCCTTAGACAAAAATTTGATGTATTTCAAACTTTTAAGAAATGGAAATGCTTCGTTGAAAATGAGACTGGCAAGAAATTAAAATGTCTTAGATCTGATAATGTTGGTGAGTATTGCAGTCATGAATTTGAAGATTATTTCTCCACTAATGGTATTTTTTGATAGAAAATTGTTCCAAGGAATCCTTAGGAAAATGGAGTGGTTAAACACATGAACAGGACTATAATTGAGCATGCATGAAGCATGAGGTTGCATGCAGGGTTACCCTTAAACATGTGGATGGAGACCATGAATACTATTGTATATTTGATTAATAGAGGTCCCTCTACTCCTTTGGGTTGTGGTATTCTAGAGGAAGAATGGACTAGTAAGAAGGTGAATAATTCTTTTCTTAGAACCTTTGGTTGTGAAGCATTTGGCCATATACATTCTGAAAATATAGTCAATATGGAAGCTAAGTCAAAGAAATGTGTATTTTTTGGATATTGCACCAATGAATTTGGTTATAGGCTTTGGGATTTTTAAATTTTTAAAATTATAAGAAGCAGGGATGCCATATTCAATGATGTGTTGTACAAAGATATTTTAAAATTAACATTGAGCTCCATAACATAACCAAATTGCATGACACAATACTTAAAGGAAAATAAACTAAGTAAAATTTATTGCACAAGCGTACATGAGAAACCAAAATCTAGAAGTGAGAATTTTGCTCTTTCGATTTTGTATGGGGATAAAAAAAAAATTATGCCACTATCAAATACAGTCCATTAAGATATTCAAGAGGAATAATCCTTAACAAATCTTTGAAGTAAGAAATCAATAACATAATAAAATCTCTTGAAGATAAAACCTAAACAATCACTTAATTTAATAATATATATGATATGCATGTGAGGACTCATGATAGTCACATACCTAATGAAGTGGCTTAACACATCATGTTCAAAAAAATTATTTATTATATATTCCCAGGCAACATCACCTTCATAATGGGTTACATACCCCTTTTTTAAACAAAAACATATATAGTAAATAAATAAGGATGACCTCAGGAGAGGAGCCCCTTTGAGTCAACAACCCTTTCTTTACACACTTCACCTCTCCCTTGGGTGGTGAAAAAAGGTATGCAGGGAGAGTATAGGGGGACCATAACCCCTCCACAACCTCCTTCTCATCCTTAGGCACTTTCTCCAACTTGTGCACTTTGTTCAAGGTAGTGGCCTCTTTTAAAACTCTACCCTATGTAGATTACTCTCCTCTAACCCACACCAATTTATCCCACATACCACAAGAAAAGTAATGGAAAAAGTACTTTCCATAAGTGCATAAACCTAGTGAATGTGCCTAAAGGGGGAGGCACATAGATGTTGAGGTATGATTTAGTGGGCCTCGCAAGGATAGAATGAAATAAAGGGAGAGAAGTTATAATTTAAAATAGTCAAAAGGAGGTTGAGTGTTAGGGGAATAAAGAAAGGTGGCACTTGGATGGTTGGGTTGAGCACCCGAGCCAAGGTGAGGATGGGCCACATGCCTAGGAGGAAGTGAGGCATGAAGAAGTTTAATTAGTAGATAATGGGTGTTAGGAGATTAGAAACAATTAGAATAATAAGGAATATAGTGCTAGTTTTGGGTGGGGCCTAGGGCCATCTGGATATTGGAGGATAGAAGTATGGTAGGAGTAGTAGTTGTTGTGTTAATAATTGTGTTGTTGCCAGACAATTTTGGTAGGTAATTAAACATTAATGTTAGTTGGGTGTTAGAAATGTATGTTGAAAAGGGTTAGTGATAGGTAATTAGATAATTAGTATGTAGATAATAATTAGTAATAAGTGTAATGGATTAATGGTTTGGGAAATATGTTATGGATTATACATGTCATCTCTTACACAAGTAATTATTTTTCTTATTTAATGTGGATGTTTAATTTAGTAATTGGGAAGCGTGAGAGATATTATAATGGATAGATGTAAACTTATGGATAAGGTGGCATTTTGTTAGAAGTAAAATCGAATTATAACTAGTTGATGTAATTTTGGTGTAGGTTAGTAATACTAGGGATAGATTATTGTTAGTATTTGGTAAAATGGCATATTACTATGATTAGATAAATAATTTAAATAATGTGGAAAAAGGTGAAAGGTAGTGATATTGATTAGTTATAACTTATAGGTATACAAAGGGGAGGTATAATGTGTGATAGTTAATAATTAAATGGTATATTATATTAATTCAATATAAATGTCTAACCCTTATTCATTAGATATTTTATATGTTATGTGTATATAGGTGTGTGTGTGTGTGTGTGTGTGTGTGTGTGTTACAAATGATATAAATGTTGGAGTTATATATTCAAATTCTTATACCATGGAGTAAATTGCCATTCAACAATTCAAACAATATTATACACCTATAATTCGAATGATTCAATGGATGGTGGTGGGTTACAAGGTCCAAACAACAAGAACAAGTAATACACAAGATTCACAATATTCCAATGTAAGGAAGTAACCTACAAAGCCTCCAACACCTAAGATGGCTAACCAAGACTTATGCCATGTTCCAAGATAATGTAATGGTCTTAAAATACCAAATATAAGATGACTCAATTTTTTTTAGTGCTCTCAACAAAACCCAACACTCTCAACAAAACCCAACACTCCAAACCCAACACTAGCCTTTCTAGGCCTTAACCTCAAATCATAACAGCACCGATGGTTTTTAGCCCTTAACTCCAAAACTTTCAAAAGGACCTTGAAAATAAAAACCAGATCTAGATACCCTTTTTAGATATATATAACATATATAAAAATTAAGGGTGGTTGTTTTGGACCAATATTCGTTTTCTTCACAATAGCCCTGTCTTTAAAGACACAGAAGAGATCACTTTACAAAGGAAGTATATGATAAACTTATTCCAAAAGTTTATAACCTTCCAAAATTTCATAAAATGGATCCAATTAGAGGAATATGCAACTAATTTTAATGTATGGTCTTAGTAAACACAAAAGCCTTAAATCATGCCCTTAAACCCTCAAAATCTAGGGCTTCATCAAACTCTACTCATCCAGTACTTTCTTCAAGATATAAAGATTGGAACACATTTTCTTTGACATGAATAGATGAATTCCAACATTAAAATATCCCCTCCTTAAGGCCAAACTCCTACTATTGCAACAAACCAAGAAATTTCAATGCAAAATGCTTCAAATCAGCATGGTGATCACCAAGAAACTCATCTCCTTCCTTCACAAATGCATGTTATAGGGTTATTAAGGTATAATACAGATTTAGTTAGTGTTGGAAATGAGAATAGAGTAACTAAGAGGGGGAGGGGGTGAATCAGTTACTACAAAAACTTTTCGCAGTCCCTAAGATGTCTAAATATACCTTTGAACTGATTAATAAAATGTTGAAACTTGATAATGCAGCAAATGATAAATATTAAGAACAGATATGATATCATGCACAAAGTATTTTAGCAATTAAGAACACAAGAGACACTAGTTTTAACGTGGAAACCCAATATGGGAAAAATCACCAATGTAACTTTTTTTTCACTCTTTTGAAGTGAGCCCTATAAGGAGCCAACCCTGTTAAAGGTTACAAAAACACACTATTAGGTGTGATAATGTTAAAGGATTTAATCACCCTGTTAGGAGTGGCCTTGCTAGAGGTCTTTAGAACAATTCAACTAAACTGTCACCTTGTTAGAGAATTTATTGAATGGCTGTTAAACCAACTCTGTTAAGAGATTTTGAATACACTATTACAATGGTTAGAAAGCAACAATGAAATGACTTGATATAATGTGCACCTTATCTTTGCTAATTGCAGATCTTTGTTATGCTTGACTGGATCCTTACTGATCAAATATAACTTTGCAGCTCCTTTAACACATTTGATCCTCCGTCAGACTTTTCTCAACATTCGCCTCTTCATACTATAATTCGCATTCATAACTTTTTCATAATCACACACTTTAATTCATAACTTGAATGACCATATATACCTTTCAAATTATCTTAGTCGTCTCAAATCACTGACTAAAACAAACAATTACAATAGTTGGCTAGAAGTAATTAATTAGCAAATCCCTATTTTGGCCGACCCTGCACGGTGAACTTTGTTCAGAAAATAATTCATGTGTTAACCGACTGAGCTTAGTTGATACAGTGAATGTTGTGACAAACCATCAATTGCCAAGAGAATTCGGTAATTGCTGAGTTTCCTGAGATAACCGAGTGAGCTCGGTGGAAAATAACCCTTGGAAATCGAGTGAAGCTCAGTTAACATTGACTTTTCCATAATTCATTTGATGATTGAGTGAGCTTAGTGGAAACTACCCTTTGGAGACCGAGTGAATCTCGGTTAACACTGGCTTTTCACATTTCCTTCATTGACCGAGTTATCTCGGTTAACACTGTCTTCCACATTTCCTTTGATGACCGAGTGAGCTCGGTTGGTACTGTAAATTGCATTGCAGACTGTCTGAGCTTGCTGAACTTGAGACTAATGACTGATATGACATTTGTGTGACATCAAGGACAACATTATCCAACAGTTATTTTCATTCCATGAGAACCATGAATCCATTAATGGAATGACCATTCTTTTAAGGTTTTTGTCAATACTACTTTAGGAAAATCTAAAAATGTTGTTGCAATCAGCACTAATGAATGCAAAAAACTACTTAGAATCCCTTAAACCAAGTATGAAATGAAGTATATAAACATGTATCAATACCCCTAGTTCATTCAAGATTCAATAGGTTTCAAACAACACCAAAAACAAAGAGCAAACTCATAAAAATAGAGACTTTTCTTATCTAATCTGTGAACAATCTGTACAAAATGTTATTATCTTTCTATACAAGTGTTGCTCCACAATATATAATGTTTCTTATAACCTTCCTAACCACCCTTGGTTGGTTTAGGAATGATTAGGAGCCTAAACATAAAGAAAACAACTTTCCCTCCTAAATCCAACTAACCATTTTAATTCAAAATTTGAATTGACAACATGACAAATTTTAGATTTTTAAAACATTTAAACTAATCTAACCTTGCCAAATGACTTAGATAGTCTTATTGAGCATTCCTAAATTCTAATCTATCCTATTATGATCCCTTTTACATCCTAATGGCCATTTAGTCTCTTTTTAAGCCTTCAAAACCTGAGATTTACATATTTTGCACTTTTACGCCATAATAGGTTTTAAAACTTCCCACTTGATTCTCACCATGATATAATTGGTTTGTCTTCATGCTTGGAGTTTTTTGGTTGTCCTTGTTTCCCTGAAGTGCCCTTGCACCAATCAATTATATATGCATTGTAAAATAAGGAATGAATATGACTCATAGAATGGGGTAAATGTGTCCAAGCCACCATTGCACTCCATAGTTATAAATATGTGAATTGGAAGATGTAATTGTCATACATATATATATATATATGATCATTAGTAGGTCCTTATGTATGAAGATATAATTGGAATAGGGGTATTATTAACTCTATCCTCATATTACTAATATAATGTTATTAAGCATATCATGTTAAACTAAATGGTTAGACTAGTACGACCTTGGGTAGATGGAACTAGTTATTCCATGAACTAAAACTTGACTTGTGTAAGGAAATATATTCACCTTTAAAATAAAATAAAAATTAGTTTTTTTTTTTTGCCTTGTAAACTTTGGGAATGACACATTGGTTGTTTCCTATAGCATAGATGCACAACTAGGTTTATCATTTGCAACATTTTTTGGGCTCTTCACATAGGATAGGCTATCTTTATCCATCATTTTGAGATTATTAGATGTTTAGGAACATTTCCATTCCCCTTCTAACACATAGGTTCTATCATGTCCCCTTTTCAAATAATTAAAAAATAATAATCTTTGCTAAGGCAGGCAGGCCCAAGAAAGTGAGGTTTCGGAAAAAGGGGGTTAATCTTTGGAAACCGTTGGACTAATAAATGAAAATTATTATTAAAATATGTTTCATTAACCTCTCTTGGACGTGAGTTACAGTTATGCCCTCTTTTAAGGGGTTTGGAGGCATTTTGGCCAAATTCCATAACTTGATTTTGCTCATTTCTTTGTTATTCTTCAGAGGCTGCCAAACCTGTGGAGAAGGAGACCCAAGAATGGGAGTTTGCAGGTTTCCAAGGAGACCCAAGAATGGGAGTTTGTAGGTTTCTAGGAAGGCTAAATATGGGAGTTTGAAGCCATTCCATGTGCATGCTCATATAGAGTTTGCCTTTGTGCTGAATAGTGCAGATTTGTGAGTTTTTGGGGTTGTTTTTTTTGGTATGAGTTTGGTGTTTTCAGTAGAGTATTTCATATCAGTTTGGGTTGCTGCTGTATTTTAGACTTTAATATGTTAAAATAGAGCTGAATATATGTATTGGGATGTGATTAAAATTTTGAGATAGTTTATTAGTGTTTTGTGGTGTTTTCGAGCATTTTTGTGTTAATTTCGGGAGCCCGAAGAGCATAGTTTTTGTCCTACATTTGTGAGTTGTTGTGTAAAGGCTATAAAAATCTGGAAATGTAATTTTGTAGGCTTTTATGCTGCTAAAATTTCTATAAAAATTTCCATTTTCAGATTTATTAATAATAGGTGAAGCTGTGAAGCTTTTGGCACCATTTTTGGCATACCCGATTTGGGGTTTCTTGAGAAATTTGGAGGATCTTTGTGATATTAGTTGTTTGATCTTAAAGATCTGATTAAAGGTTGGAAATATCATAAAAAATCAGTAAAGAGACATTTCAGTGGTATCAGAGCCATGATCTTGCCAGCCTGAGGGTTTGTAGAAGTTGCATGTCAGTTTTGACAACTACCCAGATCTTGCATTTCAATTTTTAGAACTACCCAAATCTTGCATGTCATAATTTATGGTTGCATGTTGCTTCTAATAAGCTGCATGTCAAAATTTATGGTTGCATGCTACTTATAATAATTTTCATGTTAGTTCTTGGTGAATTTGGTGGTTGTAAAAGTTTGCATGTCAGTTTTGACAACTACCCAGATCTTGCATGTCAGTTTTGACAACTACCCAGATCTTGCATTTTTGACAACTACCCAGATCTTGCATGTCATAATTGATGATTGCATGTTGCTTCTAATCAGCTGCATGAAAAATTTTATGGTTGCATGCTACTTCTAATCATTTGCATGTTAGTTCTTGGTGAATTTGGTGGTTGCATGTTGCTTCTAATCAGTTGCATGTCAAAATCTATGGTTGCATGCTACTTCTAATCATTTGCATGTTAGTTCTTGGTGTTTGAAGAAGTTATATCCTATTGGGGTTACACTCTACTTTATCCAAAATAGATAGGTATAGTGCAGAGTCTTAGAGGACGCGATCTTGGACAATTGATATCCAGAGTCAAAACAGTAAAAAGGATAGTTATTTAGACATTCGAGATAAACTTATGAAAATAAGCCATGACATGTCTGAACAGTTGGTTGAGCACTACCATATAATGAATGACATGTTGTCTGACCCAGCTAAGGTGGATAAGTTGACTGGATTTCTATTTGGCAGATTTTCTCACAGGACAGATGACACAATTCCCAAGAACTTGCATGAGGAGTTTGAGAAACTAGCTGATAGCCAGGTAGAGGTCTCAGATTCTAATCTACCACAGGAGGTGGTGGGAAAGGATATTACACAGATTGATAGTAACAATCAACTTGATACTCAAATTGAGACAATTGTTTACAGGTCGTCAAAGGGTGATGCCACAGGTATTCAGGATGGTATAGTTACAATAGGCAGTGACTACAGTGTAGTGGGTTCAGATGATGATTATGAGGATGTTGTTGTGCAGGATGGTGAGATACCTGGTAGAGATGAGCAGACATTGAGCATTCATGACTTTGCTGAGAAAGAGTACCAGGCACAGTTAGATGGTTCATCACATGAGGTTGAGGCTGGTAGTACTTCACATGATTTGTCTAGCTAGCTGAAGGTGAAAAAAGATAGTATTGTGACTTCATTATCTCATCATGACAAGTATGTGGATTTAGTTGGTATTGGTCATATTACTCAGCTGAGGAGTTTGCTTGAGTTACCAGTTGATTCTAGTTTACGAATATCCACTCGAGATTGTTATATTGGCATTTGGGATTCAGTTGACTGGAGATCTTTAACACTTTTTGGTAGCAGTGATTGTTTGGGTGCTATCATGGATTTCATTAGTAGATTGCACGGTGTTGTCTTTTCTTGTACCAGGAGCTTATCCAATGTTGGTATTAGTTTTTATACACCGTGTTGGGCTTTGTTCATATATCCAGTCAACCATACTTGCTGGAATGTGTTGATGATATTTCATATTTGGTAGTGTGTACATATGTGTCCCAGGATCATATTGGCATTGATGACATCCAGGAGGATGCAGTGGGTAGTTTTAAAGACTTAGTTTCCTTGGGTACAGAGGATTTGGATAGCAGTGCTAATGTTTTTGATACTCTGTATGTTGATATGAGCTTTAGATTTGATTCACAGGATATGGATGGTAATACTCTAGAGACTAGTAACTTTGAGGATACTCCTTTCGATAGTGCATCAGAGGAGGTTTATAGGAGACAATCAAGCCAGTGCCATCATGTGTCTAATCAGTTGAGAGTTAGTGACCAAGACATTGCTATCACTTGCCAAAATTTTGATGCTGCTCGTTAGTTGTTAACAGTTTATGGATGGGGTTCTACTAGTGATGAGCAGGAAGGTAGTTATCTTTCCTTGATAGAGATCCACTCTTTATGGGAAGCTATTCAGATTTTGAGACAGAATTATATGCAGTTGGTAGCTGATAGAGATTATCTTATGGAGTGGGGCAGTACAGCATATGATGCATTTTTGGCCAAGGAAGATGAGGTGAGTGAGCTTACTGAGCAGCTTGAGGTGACTTCTGAGATTCTTGAGAGTACACAGTTGGCTTTCAAGGAGTCACAATTTCATTTGGCTAAGGTGACCATGGAGTTAGAGCTGCTATAGTCTTTACTTGATTCTATACAGTCACAAGCTGTGGTGTTTGGTGATCCGAGGATGTCCATGGCTGAGATTGTTAGAGACAGTGGAGATGGGGATGCATCCATCCTTGATACTAACATTGGCATATCAGGTTCATTCCCACTAGAGTCAGGTTCAGTTGAGTTGGGTGTTGTAGCAGATTGTTGTATGCCTGACATGGTGGTGGCCTCTAGTACTGATGGCACAGAGACTAGAGATGTATCAAAGATCGTGTGTGATGTTGGTGAGTCGACAGTTGCCATGGTTCCTACTAGTAATACTACTCCCTTGGTGATATCTTTGGAGGTAGTAGTCAGTTCCAACATGGTTAATGATCAATTGCCATTAGTTTCATCTGGATTATAGTCTGAGCCACTAACTAAGATTGGCACATTCTATCGGCATTACACTATGAGGTACGCTCATCAATTTACCTTTGATGACCATGTTGATGAGATTATGATACAGAGATGTACTTTGGTTCCTAGTGCTTATCATCAGTTATGGAATAGTTTGATGCCTCAGGATGACAGTTGTGATGGGCACGACATGGCGATAGGTCCTAAAGTTGATAGCTTGATAATACATGACTTAGAGTAGGAGTTTTGGAGTGATGCTTCAGCAGGTGTTGTTATTGATTCTACTCCTTTGGCTATGACATCTCCTGACTTAGCTAGTGATCAGTCATAGTGGGTTATATCACTTGTTCATGGTGAGTTGTTGACTGAGGTTGGTTTCTTTAATCAACATTATATTGTAGGGTATGTACATCAGTTAGCAATTGATCCTTGTGTTGAGGAGTTGATGGTAGGAAAATTTGGTTTAGGTTCCATTTCTTGTTGTTTATCTTGTGATGGCTTTTCACCATTAGGGGTGCATGGGAGTTATGGTTATGAGATAGTGGCCGATGATCTACAGAGTTTTGTTGACTGTAGGAGTTGTACAATGTGTGGATTATCCATACTTGGTATAGTTTCATTTCAGAGCATTCACCATTGTTGCAGAGTTGGATTGTACATTACGTATAGGCCAATGGAATGCATTGATGGTATTTACTGTGTTGGTAGTCCACTTTACTTGGGTTTTGATGTTCTAAGAGTTTGTGTCTCATGGGTTTTTGACTATGGAAGTTGTGATTTTGGAGTTTGGTTGAGCTATAATTGTCAGTTTGATTATGGATTCCTCTTGGTCATATTGCAGAGGATATTGCAGGAGCCTGTGTTAATTGGTAGTAGTATAGTTCATGACTACATTTGGGATCCAGGTGGATTGATTGGTTTATTGTTTAGCCATTTCTTGAGGACAAGCAATTTTTGGGAGGGGAGGACTTGTCATGTCCCCTTTTCAAATAATTAAAAAATAATAATCTTTGCTAAGGCAGGCAGGCCCAAGAAAGTGAAGTTTCGAAAAAAGGGGGTTAATCTTTGGAAACCGTTGGACTAATAAATGAAAATTATTATTAAAATATGTTTCATTAACCTCTCTTTGATGTGAGTTACAGTTATTCCCTCTTTTAAGGGGTTTGGAGGCATTTTGGCCAAATTCCATAACTTGATTTTCCTCATTTCTTTGTTATTCTTCAGAGGCTGCCAAACCTATGGAGAAGGAGACCCAAGAACGGGAGTTTGCAGGTTTCCAGGGAGACCCAACAATGGGAGTTTGCAGGTTTCTAGGAAGGCTAAGGATGGGAGTTTGAAGTCATTCCATGTGCATGCTCATACAGAGTTTTCCTTTGTGTTGAATAGTGCAGATTTGTGAGTTTTCGGGGTTTTTTTTTGGTATGAGTTTGGTGTTTTCAGTAGAGTATTTCATATCAGTTTGGGTTGCTGCTGTATTTCAGACTTTAAGATATTAAAATAGAGCTTAATATATTTATTGGGACGTGATTAAACTTTTGAGATAGTTTATTAGTGTTTTGTGGTGTTTCCAGGCATTTTTGTGTTAATTTCGAGAGCCCGAAGAGCATAGTTTTTGTCCTACATTTGTGATCTGTTGTGTAAAGGCTATACAAATCTGGAAATTTCATTTTGTATGCCATTATGCTGCTGAAATTTCTGTAAAAATGTCCATTTTCATATTTAT
This sequence comes from Cupressus sempervirens, assembly GCA_028749045.1. Taxonomy (NCBI): domain Eukaryota; kingdom Viridiplantae; phylum Streptophyta; class Pinopsida; order Cupressales; family Cupressaceae; genus Cupressus; species Cupressus sempervirens. Next base: position 363,830,439 of record CM053786.1, on the reverse strand, counting down.
TAATAATAGGTGAAGCTGTGAAGCTTTTGGCACCATTTTTGGCATACCCGATTTGGGGTTTCTTGAGAAATTTGGAGGATCTTTGTGATATTAGTTTTTTGATCTTAAAGATCTGATTAAAGGTTTGAAATATCATACAAAATCAGTAAAGAGACATTTTAGGTTCCCACTTCAAGAAAATTCCAAGTATTTGGTAGTATTTTGGTAAGAGACCTAGTTGTACTCTTTGGAGTGCCTAGTTAATATTTTATTTGCAAGTCTATACAAAGGTGTAGATCCCTCTTGTAAGCCCATGTTTTGGGGTATAATAGAAGATGCAAGGTCACACTACATCAAATTTTCATAATCAAGTGAGAGCTCTACATCATAGAGTTACTAACTTAGTCATTGATGCATTGAGAAGACTTGATGCTCTTTGTTGATCAAGATGAAGGTTGATGTTCTTAGTTTTGAAAATCAAGGAGCTGTCTAATATTGACCCCTTTTTTTTTAAGGTGTGGGGAGAGTGAAGAGCACCAAATTTATTAGTTAAACTAGGTAAGTATTATGAGCATTTCATTCAAGAAGGTATGTTTTTCAAAGAAATTTAGTTGTGCATACCAAGAAGCTCTATGATGTTTAATTTGATTAAAGAAAAGCATTGTGGAGGTTTGGCTGGACATTTTGGAATTAAGAAGACATTGAGTATGTTGAAGGATATGTATTATTGTCCATAGATGTATAAGGATATTTAAAATTTTTTAAGGAGTTGTGGAATTCATCAAGTTGAAAAAGGAGTAAGTCATAATATTGGATTGTATACACCTATTTTTGATCCTAAGAAACCTTGGAGTGACATCAGTATGGATTTTTTCCTTGTATTACCTGACACTAAGAGGGTATGATTCCATATTTTTTATTGTGGATATATTTTCTAAGATGGCACATTTCATACCATGTAAGAAGACATTAGATACAATGCACATTGCTGCTATTTTCTTCAATGAAATTGTTAGATTGCATGGATTAACAAGAAGTATTATTTTTGACATGAACAATAAGTTCATTGCTTACTTTTGGAGGACTTTCTAGAATAAGGTGGATATTGAGTTGAAGTTTAGTTCTACATTACATCCACAGACATATGGATAGACAAAGGTTGTGAATAAAAGATAGGGTATTTTTATGAGATCTTGAGGAAGTTTGATAGTGGTAATGCTTATAAAGTTGAATTACTTAATGACATTCATATATCTCCTATATTCAATGTTGCTGATTTCAATAAGTATCATGAGACATATAATGAATTTATTGTTCTGGATGATTATCCTAAGAATTAGATTGAACATGTTGAAAAAATAATAGACCAAATAGATGGTAAAAGCACAAGAGTAAAAAATTGCTATGAATATTTGGTGAAATGGAAGAACAAGCTAGTTGAAGATGCTATAGGCATTTATCAATCTAATATGGATTTATCTTAGGTTGTGACACTTGCATGATTTAGGAGAATCATTTGTTTTAACTCTAGCTGTCTGATGAACAATTATCTAGTCTCATCTTGTAATCCTACCCATGTTTGTTCATTCTACATGTTATTTCCAAGTTTCATTTGGTCTTGAGCTACAATTTCTACCAAGTTGTTCAATGTTGGTCAAGTTGTTTAGTATTAGTTGCATTGTTTAGTACTCACTAAGATGCCTAGATTGACTAGGTCTTTTAGTGGATGATTATTTCGTGATATGTTGAGTGAACCTGATATTTATTGATGCTTAGTTCCTTCTTTGACCCATTTTTTTGTGATTGGTTCTTAGTATGATATGACTTATGTATTTAATTTTGATCATGAATTTAATGTAAGGATATTGTCTTGGGATGTTTGAAGAATGTTTTAAGGTTAGATTATCTATCATGTAATGATCTAGAATCTTCCTCTATAAGCCATTTTGGAAAGTATAAATAGGGGGTTTTAAAGTTTAGGTTAGGTATCACTTATTGAGTCTAGATTAGAATGTGAAGTAGAAGAGATGGAAGTCCAAATTAAGAACCTATAAAAGCTTTAAGTATAGGAATTCATAAAATATTGTTCATAGTAACATAAAAGGCCTTATATCTAGGCATTCATGTTGATAATTCAATGAATTAATAAAGTATTTCTTGTTATTTCATTCCTTGGTGTTGTATTCTATGTTATTTCTTTTCATTTGTGTTACTCAACGAGGTGGTTAGAAAGTTAGGAGAGCCTCTTTCCCTAGCTATTCATCTCCCTCCTTATGTCCCTCATGAATTTCAATGCTAAATTAATTACTTATAGTAAAGACTTCTGAAGCTTGTAGTGATAAGGGTCAATCCAAGGATGCAAAGGTCGCTCAACTGTCAGCATCAAAAGTAGTGAAGACCAAACAAAGAAAACCTAATAGATTTACCAAGGAGTGGATTGATTAGTTCCATGGATCCTCAAATAGTATTAGTACAAATGATCATAATGTGAGGTATCCATATGCTTATTACAAGGATTCATATACCTAGAGACCAATTGTTATGATCTATTCATGTTTTTAGTAGTAACAAATTCGAAAAGCCACCATCTTTGAACCCATGGGAAAGGAATTTGGTGAAGCTTACATTTCCAAAAGTGTATGTGGATGTGGACTTGCTGAAGGCTATCATTACTTCCTACAATCCTATGACAAAATATTCTTATAAAAAGGATAGGAGCATGTTATGCACACTGGATTGTGCCTCCTTCATTGAAGAATTTGGGCTGAAAGGAAAAATGAATGTGGAGATCAACATTCAAGAGTTCCAAGAAAATTTTGACAAAAAACTAAAGTTTTACACTAGAAAGGTAATGTTGCATCATATTCCTTATGAGCTCAAACTAGTGCAAGAGATACCAAAGAGGGTGGAGAAGATGCTCCAAGAGAATTCCTTCTTACTTATTTTTAAAATAAATTCAATGGCTTCCATAAGGTGATTAGAACTTATGGTTCAAATGTTTTGTATGGAAGAGTTTGTTTTTGGCTATCAATATTCAAGACTAGTATACAAATATTGAATATGACTATGTTTGATATATTATTGAGAAAATGAAAGAACAAATTTAGTCTTATTATAGAGTTGAGATGGAGAGCTTCAAGTTCCACCATTACTCATTGATAATGCATATGATTTTATATATGTAAATTGCATTCACTAGTCCTAATTTCATTGATCATACTTTAGACCTTGATGGTGCTCTACCAATTTAGCTTTGGACCTAGTATGGGATAGTCATTATTATTTTTTAGTTCTTTGTCATTTTTTAATAATTTGAGCTATCTTGTTATGAGGATGTTGGGGGTCCTACAAGTTAAGGTTCTAGAGACTTTGAGAAAAAATTTGAGGTCTGCCTTAAGCCATGATGATTAAAAACTAGACCATAATTGGGGGGATGTGTTTCTATTTAAAAAATATTTAGTTGTGAGAGGTTTTCTTTGTCCTTGACTCCTACAAATATTCCCAAAGTACATACCTACTAGGATCAGAATAGTATAATTAATTTGGAAAATTATTATGATGGATAGGGAATACTTCTAGGCCACAAGTTACACAAAGGGAGCTTCCTCTGTAGATTCTTTAAAGTTAGTTATTTCTCAATTTGGAAGGAAGCCACATATCAAATGCATGAATTATTAAGGAAATATAACCTATCTCCTACTCCTTATAGGATCTATGATAGTGAGGAAGTGGTTAGACTATTATAGAAAAAGGTTAATTTAATTTTGTTTATTAAATTATCTTTCTCCCTTCTTAAGATTATTTTTTGCTTTCTCTATTTAATAATTATTTTGTAATTATTAAATAGCTTTCACCTTTAGGTTACCCTTTGTAGCTTATTAGGTTATCCTTTTCAAGTTTCGATCTCCTTTTATAAGGACTAATCTCTTCTTCATCTAAATATATAATTTGTGTATTTTTAAAGGAAACCCTTACCTCTTCTTGTCTTTTTCTTCTTTGTGATATGGTTTCTACATGTAGCTATTCGAGGGCTTCATGGATTTGATTTACATAGTTTCTCAAATCCTTCATGGCATCATAGCCATAGCTACTATAGCTTGTTCACTATTTGGAGAAAAGGGGGGAACAAGGTTTTGATGGATCAAATCTAGAGTTTTTTGGGTATTTCCTAAGAAAATAGGGGGTTCACTAATTTTTGGAATAGTTTGAGACCAAACGGACTTCATGGATGGATCCAATAGATGTCAAAACCCCTCTTTTCATATAAAGTTTGTTTGTTTTGGACAAGGTTGATCCAGGAGTCAAAAAAAAAAAATTCCTAATAGGGCCATTTGACCTTTGCACACACTTCAATGTAGGTTTCTTGGCAAAAAAATTGTGCAAAAATAATTTTTTCGGTGGTTTTAACCACCGTAGTTAGCTAACTATAGTGGAACCACTGCAATCACCACTTAGTCATCATGGCTTTGCCACCTGCTCGTTGCTCTATCAACTGACCTCCCATAAGTGACTCCACTACCCACCTTGCCACTCAGCTGCCACTCTGCCGACAGTGTGGGATTTTTTTTTAAAAGTTTTTTTTTAAATTATTTTTAATTTCAAAAAAAAAATTATGCATTTCCAGGGGCCCTATTGATTTTTTTGTTGTAACTTGAGCATACAAATGTTTTCTTTCATTCTGAAAGATGAGTCAGAAAGCTGGTTCTCAGAAAAAGACATTGGTGTAGCAGTCTTTTGGTTTTGATGCAGTTTGGTAGCATATTTTGGCAGTCAAAGCTAGATGTTTAGTTTTTCAATCTGGAGGGCATATTTTGAGCATCCCATCTCTATTTTTCAAAAACTTTATATTTTTGGAAAGCTGGTTCTGACATCTTTTTAGAAATGCTATAATTTCTTCTAGAGTCTACTCCATTCTCTTTATATTATGTTTTTTTTGTTTTTTGCACTATAGTGGATATCTTGGGTGTTTCACATCTAGGGATCATTTTCATGGCATGGGATTTCTTCCATTTGGCTGTACTATCTATTGTATTAGCTCTTTGCCCCTTTTGATTATGGTTGATATCATTTGTAAGCATTTTTGATGCAAAAGCACTAAGATAAAGTGCCACTCCTTTCTTTTCAGGATCTTTTTCATCATTTTGATTTATTATACTCGCACTACATTATAAAGTGCCATGGGGGGATAGTTGTTTTCTTTTTAGTGCCCTCATTCTTTGTCAAGTGAGTTTTCCTTCTATGACATTAGCCCCATGATGTGTTTGTACCTCTTGCTCACTCTCAATGTTCTTGGTTCTTTCTATTTTGCAAGAGATTTTTGGCCTACTTTATTAGTTTCCTATCCCCTCACCCTTGTCTGCATTGAGGAGGGTGGGGGGGTTTGTTTTGTTGTTTCTAATTCTTCCTTGGTTTGTTAGAGTGAACTATGTATTCAGTATTTGATCTTATGTACTAGGTGATTATAGTGGCTAGATACCTATTCATTTTGGTGACATGGATCATCTACCATATAGACACTCTTCTTTTCATTCTTACTTTGGTTGCAGCCTTCCTTGGTTCGATTGATTAGCTCTACGGGCTTTGGTGATTCATGCCATTTGTATTTTTGTGTTCAGTTATTTGCCTTTATTTTCCTCTTGATTCGATGCAGATTATAGTCTTCTCTACCTAGTCAAGTTCTATTTCAAAGTAGGTTCTATAGATCAATAGTTTCCTTTTGACAAATTTTGCAACTTCTTCATGCTTCATTGGTGTTTCTTCATGATTGCTCTTTGTTCCTATTTTCTAGAACATTCCTCTAGTTGGAGGCTTCTATTGTCCTTCACTAGGTTTTTAGCTATCTCTTTTTGAAGTAGAGTTTTTCCAAGTGGGTTTTCTCTATTTCTCTATTTCATAGAGATTTTGTTGTGATTGGGTACTTCATCAGTCCTTGTTGTTGGGACTCAAGCTTGCTTTCAGCACTGTATTGTAGTTTCCTTACTCTTTTTTCATTTTTTGTAATAGCATTATTTCTCATCTTAAGGGGAGTGTTAGAGAAAAAGGTTAATTTAATTTCATTTATTAAATTACCTTTTCTCCCTTCTTAAGATTTTTCTTTATACATTTTTTTCTTTCTCTATTCAATACTTATTTTGTAATTATTAAACAGCTTTCACCATTAGGTTAACCTTTTCAAGTTTTGATCTCCTTTTATAAGGATTAATCTCTTCTTCATCTAAATATACAATTTGTGTATTTTCAGAGCAAACCCTTGCCTCTTCCTATCTCTTTCTTCTCTATGACAGGTTTTCTATATGCAAGTATTCGAGGGCTTCATGGATTTGATTTGCATATTTTCTCAAATCCTTCACATATATGCTCTGGAAGAAATAATAAATTTCACTCTCCCAAATAATGAGTTTTCATAAGAAGATATAATCAAAAATAATCTGAATGAAATTAATGTAAAGGTTGAGGAAACTTGAAGATATCTAGAAGAAGGAGAAGGAATTAAGAAAAACAAGATCTCACCTGCAAGGGATTTTATTCTGATATTCCTTATCCTTCTAGATTGGAGAAAGGTCTAGAAAATTATGATCTTTTAATGTCTCAATTACAAGAGAGCCCATTGGGAGAAGAGAAAAGACTAAATGTAGGCTCCCTAGAACCAATGATAGTTCTAGAGGAAATAGATGATCAACTAGAGGCATCTACATAGTTGGGAAAAGGAAATAGCAAACAAAAAAGATATGTACATGCAATAGAGTGTTAGGGAGAGGAATTTGCAGCTGATGCTAAAGAAAAGTCAATATTTTGCTAATATTAGGTAAAATTTCTTACAAGAGAGGGTTAAGATATCGTAGAGTTCTTTAATAGAAATGGAGGTGACTATTGTAAGACTATATGATAGTATCATCTAGGATAAGAAATTATTAGAGGATGATGAATCCATCAATTCATAGGAATTCAAAAGCTTCTTTTACAAGGTCAAAAAAAATGAATTGAGTCTGACACTAAAAGAAGGAGAGTTAGAAGAGAAAACCAAAGAGCTTATTGACAAGCTACAAGCATATGACCCTAATGGTGAGACAATGATAGTAGTCAAGGAAAGAGACCTTGTGCAAAGAAGTGGAATGCTACTTATGCCTATGGAGTCTTGGGTGAAGATTTATGCTAGACAAAATTAGAATGTAGGAGAAGTTGATCTCATATGAGGCAATTGGTGCACAAGGCTTACATGGAGGTTCTAGTTTTAATATTGACACAAAGACACTTTCTTTATGGAACATTGCTCCTAAATCAAATAAGCCTAGGTTAATAAATATAAAAGACATGCCTCAAGTCCATTTTTTATTGTGGACATTATGATCAACTAATGGTAAGGAGATTTCCAACTTACTAAAATATGCATCTTCCATGAATGAGGCCAAGGTTGATAAGATTGAAGATCAACTTGCACAAACATTCAAAGAATCTATAAAGCTGAGGAATTTATCTAAAGAAGGGCTAAAGATAAGATATATATTTCAATAGACAATTAAAGAGTGTCAAGATAATGTAAAAGAAATGGAAAGTGAAATTGTTTCTTTAAAAGAGAAACTCAAGGCTTGGAAGGAGAGTATAGAAGAGATAAGTATTGAAGGAGAGGCTGAAGAGCCTAAAAGGAAAGACAAATCAACTACCCCAACATCTAAAGAAAATACAAGTAAAGTTGAACATAAAATTTCTTTGATGGAGATTGAAGCTTGAAGTTAAAACAATCAATTGAAAGTACATGTATTGAAAGGAATGATATCTCATAGGTTTTTGGTATTGAAAAGAGTATCTCAATAGGTCTGCAATATTTTCATTTTTTTACATGGTGTAGGACATGTATGCGATGAGGATTTTACATGGCTTTCCCCTATTTTCAATCAATGGGCCCCCTACATTCAATGTTTTGATAGATTAATTGTTTTACTGTCAAAGAAGCCAATTTTTTCTGACAGGATTTTCATTGTAAAGGAACAATTAGAGATGGTGAAAGAATAAATTGGTTTCTTTACAAATGAGTTACAGATAATTTTGTGAAAAATGAAGATGATGAATTGTGGTATTGAAATTTTTATTCCATCCATTATTAATGAAGAAAATAAGTTGAAAGGTTTGAATAAATTGTCAACATCCTTTGATCATATTTTGATGTTAGAGAAAGTTATAACAATTTTTAATGGGGATGTTGATGAAGATTAATTGTATGATTTGATTGATAGGGGATATGAATAAACTTTTTGTAGAATCAAGGGCCATCATAGATGCCAAGAAGAATAATTTTGTTAATGATCTGGATGTAGATAGAGACATTGAATGACCATCAAAGAGAGAAATTTATGTGTGGGAGGCAATTAGTTAGATCAAGGCCTTACCTATGTGAGGTAGTTAAAGGCCAGTGGATAGAGAAAAATGTTTTAAAAAATTAAAGGAAGGATGGGGATCATATTTTTCAAAATGATATTTTGTCTTCTCTATTGTTCTTTTTTATAATGAATCATGTAATAACATGTGTCTTCCCAATTCTATGACTTCTTGCAATCCTTTTCCTATAAATGGATTTTCAAGACTAGGAAGAAGAGTGTGAACTCTAATCTTTGAATGAAAATTATTATTTTAGGCATTTCTATTTTTGTGTTATATCTTAAAATGGTTTAGCTTATTTTCTTGAAATTTTGAAGTTAGTGGAAATCTAGTATTAATCCTACATATTTTCATAGCCTCAGATCAAACATATGTATATTTCACAAAGAGATTGATATAAATAATTTTGCAGGGATATCTGTATCACAAAATCTTGTCTTTGTTATCATGCTTTGTCATTTCATAGATGATTAAACAAGTTTCAAATTTTTCATATACAATTCAAAAGGGTTGTATAACATTTCATTGTTTCTTTTAATTCAAAGAATTAAGTAATCACTTTTGTGGAATGATAAGGTCATTATAAGTATGAGATGAATATTATAAATAGATGATTTTGTGATTAGCAGCCAATACATTTAATTGCAAGGTAGTTAAATAGATCTATTATTATTGGTTGATTGGACTCTATTATGATAAGGGACTAGGCACTAGTCATTAGTTGAAGAATAAAGAAAATTAGTCTTAGCTTTGCATGAATAAATCTTTACAATTAAAATAATTTTATAGTGTTTTTAAAATGCATATAAATTTGGTCATCACTTGTTGCAATAAATTTTTAATTTTACTATTGGATGCTATAAGTTTGTCATTGAATTGTAATTTTAAAAGATTTTTTAAGACCAAATCTTCTTTGAGGGATTTTTCAAGTAAAATATTTTTATAGCAATTGGCATATCCTAGGTTGACCCACCTTGGCTTCACTAAGCCTAAAGTATAGGAAGAGTCAACACTTTGTTAGTTAGCCCATGTCTACATAGGATATACCAATAATAGATATAGAGATGACTTCCAGTTTTGAAGATGTTATGTTGGGCCCAAATAATTTGTGAATGTTGAGAATGAAACTTGGTGAGAAATTAGCAATAGATAGACATCTCTAGAAGGAGAGAGAGGAGGAAATAAGAAAAGTAAAACAAGAAAGGGAAAATTTACTCAAGATAATTGCAACTCTAAAAGAGAAAAATAAGATAGTTATTGTTGCTCCTTGCCAATCAGTAATTTTGGAAGATGTTGATGATCTTAGGAAGGAGAAAGAATGCTTGTTGAATGATTAGGAATTTGAGAATGAGGTCCCTATAGTTAAATAAGTGAGAACTTATAAATCCATGGTAGCTAAAACTCATGAGGATAAGAATGGATGATCTTCTCTTGTTGACAAGGATAAATGGAAGCAAAAGATGGTTGGAAATACAATCAATGAGTCTATGAAGATGACAAAATCTCAAGTAATTATATTAGATTTTGACATAGAATTGGAGAAGAAAAGAAGTGAGAGAGAGAATTTGGAAAAGGAATTGAAGAGAGTTGAGAATAATTTTTTTATTTCTAAAATGAGGAGGAGGATTCAATTCCTCAAAAGCACATCCAATGTCCAAACAATGATTACTCCTAAAATAGGTATGCTTTGGGTTCAACATTGAATGGTATTGATAGTAAGATTCTTACATTTTCTAATCCTTACTCATTTCTCCAAAATTAGATAATAATGTTAAGATAACCTCTAATGTAATGGCTAATAACACATCTAGCACTAGTGGTGAGATAGGGATGGGATTACAAAGAAGCCCAATCCAGTTAAAGGGATATAGGAAATTATGTTTTGATGGGATCCCTAGATATCCAAATGTTATTGCACAAGAATTGACGGATAAATTGAATAATTTTTCCATAAATAATGTTGTTTCTTATGAAGATCATTTGAGATTTTTCCTAGATATGTTAAATAATTATGAAGTTAAATACGAAGATGTGGTTATGAAACTATTTTTATAGTCATTGATTGAGGATGTAAGGGAATGGTTTAAGAGATTACCTAAGGTATCCATGTCTTCATGGATGAGTTGAAGCATTTCTTTAAGGAGTATTATGGTAATAAACCTAAATTCAACTATATATTAAATGAATTAAATAATATAAAGAAGCTCTAGAATAAATTTTTCCTTGAGTTTAATGCAAGTTTTGAAAATAGGAATGTATAAATTATTTCAAGTTATAAGACTTGATGATAAAGTTTGTATTACCACTTATTTTAATGCTTTTGATGGTAAGATGGGGTACCAATTAATGGAAAATGAATCAAGGACTTTTAGAGAGGCTTTTAGAGTTGTAGTAAACATTGAAAACAATATGAGGATCTCTAGAAAGTTGGGGGATAAAAGAGATGATTAAAAAATGTTTGGGAATGAGAGTAATAAGAGAGATTACCATAAGTCTATAGAGAAAAATAAGTAGGAAAAAGATAAGATAGATTAAGCACTTGGTACCGTCAAAGATCTTAGGAGTCCTACCAATAGAAAGGATAAAGGTCCTTCTGTAGATAGACCTCAATTCCAAGGGAATTTCAATAGACAAAATGGGTTGTAAAACTACCCTTACAAAATCCAATGGAAAGATGGTAAGCCTTCTGTTCATTTTCTTAAGAAAATAAATGAAAATATTAACCCAAACTTCTTCAAAAAGTTTATGTCAATGTGGTGGATAGTGAATGGTATATCAATTACCCCATTCATTAGAGCATTGTCTTGTTGCAATGTCTTACTCTATCAGTTAGAGTGAAGGAAATGAACAATCTAGCCATGAAAAGGATATTGATGATATAGGGCATGACATGGTTCAATCTTAATATGATGATTTGTCTAATTGTGATGATATTGATAGTGATGTGTATGTGAGAAGATAGAATCATTATATTGTGCACCAATAAGTTTTCTCATATTAAGATGAAGCAATTGATATAATTTGAAATATGTGTCTTCAAAAGATGAAGTGGTTTTGAGGAGACCCTCTAAGGAGGACATTAGAATGATTATTAGTGATATGGTTGTAGAGGTGCAAACTAGAGGTATGCTTCCTAGGAATGATGGTGATAAAGATTGCAATATTTTTTTTAACAAAATAGATCCTAAAGAGTTAAAGAAAACCAAGGCCAAGGATGGTCATGATACCAAGATCAATAATGTCAAAAAATGATGGGAACCAAAGAAATTAGATGCCTCCAAAGTTCCCAAGGCTCAAACAAATGATGAGAAAGAAAGAGAAGAAAATTCATCTAATGAAACTATCAGAGATGAAAAGAAGAAAAATTAGAGTGTCATTGATACTATTGAAAAGTAGAAGCATGTAGATAGTATGTCAATAGAGGTTCCTCCTACCTCTCCTTATGATATGTTATCTATGCTATCTCATATTATAGTGAAGGTTCCACTCTCAGAGCTGCTGAGAATCCACAATCATAGGGATAAAGCCATAAATTTGGTTAGGAGTGTTAAGAAAAATGTTGACCATAGTTGTACGTCAAGTGAATCTTCTAAGGTAAAGAAAAAATGAGTAGAGGTGGAGGGTTTTGTCTCTAAAATCCCACCTACATACCTAGATGATTCAACAAATAAATGCTTGGGGAATATTTATCCATTCTTTTTAAGCATTATTCTAAATAGAAAGACACTAAGAAATTGCACGATAGACTCTAGTACATCAAATACACTAATTCATTTTAAGGTCATGAAGAAGTTGGTGTTAAAGGTAGACACTACTCAAGGTAAGTGTTGTGTTATGGACCAAAGAGAAGTTGTTGTTATAGGGACAATGAGTGCATTTCCTTATGGATTATCTTCTTATCCTAACAAGGAGATGACAATAAGTGGTTTAGTTTTGGACATACCATGTTAGTATGGTATGTTGCTCTCTATAAAATGGAGCACAATAATTGGTGGAAGCCTTCAACGTGAGCCATCTCAAGCAACATTTTAGATTGATGATAAATTGGTCAAAATTGACAAACCAAAGAGTGATTATATGATTGAGCATAATGTTGATAATGAGATAACATGCTTTGTAGATATTGATATTACTACATTCTAAGAAGAGGTCTTGTTTTTAGAGAAGGAATCTTATAAACCACATATTATAGTTGAGGTTGATCTAAAGTCAAAGAAAGGAGAGATATGGACCATGTATTTGGATGGAACCAATTGCAAAAATAGATTTGTGGTAGGTATTATTTTGATTTCTCTCGAAGGGAATAATATGTTGGCGATGTGGTTAGTTAGATCTCTAGTGATTTTTGATGTGCGTGGATGACACACTTTGAGTTAGCTCACATGCATTTGTAAATAAATTTATGATAATTTCACGATGACATAGATAAGTGCACAGATGTGTATAGACAATATGATTCAAGTTACAAACTAAATACTAGTTCAGGTATTTGACAAAATAAAATAGAGTATATCAAATATATGAGTTATACGACTTAAGGAATTATTTTGGTAACAAAATAATTACTAGGTCATGATGAGATAAATTTGTGAATATTAACCCATAAGTAACTTTATATTATGTCAAGGATGTGAAGACATGACGACCAACTACATAGAGAATCATTAATGTGCAAGGTATAACTAAAGATATTATCTTGCACAAAGAAATTGAAGTTGATGTGAAGTTGTATGGCATGTAAACTATTGTATGAACATCTTCAAAGATATATGAGAATTATGTGACATGATATCTGATGTATCATCAAAGTGTGAATTAAAATAGTGAGAAAGTATTGTATGTATACCTATACTTGTGAAAAACATAATTTTGTAACAACATGTTAGGGCAGTGGGCTCTATTGGCCTAGTTTTTCACCTTGGATAATTTTGTTACGCTCTATACTGAAAAAACCAATAGTTCCATGTTTAAAATATGAGATGTGTTAAAAAACCATAGATGAATTAAAATTTTCATGAAGCCTTTGGTATGTGCCCTATTTTTTCAAAATTTCAAAAAGTAGTGTTTTATAAAAAATTGTGTGGGACTCTTGTTACCCTAAGGTTTAATATTTAGCTTTACCTATATTTATTTTAGAATTACTTTTCCCAAAATTTAATTATCTTCTCCTGTAAACCACTGCCTTAACCATGGTTTCACCTTTGTTAATTCCTTAACACTTTTTGAAGTGTTTAACCACTACAGGTTTACTCTTGATAACTATTGATCTCAGAATGATCAACAATGAGTGCTTGCCTACATTATGAATTTGTTCAACCTTTAGCAAATGTGAAGAAGCACCTAATTGACATGTAGTCCTTTGTGACATTAGCTCATAAATGTGCCTCAAATAATGGAGGTGTCAAAACAATTTTAGAACTATTAGATGGTCATTAGAGCACATTGGGAATTTCAAGCCATCTCATTGGTCAAGTTGAGCAATAGAGTTACCTTTTATATTATAACATTGCACCATTTATCTTGGGAAGATCTATGGTAGGTAAATTATCTCAATATAAAGATGTGAAAAGTTTATCTAATCCAAGAAAGCACCATAGTGACACATGTACTCAGTGAGATTATGTGCCCCCAATTTTAAAAAGATGTTAAAACAGTTCGCAAGTGTCAGACATGTTGGAAAAAGTAACACACTCTACTGGCTACTTATGCTAACTAGATTGTAAAAGGAGTAAGATATATGGCACGATCAATCTTTGAAAGATCAATGGAAGGTGATTCACTGCTTCATGAAGATGAATGAAGTTTAACTAAAGTGGAGAAGCACCTAGTTGCCATGTGGATAATTGGGGCCACTCATGGAAAGGGTCACCTAGTCACACCAAGTTGGAGAGTATGTTGATATTGTACGTAATAATTGGTGGAGTGGTTTACATGTTCATCAAGTTGAAAAGTGATTGTATTAGCGGGCCTAAAACTTTGAAGCTAGACTTATAAAATTATAAAGATTTTCATGATGAAAGTGCTCAAACTTTAACTAAAGAGGGGAAGTGCCTTGTTGACTAGTGCCAATTCCCAAAAAGAGTTTTAGTGTAGTCTTTATGATTTCAAACTAAGCCATCTGATTCTTAATGATTGATGGTGGAATTTGAAACTTCACAACATGACACAAAATGTGACTATTGAAGCATTAACTTTGACCAATGTTACTTTGTGCAAGCTTAATGCTATAATAAAATTACCTATTCTCCATTATTGAGCAAAAAGATTGTAGAATTCACATAGCACAAAGATTTCTAGAGCTAAGGGAGAGATTTTCCAATGGTTTCAACATACTACTGAGCAATTTTTAGAGAAGGAAAAATAAGAAAAATGGGTAAGCCATCTGAGCTTCTCAAAAATTGAGAATTTGAAATTGCATTAGAGTAAATTTTAGACATACCACCACAAAAGGAATTTTTGGGGAAAGTAAATTAATTGAAGAGGATGGTACATGATGATTTCCTAGAAAAAATTCCATAATATATGAATGAATTAGCTAGGGGGAAAGACCTCATTCTAAAAAACCCTAGGTTATTGGTCAGTGAGCGTTTTTATGTTAAAGAAAACTGGTTAAGGGATATAGAAGTGTTTGTTGGAGGATTGGGGCTTTTTCAGAAATATTTTGCAGAAAGAAAATTAGATACTCTAGTGAACAATGTATGGGAATTTGATAAAGGTAAATTGATTTTTCTAGGAGTTTTCTTCAATGATGATCTACTCGCAATAATGGAAAAAAAGGTATGACCTAATTACCAAAATTGTAAAGAACCATGTGGGTGATAATCATTTTAAGGTTTCACCAAAACCTACCAAAGAAGTTATTAAGCTAAAACCTAACCATGCAGTTCATGAAAAAATAGTTATGGAAGGCCGCCAAGCTAGGTATAATGCATAAATAATATATCTACGGGGAGGACCATTGTAGGAGCATTTCTTAAAAATTGGATCATTTCCCTTGGTTATACAAAACACCCTCAAGCCTCTATTGAAAAAATATTTCAACCCTAAGGCAAGATTTTTGGCATGGATGAGCAAGATCACATCCTAGGCTCCATTATTTTCATTATTGATCAAACTTTTCAATATGGAATGACATCAATTTTTTGATTTTGCTACTCACTTAGTAGAGGAGATTCATAATGGCTTAATAGGAATTGCAAAGGCTATGGTCGATAAGCCCTTATGTTGGTACTCCATGCTAATGTATATATGCTCATATAGGGGAGTTGCCTTTTTCTCTAAGGAGATGAAATTGGAAATAGAGAGAAATGGAGAGAAGCTACCTATTTAATTATGGAGTGTGGATATGACATGGGAGATCACTGATGCCAATTTTGTTAGGTTTGACATATATTTTTCTTATAGGCTCATAATTTTTTTAATGTGGGACAACCCTAGGGTACCACAACCTCTATTAGAATTTATTAGACCTAAAGACCATGATAAAGGATCGATGGTGAGCCATAATTGAGGAGATATCATCCCATATGTAGTGTCCACTATTTTTAGAGTTTATGGTTTTTTGGGAAAACCACATGTATTATTACCATACCAAGTGTTGGCATAAAGTTATTTGCCATTAGTGACAACACTCATCTTACAGTTCACATCGAGTAATACAGTTATAACCGAGTAATACAGTTCACACTAAGTAATATAGTGCAGACCGAATGATGGCAACACAGTTCAAACCGAGCACTGGAGACATAGTTCAAACCGAGCACTGAAGACACAGTTTTAACCGAGTAAATTTGCACTTAGTGTCAACCAAGTAAAGTTGCACTTAGTATTAACCAAGTGAGGAAGCACTCAGTGATGACCGAGTGAGGAAGCACTTAGTGATAACCGAGCTCAGGAGGTTATCGCAGAAGTTAGTTTCTACCGAGTGACACTATATCTATTGAGTCACCAATGGTTACTGAGTTCCAAGCAACATTGTATGACTAGTATGAACCGAGTCCCTACCTCTACCGAGTGCATGATAATGCCAAGTAACGTAGTGGATGCCACATATCAGAAGGTCATCAAGTCTGTCTGAAGAACCCAAGTTTATTTTACCATTTGGCCGACTCAGTTATATTTTGTTTACTTGTGGTTGGCCGACCTTGCATAAATAATTATTGGAATGGTATATATATGTAATGTATTATAGAAATTCAAGTGGATATAGATATTCAACAAGACATACAAGATATCTAGATGATAGCACGAATTCATTAGCAGAAAAGAATAATCAGCAAGGTCTACCAGGAGCAGAAATGATTTCATCAATCACAGAAGGTGATCTACAATAAAGAACACAGTCAAATTGTAAGTTGATCTGTTGGTTCATCCTAACAGGTGAATCATTTTTGTAAATCCTTTAACAAGGTAGACTTAACCGTCTTTATTCAAATCTCCTAATAGAGTGCATACTTATAAAGTATGTTTGTAAATCCTCTAACAAGGTGGATCTAGCAATCCTCTATGCTCCTAACAGGGCAGATCACTAGAAGTGATCATTGTAAGCCTTAACCAGCCAACTTCATACTGCAGTAACGAAGCTTTGTGGGTATCATCCCCACCCCAGTTTTACTTTCTATTTTGGAAGGTTTCTGGGTCACCAAATCTCTGTGCATATATGGTTTTAATGTTTAACAATTTTTTATGCAGTAGGATAGATAAGTAAATGTTGTGTATGGTTGACTTAAAAAGTTTTGTTGTTACTGATTCACCCCTCCCCTCTCAGTAACCTATTATATCTTGAATATTTCCAACACCAAGTGCCTTTAAAAATAGGCATTACTGAATTTTTGTGGGAAATTGGATCCATTGAAGGGAGAGATTTGCTAGGTAAATCTAAAGGTACATTCATTACACAGCTTACTATTGTTCATAATTTTGTATTTGTCAAAAAGGGTTAGAGAAATTTGGAGAAACTTTTGGATAGATATCGAATGACTTAGTCCCATGCCCATGTTATAGACTCAGAGGGATTTTATGACCTCTTCAGAGAAAGGAGTAAGGCTAAAATTCATAAGCAAATTGTATACTTTCTTGAGGACATAGTCAAAAATAGGTTCTCATTACAAGAACAAGAACTTAGAAAAGAAAAATGGATAGTTTACAGTAAAGTTCTAAACTTATAAATGCTTTTGAGCTAGATTATGATCCCCTAGTAGATATAAATATTAGGGTATGAAAATAGACATGCTTGTGGATAATTTTTCTAAAATTATGCAAACATTGAATAAGAAGAAAGAAATTTTTATACAAGCATACCTAGACAAGGCCATTGAGGTGGAGAGAAGGCTGACAAGAAAAATGATTTTGACCTTAGGGTAGCATACATTTTAGAAAAGGGTGGGCTATGTAGTGACCAAGAATGTATAATATGTTCCTCCATACAAAAGACCAAGGTCTGATAGCCCATCACACACATGCCCCCAAGAGACAAAAGCTGGAGATAGGATCATCTTCTAATGTTGAATAATACTTACCTACCCATACTCCACTCAGGATAGATGATGAAATATCCTCAAGGGGGAGCAGTTGAAACAAATTGGAGGGGAGAGAGATATTTTGGTCACAACTTAAGATATTGAAGGAGTACCTGAAGAACCTCCTATGCCATCACTTGATTTTACTATTGGAGATTATAAAGGTAAGGAAATAGATCCTATGATAGCACAAGATGCCAAAAAATTTATTGATGATGAAATTTTTTTGAACTCTAGAGCTTTCACCCAAATTTTATGGAGAAGAAATATTAATAATTTTGAGAATAAATGTAAGCTAATCAAAGTAGAGAAATCTAACAAAAAGGACTTTTAAATTGAAAAGGAAGATAAAGCTAACTTCATGGAAGAGTTTGCACAAATAACCCCTAAAGGGGGAAGAAATTTTTTTAAGGAATTAGGAATATTTATCTTACTTGAATGGGACATTACCAATGTCGTGATTTTTTATGCTATGAGGAAGGAAAAGGACAGTTAGTTTAAAACTAAGGAAGAGGTCTTGTAGGCACACAAAGGATTGAAATATAGTAATGATCACTAGGCATTGGTGATATGGTCCATTGGAAAAAGGGATAAGACTAGTATACAAGAAGTTTTAGATTCTAAGCATAAAAGTAGCCCCATGGTCTATAGAGAAGAGGAAGTAGATAATGAAAAAGTGTCCATAATGACCCGAGAAATGGTGGACTTTGGAGTTGTTGTTGCAGCAAAGGATAAAAACAAATTCCTTGAGCTTAATGCTAAGTTTGAAGAGATGCTCAAAGCATATGAGGAGAGAGGGAATAAGATACATTAGCTAGAAGCTCAAGTAGCCTAGATGGATTAAAACTTCAAAAGAGAAAGGTAGGAGAATCTAGCCAGCCTAGGATTACTTATCCTCATTCTCTAGTTGAGCCATTTAAATCAACTCCTATTGTAGAGCTACTCGATACCCCATAGAGGCCATAATTTTACACTATTGAGGAATTTGAAGAGGAGAAGAATAAACTCTAGGCCTTACATGTAAAGTTAAATGACTTATATGAAGATAAAATTAAGAAAACAATCGTGTATCTAGTAGATAAGATTGAATGGCCAACATTTTATGAACAATTAATAAAAATAATGGATATATGGGATGAAATAAAGAGTGTTGAAGATGCTTTAAAACCCATCTTGAGTAAATGTAGTAGTAGGGATAAGGATATAACCCTTTTGTATGTTTCAGTTATTAGTCTATGTTGTGAACATATAGAAAAAACCTTTGATATGATTAATGATCTATTTCATTTTGATGAGAAGAGGTTATAGTATAGAAGAGTATAATAATTTGTTTTTCAAAATATCTTGCTTAGAAATTTAAACTTTCCCCCATGCACTTAAAAAAATAGATAAACTAAAATAAAAGGAAGAATAGTCGAAAGAATTAGATGATTTATTATGCCTTAGAATTAGTGAGATTATGAGTGAATAGGGGCATATACTGTGGGCAATGACAAATGAACAAACTATTAAAGTTTAATTATTTTATAATTCTATTAGAGAAGAATTTGTTGAAATCAATAAGTTAGGAGATTTTGTGATAAATAAGTAATGAGAGATTTTGAGTTTTGATTGTCTTGATGATACAATTTTTAATAAATGGATGGAAGATCTTGTACACTCAAAATAGTTAGTGATTGGAGAAATTGATGAAGAGGAAATCGACCAAGATGAGATACAAGCAACTAATACATGAGTTCAAGTAGAAGAATACAAAGAGGAACAATTGGCTACAGTAACGAGCATAGAAGTCCAAACGGATGACATGGTAATAGGAGAATTGATTGTAACTGTTAGTTTGTTAGTACATGATGATGTGGATGGAGAGCCTTGAGTTGAAGTGGGTCTACAAACATTAGCACAAGGTTCATCACAGACAAGTTCATTGGTTACATCTTCCAAGGAACAACAACAACAATAAAAGCCAATCATTAACCTCTTAGCAGCAAAAAGTGCACCAAAAAGTGGTCCCCAAAAAAGAATGTTTATGATGTAAAATCTTTCTATTGCACTAATTCTTTTCTTTTTTGATAGTAAGCTTGTAAATCTCTTTTTGTCTTAAGGAAAATTGTTAGTACTCTCTAAGCCTAAAGCTTGTTTCATCTCACACTATATAAGTGAGATTCAAAGGCTAGAGAAAGGGTCAGAATTATTGTACAACTTTTAGTCTTGATAGTTTATAATTAGTCTATTTTCTTTTTATGCCAATTATGTGATGTATTTTCTCTATAAAATATAATAATCATTTAATTTTCAAGGATAATGGTGTCTTTTCTTGAGTTATTCTAAGTTTTATTCCTATGTTATGTAGTTTTAAAAGAGAATTGATATGAAGATGAACAGTCCCCATGTCTTTTTCTTTGATTCTTGTCTCCATTGTTATTGACTAGTTATTTTGAGAATGCATCAAAAAATCTTTTTTAATTCAACAATGATAAGATAGCTTGTATATTATATCACTATTGCTTTTAATTCAATGAGTTTAGTAAATACTTCAGTGATATGGTAGGATTTCCAGCCAATAGTAAGGATATGCATAAGAATGAGTTTTAGGGAGAATTTTTTATTAAATTGATTGTAATCCAATCAATTAGGTCAAATAGTTGGATAGACTTTAAATCCCATTTGATGAGGCATTGATCAATAATTTTAGTTTGCATGTGAATAGATCATAGATCAACATCAAGCAAAATCTTAAAATCAAAATCAATTTTACTTAAAATGCATGAAGAATATCATAGTAGGTCGATACTTATTTGCATTTGATCTATGAGTTATAGTTAGCTACTATTACTCAAGATTACTTGTAAATCTGAGAAGAAGTATTACCAATCTATTGTAGGGGATGAATGCTTTAATAAGATGTCACTAAATGAAGGATATGTGGAAATAATATCAAGCCTTACATCTTTTTGCCACTCAAGTGCACCCGCCTTGGTTTTGCAGAGCCAAAAGAGTAGAAAATCTTTATGATTTTGTTGAAGTTGGGTCCAGATCTAAAGACCATCTAGCTGATCATAGGAAGTAGCTAATCCTTAGGTTATTTTGATTTTCCTCAACTTGGTATCAGGTATATTATTACTTGGTAGTATAAAAACACCAACAGGCTCTTCTTGCATACATTGCATTTTCTCTATCTACTCCTAATAGGGTTGAAGAAACTTCTAATAGGGTCTTGAGGCTGTTGAGAAGGTGTAGTCCTCTAACAAGGAGTCAAGACACTATATGTACTTCATAGACTCCTAATAGAGTCAATATCATTAAAAGGATTCTTTTTTTTAGTGGATCATCTAGGGGGTATCATCCCCATTAGGTTTTCTCTTGCCTAGGTTTTCCCTAGTTAACAAATAAGTATGTTATGAGTTCTCTTTGTGCATTGTTAAATTTATTTTTCAGCTTTGTTGATTTACTTTCATATGAAAATTATAAAGTAATTAACAATATTCAGTTCTGGGAAAAATTTTGTAGAATATTGATTCATCCCCCCCTCTCAATATTATCTATTTCTAACAATTGGTATCAGAGCATAGTTACTCTAAAGAGGCTTAATAGCTTGAGTAAGATGCCTATGGATATGGAATAATTAAAGAGGAATCTTGAAGAAACTCTTGAACAAATTGATTTTCTTACAAAAGAAAGATATACCTTGAAAGATAGGTATGAAGATACAAAAGTTTATATTGCCAAACTAAAAGACAAGATTGATGATCTAAAATATGGTAAGGAGTCAAATATGAAAATTAGTAACAATGATGAAGTAAGGAATTTCAAGAAAGAAAATGAGATCTTGAAACATGGGGTGAAAATTGTGGAACTTAAGTTGAGTATTAAGAAAGATGGTAGTAAGAGTGAACCCTATCTGAAATATGAGAATATAGACCTTAGATCCTAGTTGAGTCAAGTAACATCTAACTTAGATTCTATTACAATTGATCATAAAAATTTAGAAAAGAACATTAACATTGTGAAAGGAGAATTGACACAAGCTAAACAATAGTTAGAGAAAATTTATTCTAGTAGTGAGAAAATTGATATACAAATATTTCACCAGAGACCTTATGCTAAGACAAGTCTTAGTTACTTTATTGGAGAGAAATCTGCCAAGAAAGTCAAAATTAGAAAAGAACTAGATCCAATTGTTGAATCCCCTAAATATTTTGATCTGAGTAAAATTGAATTAACCATTACTTTTGAAGTATCTAAATAAGTTGAATAGGTTAATCTATCTATAAAAAGTGACAAACTTAAGAAAATAGAGGAAGTTAATAAACCTAAGCAATATGAACCACCCAAGGAAGTGAGACATGAGTTTAGAGGTAGATGTTTCATATGTAATGAAAATTGTCATATGAAAAGATATTACACAAGCTAAGTCTTTTAAACCTATTACTAATTTCTATTGTTATAATTGTCATGGTTATGGACATAAAGTAGTAGATTACAAGAAGCCTAAGCTTGATAGTATTAGTTCAAATAGTATAATGTTTAAAAACACTAACTATTTAAGTAATGAAAGAGAAAAATCAAAAATTAGATCTAATATTGATGGAGGAAGATCTTATGGAGAAAGGAAATAGTTTGTATGTTACAAGTGTAGCAATCCTTGACACATTAGAAGGAATTATAGAGCACCTGATAGGAAGAATGGAACCAATTAGAGGAGGAATGCACCTTCATGTTAGTTATTCAATAATTTTTGACACAAAACAAGATATTGTAGAATGGACAGAAGGAACTTCAAAAAGAATCCTAATCACAAAAGAAACAATAACATAAATGATAATAGGAATGATAGTAGAAATGATAACAATTAGAAGGAAGAAATCAAGGAACATGTTGATGATTTCAAAGAAGCATTTGTCAAAGATAATGATACAAAAAGATTTTATCTAGTTTTAGAGAATATTGTTTTGATACACCTAATGAGAAATTGAAGTCAAAAAGTTGTTGGTGACTCATCCTATCTAAATTAAGCAATTTTAGAAGAGGTAGAGCATCAATTAATCAAAATTGATGTCTAAAAGAGAGTTATAAGTTGCACAATTAACAAAAGATAAAGGACATAGAGAGAAGGCTATGATCAAGTGTGCAAGCTTAGATATGATCATAGCAAGACATAAGATGGAAAGCAAGGTTATTGGTGATAAATGATAGTATTTGAATCTGTGGTAGATACACATTTAATGTGAAGTCCAATTTGAAGTGATTTAAAGATCGTGAGTAATATTATTTGTACCATTTGATCATGCGAAGTGTCTAGAGAGAATTGAAGAGAAATTTGATAGAAAATTAAAGTGCAAAAAGAAATTCTTGAAAAGAAAAGTTGTAGAAGCCTTAAACATGGCTTTCAAGGTATTTTGCAAAGCTCAAACTAATTTTTTAGTGCATATAGTTAGAGACTAAATAGCTAGTCAAAAAACATATGATGTTAGTGAAATGTCAAGGTACAAGCTCAAGAAACATACATTCATTTCTCTTGTATAGATGAACTATTAGGCACATTTTCACAAATATTGTATAATGTGCTTCATGTAGAAGATGAAAGGAGTTATATCCCCTTTAAAATTTAAAGTATAGGAGATGAGGATATATACAACGACTTAGAAGTCATGTCTAATAATGATTTTTCTTTCAAATCTGACTACACACACCTAAATCAGTTAAGCCTAATGAAGTATATGTTATATATTGAGTTTAACAATCATGTCTAGACCAAAATCATTCTAAGTAGAATCATGATGAAATATTTTGGTTAGCTGAATGTTGGAATTATGATATATTTGTCATTAGTGCAAAAACTTATTCTATCTTGAATGCTTATCTTGCTCATCACTTAGTCTCAAGTATATACCGAGCATTCAGTGTTTACATTATAAGTTTAGCAGGCAAACAATTCTCACTAAGCATTCCAGAAGATACCGAGTGAAAAAGGTAAAGGAAGTTTAGCAGTGTTTACCGAGTGAAAAACATAATTAAAGATCAGTAGAGTTTATCGAGTGAAAAAGGTAATCAAAGATCAGCAGAGTTTATAGAGTGAAAAAGGTAAACAAAGGATTCAATGTTTACCGAGCTAAGCAAGGTAAACAAAGAAGATAGTTTCTATCGAGTCACCAATGGCTACCAATTCCAACCAATGTTCTGTGACTAGTATGAACCGAGTCTCTACTTCTACCAAGTGCATGACGATGCTGAGTACTGTAGTGGATGCTGAGTATCAGAAGGTCACTGAGTCAGTTCAGTGAACCCGAGTTTACTAATGGGCCGACTTAGTAATTTTTTGTTCACTTGTGTTTTGGTCAACCTTGTAATTGTAAAATATTGGAATGGTATATATGTAATGTATGATATCATTTTTGAAATATGGAATAGAATATGAACATATTGGCATGAAATAAGAAAGTATTGTTCTCATGAAAAGAAGGTATTGCTATCACCAACAGAGCAAAAGGAATATAGCAAGGTCAGCATAAGGAGTGGAAAAGTTATATATATCACATTAGGTGATCAATGCAAAAGGATCTTATTAGCAAACAATTTGTAAGTAGATCCACTATTTCATCCTAATAGGTGAATCAGTTTTTTAAATCCTATAACAAGGTAGACTTAACAGTCTTTTGTAAATCTCCTAACATAGTGCATACTTCACTGTATGTTTGTAAAATCCTCTAACAAGGTGGATCTAGCAGTCCTACTTGCTCCTAATAGGGCAGATCACCAAAAGTGATCATTGTAAGCTTTAACTGGCCAACTTCATATTGTAGTAACGAAGTTTTGTGGGCATCATCCCCATCCCAGTTTTACTTTCTAATTGGAAGGTTTTTGGGTCACCAAATCATTGTGTTCATGTGTTATGAATGATTGATCTTTCATTTATGTAGTAGATTAGATTAATGAATGATAAATGGTTAAAATGAATAAAAATTTATATGTTACTGATTCACCCCTCCCCTCTGAGTAACACATTTCATCCTGAATATTTCCAACAATTGGTATCAGGGCATTTGGTTCTTAGGACAAAGTTTGACAACTTGAGCAAAGATCAAGAGCAATGAAGATATTCAAACTTGACAAAGCTATTGAAAATAAAAAGTTAGATTTGGAAATGATCATGGCTCAACTCAAAGAAGCTAAGGAGCATCTTTCTCAATCCCTGAAAAGAAGGAAGGAACTTGCAATACAAATGAATGATCATCAATATGTTGAAGAAAGAATTAAAAACCTTTTACCTTCAAGTAGTTCAAATGAAGCTAATGAGGCAATCAAGGAACTCCTGGCAAAGAATGGTTCCCTGCAGGAAGAAGTAAGAAAACTCAAAAGTGAACAAGAAATCCAATCAATCAGGCTATGTGAAGTCTTGGAACAAAGAAACAAGGCAAACGAAGACTTAGAGGTAAGAAATAGTCAATCCCTTCAGCATCAAGATCTTATAAATCAACTTTCCAATGCAAATGAAGCAATTATGAATTTGAGATCTGAAAATGAAGACCTAAGGAATGATCTGATCACTGAAAGACAAATTAATGAAAGCTTAAAAAGTCACTTGAGATCTAAAAGAAAAATCAATTAAAGTTTGGAAAATGACCTAAACACTAAAAATCAAATCAATGAGAGAATGATGAAATCACAAGTAGACATGACTCAATTAAATCAGCTAAGTGAGCAAAATCTTCATAGACAAAAAGGCAAATCTGGACTTGGTTACAAGGAAGAAGGTGAAACTTCCAAACAAGGTGCACAAAGAAATCAAAGGCCTACTTGTAATCAATGTGGTAAGATAGGTCATACATCAAACAAATGTTGGAGTAATGGAAAGGCAAAATTCAATGACAAATGCTTCAACTGCAATCAACATGGTCACAAAGCTAATGAATGCAAAGAAAAACCAAAATTTGAAGGAAAATGTCACAAATGCAAGAACCTAGGTCACAAGGAATCTCAATGCAAATCAAAGGTATTCAATCCAGCAGAACAAATTATCAAAGCAATATTTGGTTGGGACTACAATACCTAGTGCAGATGTCACTATTATGGAGAATATGGACACATCAGGATAAACTATGCAAGATATCACCTAAGAAAGAAGGATACAACCATAAGATGTTACACATGTACTGAACTTGGTCATATAGCTAAGAATTTCATGAATACTGGAAGAATTAAAGATGAAAAGAAAGCAAAAGCTGATAACATTTGGAAGCAAATGAGACAACAGTGGATTCCTAAATCTACCGATCAAGATAGTTCAAATAATGATCATGTCACTCAAGAAGTGGGTGACTCCATCATTTCCAATTGAGACTTAAGAAGACTCGGGAATAGCATCTTCTAGCCACACCTTAAAATAGTTCCAGATTATAAAAAATGGGTGCAAATGATCAATACAGTATTTTAGATACATGGATCATAGAAATGGTATCAATCACTAAGTTGCATGTACCGAGCAAGGCTAACTAAAGACCTTACTGAGCTAGGTCAGGAGTATCAAAGATTCTATTAGTCCACCAAGTTGCACGGTTCTATCGAGTACTTCAATGATAGATTGGCATGCACTATGTCATCTCATCTACCTTCGTACCAAGCCTCAATGACAATATTTCATTAAAAGGGAAGAATTCGATTTCATTTTCCACCATGACTTAAAATTCTCAAAGCCAAAAGGATTTCCAGTTGCATGCCAAGCGATTTGAAGAAAAATTCCTACAAAGTAATTGTTTGAAAATCTTTTCATCCACCAAGCAACAATGGCATCCACAAGCACCAGCAGGAGCAAGGTGAAGAAGGGTTTTGAAATGCTCATAAAAGGAGTCAAATGGAAAGCCCCAAAATTCAAGGTAGTTCCCGTAGTTGCAGAATCACTTGACATTCACGGAGCTCAATCAAAAATCCCTCCTAAGGTACTTCTTTTTAATGATATTCATGCTCATTTCAAATGTGTTGTTTAAGAAATTGGTACATTAGATATGGATAATGCCCTAGGTCAATTATTTGTTGATGGAGCCCTAAAACCTAAGCACAAACACTTAGAAGAAAAAGGCTTGACCCATATTCCGCACCTACCAAGAAGTTTCTAGGTTAAATGGGTTAGATATGTTCTAAGCCGTGTTCATAATGGTCAGTTGTGGTTGGAACAACCCGTATTGTTAACCAAAAAGATGATTCATAAAATCACAGGTTTGCCTATGCTAAGCAAAGCTAAAACCACTAAAACCCTAGGTCAAGATGAGTTACAGAAGATAACCCTAGCAGAGTGGGATGATAGAGGACTAAAGCTTAACATTATATCTGATGTGGAACTCAGATTTGGCATTTATGTGATTGCATATAAGTTATACAGTTCCAATAGATTGAATAGTGTACCGTGTGAAGCTGTGGATTTAGCATTTAAGATTTTAAGGAAAAATCTTGAATTTCATTTGCTAGAATTGCTATTAAGACAGCTGAATAAAAATATGGAAAGCATAAGGACTTCCAAGAATAACCCCTGTAAATTTGGTTCTTTGTTAATTTGTTTATTCTTTTATGTACAAAAGTTTCTTCCATCAAAAGGATCTATAGTATGGAGGAAAGACACTCCAATTTTATATCAAATTAATGAGTTCATAGCAAAAATGGGTGAAAATTTTGACAAAGTCATGGATAACTATTTTGAAGATTTCAAGGAAAGGATGAATAACAGGTTTAGAATTCCTCCTAAGATTGTTGAGGATTACAAAGATGATATATGTTTCATGGTTGTCTGTGATCATGTGTACATACAGGCAGTCATACCCTAAGTGGCATGGGTAAAACCATAGCCTTATGAATTAAATATTGATGATGCAAGAGATATCATTGAGGCACTGGTCAATGAACCAGCTATCCCTAACATTCCTACCTTTGGAACCTATGATGAAGGAAAGGCCGGAATAGAGCTTTAAATCAAGCTACCTCAAGCAATAAGCAAAGGCAAGAGGAAGATAGCCAAAATGAAAACTGCAACTGGTCCTCTTATGCTAACTGAAGGTAAAGGAAAGGATGAAGAAGATGATGAAGAAGAAGGAAGAGAAGAAGATGAAGAAGAACAAGAATCTACAAGAGAAGAACCTCTAAAGAAGAAATGTAAGGTAACCATTACCAAACCTAAGAAGATGCCTACTACAGTATTCTCAAGGAGGACCAGGAAAGGCAAATAGGAACCTGTACTAGTCAGACCTTCACTCACATTTGAGGAAAGGCTCAAACAATTGGAAGAAGGGGTAGGCATCACAAATTTCAAAGCTTTGAAATTTGAAACAAGAATAGATGCTAAGAAAATGCAGATAGAGGAACTGGTACTCTCCAAGATGGGAAAATGGAAATACTCCCTGGACCAGCTTGCCTCTTAAATCTCCAAGGAACTACTAGAGAGATTGCAACCAAGATGGGAAAAAGCCACCAAAATGGTGAAAGATATCTATGAGCAATCTCTGAAAAACCTTAAACGAAATCTCACTGGAGCAAAAATAAAGGCTGCAATGAAAAATCATGAAGGTAAAATGATGATCAGATTCCACACTTGTTTGATTTTAATCAAAGACATTGAGCATGTTGTAAATGATGCAACAAACATGTGGAAAAATATCTATCATCTACATAAGCCTAGTGAAGATCCAGTAGAAATCCAAGATGATGACAGTAGTGACAGTGATGATACAACTGCCTCTCCATCCATCATAGTCTCACCAAGAGAGCCGCATGCATTAATGGAGGAAGACAAGGAAGAAAAAGAGGAAGAAGCTAAAGAGGAAAATAAGGAGGAAGATGATCTAGTAAAAATTGTGGTAGCAGTCACTGCATCTCTTCCTCACTCTCCACCTAAAAATATCACATCATCAAGGTTGGAGTCAGCTTCCATAGGTTTGATAGCATCTTCATCAGATTTATCATCTGCACCTGCCACTTCACAGCCCCAGGTATCATCT
Organism: Cupressus sempervirens; assembly: GCA_028749045.1. NCBI lineage: Eukaryota > Viridiplantae > Streptophyta > Pinopsida > Cupressales > Cupressaceae > Cupressus > Cupressus sempervirens. Next base: position 363,801,590 of record CM053786.1, on the reverse strand, counting down.
GTGGAAGTGTCTACCACTTCAACTACCGAGCTACAACCCTCTTCTTCAGTCACCAAGCTAGCTTCCTCTGTTCCAACATCATTAGGTGACACATCAGTAAGTTGTACAATTTTGTTAGTTCTAGGAATTTTGACATCATTATCTGCATCTACTTCAAGTATAACTAGTTCAGATACTGCTATAACAGGTATATCATCATTTTTGGGAAGTATTCTAATTTTTGATCTAGAAAATACTTCTATTGGCATTCATTATTCAAGTCCTATCCCAATTTTTTCTGCTAGCCCTTCCATCTCTACTATTGTGTCTATTCCTAAGATTAAACCAATGGCCACAAAAGTCAAACAAAAGAAACCATTAAGACTTCTGATAACTAGAAAAGAAATACCAGAAGAAATTGATTTAGACACAAATATAGTTATTCCAAAAATTGACTATGAAAATGCTACCATTGAAGAAATGAGGTATGCTAGTCAATTAATAGAGATGAAGGCTACATAGAAGCAGTTAAGATCTGAAAGGGATAAGGAATACAAAATAATAGAGGATGCTAAGAACATTATTACAGAGGCTATAGGTGTTGAAGTAGATTCTACTCAACACATTTTGATTCAATTAGAAGAGGTTGTAAATAAATTCAATGAGGACACCTCTAGTCAAGAAAAATTGATTGAAAAGGCTGAAAGGAAATTTGATAATAAGGTGCTTGAGCACATTGCTTAGCACATTGCAATAAAACAGGTAGAATTGTCTACAATTTTGGCCAATTTTGAAAATTCTTTTAATAATGTAACTTCACTTTTTGCCAAACTTTGTGATGTTACCAAGTACACAAAGGAGATTAAAGAAAAATTGAATAAAATTAATGAGGATATGAAGGGCAGTGCCCAAATATTGCAACTTGATCCCAATTCAAATTCATCCTATCATCTTCGAATTAGATTTTTGTCAAAAAAGTAGGGAGAATTGCTAAGAGAGGAAGCAAGGATTAGGTCTACCTTAATAAACATCCAGAACATGATCCTTCCTATCATGGACACAATGCAGAAACACATTGTCCACTCCAAATCATTGATCCATGACAAAAATTTCTTAGTTGCAGATCATATGATTGAACTTTCAGCAGAAGTTCAAATAGCACTCTCCTCCTACAAAATTTTGCAAGAAAATTGGGATAAGACTTTGGCTCTTATTCTCAAGGTACATTCTGAATTCATCTCCCATTTTGGTATCTCTGTGTAAATATATATTTCTTAATTTGGCATTATTGTCAAAAAGGGGGAGATAGAGGTAGAAAAGATAGAGATATTTGTAAATACTCAGAGCATATTGTATGGGGGAGATATATGTAAATCAGTACATCAAATTTTGTACATAAGTGTTTTTGTCACTAATACCAAAGTGGGAGATTGTTGGAATTATGATATATTTGTCATTAGTGCAAACACTTATTCTATCCTGAATGCTTATCTTGCTCATCACTTAGTCTCAAGTATATACTGAGCATTCAGTGGTTACCTTATAAGTTCAGCAGGCAAATAGTTCTCACCGAGCATTCCAAAAGATACCAAGTGAAAAAGGTAAAGGAATTTCACCAATGTTTACCGAGTGAAAAAGGTAATCAAAGATCAGTAGAGTTTATCGAGTGAAAAAGGTAATCAAAGATCAACAGAGTTTACTGAGTGAAAAAGGTAAACAAAGCATTCAGTATTTACCGAGCTAAGCAAGGTAAACAAAGAAGATAGTTTCTACCGAGTAACACTACATCTATCGAGTCACCAATGGCTACCGAGTTCCAAAAAATATTCTGTGACTAGTATGAACTAAGTCTCTACTTCTATTGAGTGCATGACAATGCCGAGTAACGTAGTGGATGCTGAGTATCAAAAGGTCATCAAGTCAGTTCAATGAACCCGAGTTTACCAATGGGCCAACTCAGCAATGTTTTGTTCACTTGTGTTTTGGCCGACCTTTTAACTATAAAATATTGGAATGGTATATATGTAATGTATGATATCATTTTTGAAATATGAAATAGAATATGAACATATTGGCATGAAATAAGAAAGTATTTTTTGCATGAAAAGAAGGTATTGCTATCAGCAGCAGAGCAAAAGGAATACAACAAAGTCAGCATAAGGAACAAAAAATTTATATCTATCACATCAGGTGATCAATGCAAAAGGATCTTATCAGCAGACAAGTTGTAAGTAGATCCACTGTTTCATCCTAACAGGTGAATCAGTTTTTTAAATCCTATAACAAGGTAGACTTAACAGTCTTTTGTAAATCTCCTAATAGAGTGCATACTTCACTGTATGTTTATAAAATCCTCTAACAAGGTGGATCTAGTAGTCCTACTTGCTCCTAACAGGGCATATCACTAGAAGTGATCATCGTAAGCTTTAACCAGCCAACTTCATACTACAGTGATAAATAACTTTTGTGGGCATCATCCCCACTCCAATTTTACTTTCTAATTGGAAGGTTTTTGGGTCACCAAATCATTGTGTTCATGTGTTATGAATGATTGATCTTTCATTTATGCAGTAGATTAGATGAATGAATGATAAATGGTTAAAATGCATAAAATTTTATATGTTACTAATTCACCCCTCCCCTCTGAGTAATACATTTCATCCTGAATATTTCTAACAGATGTGCATGTCAAAATTGACAATGACTTGATTCATAAGGTCATAGAGGTATAAATGTTGTTGAACCAAGTGTGCAAGTACCTTATGTAGTAGTTGCATAAGTGTAACTAGTAATATTTTAGTTACCTAAAAGGAAATTAGAGGTTATCGCACCTATTACATAGAGGAAGTCTGAAAGGTAAGTAAAATTGGAACAAAAATAGACACCACCTACCAAGAAAAGGGTCAAGGACCCAATAAAAGAAGAAAAATGCTAGAAGTCAGTGACTCTAAGGAATTAGAGGATGCAACTGAGGATAGACCAATGGAGCAAGTAGTGCAAGAAGTAAGAACACCAACAATAAAGAAAATAGAAAGCCAAAGGTAGAAAACCTTCATGTGAAAATTATAAATGATGATGATTTTGTACAATTAAACAAGTATTATAGCTTGTATAATAATATGGATAGAAGGCAACTAGAGAATGCCATGATGAGGAATATGATTTTGAGTAACAAAATATTTGATAATATTTAGAATAAGATTCTAGAGGACCTATAGAATAGGTTATCAAACAAGAAGAAAAGAGAGACAAAAGAGGACAACATTTTGAGAGAAACAATGATTAACAAGTTGTGTGAAGTTAATTCCAAGGATGAAATGGAAATAATTTTGAAGGGTTTTGAGCCCTTGCCGAGGAATAAAAGAAGAGAAATTATTTTGATAGGTGGAAATTATGATGATGTAAGAAATGAAATAGAGGAGGCCATAGTAAAACATATGACCTTAGTACCTAGACAATATCAAAGGAGAGTACACAACCACAATCAAATAGTACAATTTATGTGGAAGCCAATACTCCCACTAATGATGAAGAAAAGGTTGAGGGGACACAAAAGGAACCCTCACCACCATAATATCTCCATGCAAGTGGATAGTACAAATATAACAGTGGATACAAAGAAAAATCCATTTGTAGGATTTGGCACATCTATTGTTTGCAATATCATAGCGTACACCAGCTCTGATGAAAAAGATGAGAAAGAGGAAAAGAAGAAACATGCAAAAGAGAAGAGGAAGGAAGAAGTAAAAAGGAAAGAAGAAGTAAAGAAGAAAGAATTAGAAAGGTTAGAAGAGGAAATGAAAAATAAAGAAGAAGAAGAACAAAGAAAGAAAAAGAAAGAGTAAGAGGAAAGAAAGAAGAAACAAGAGGAAGAAGAAACAAAGAAAGAAACAAAGAAACTAAGAGACTAGAAGAAGAGATGAAGAAGGCTAAGGGAGAGAAGAAGATTGGAGAGAAAAATGTAGTTACACTCATTCTAGTAGTAGCAATGTCAACAGTCATAGTACCATCTCATGATGATGATGATCAAAAGGGATTGATGGGTTCTTTGAGTAAATTGTTCCAAAAGAACAACTCAGCTAAGTCTGTAGAGAAGAGATTATCAAAAGTCTTAGATAGGATGTAGAAGATAGTTAGTAAAACTATAGCTAATCAAGACTTTAACGTAAAGGATAAAGAATTGGTGAAATTATTTGATGAAGAATTTGCAACCTTGTCTGAAGTAGCTTCAACACAAGAACACACAAAGAATGATGCAACACTTTTTCACATAGTGTGCATGAATGTAAGAAAATATTTGAAGGCACTTGATGTGCATGTCAAGGAGTTGAGGAAACATATTGATGAGGGAAATAAGTTGTATGGACAATGCATGTTGTCATACAAGTACTTATCATATTTTGAGAATCAAATAAAGGATTAGATGAGTGAACTTTATACACTCAATACAAAGCTACAACTCCCTAAGACCAACAATGAAGGTTTTGGAACAAAAGTGGAGAAGATTGATAATACAATCAAAGGTTTGGATTTTGATAAGGAAATGATATTAAAGATGTTCTCTACTCTTAAAGAAATCCTTTCACTTAAGATCATCATTTTGTAGAGACAACTGGGGGAATACCTTGCAGTAAAGACTTCCTATTATAAGCTCTCTTATACTAATTTGAGCACAGTAGAAGTACATCCTATGTAGTAAGCACACTTATTAGTATTTCTAATACAACTAAGGAGAACTGGAAAGAGGAATCAGAACGAATGGAACTTGTATATGCATTTTTTTCTAGGATATCAAGTTGATCAGCAACAAGCTACCTAGTTTTTGTACATAGTCTCTAACACCTTTGTCATTGATGTCAAAGGGGGAGTAGTATATGTAAGGAAAATTTGATGTACTACAAAGGAGAAATATTATATGTGAAGGAAATTTGTATATGTATATGTAATAGGGAGTACACTTATGTATCAATGTAAGGAGTGGTAAAGAATGTATTGATCCATCAAATAATGAATAAAATGGTTATGTTTTGAAGGCAATTTTGTGTAGTTACTTTATTTTTGTTTTGTTTTGTATGACATCATTTTGGGACATAGACAATTTTCCCCAATATTGTCATTAATGCCAAAGGGGGAGATTGTTAGAAATATAGTTAGTTAGATTTCTATTGAAGTGTCATTTATGGCAACATTTATTCGTCATTTCACTTATACATTTATAGATAGAAAATTGTATAAGTGTTAGACAATTTACAATAGCACATAGATAGATGTGATGTGTATGAATGACACACTTCAAGTAAGTTCATGTGCAATTGAAGATAGCTTTATGAGAATGTCATGATGACATAGGTAATTGCAAAGATGTATGAACAATATGACACAAGTTACAGGCTAAATACTAGTTTAGGTATTTGACAAAATATTATAGAGTATATTAGAGATATGAGTTGTATAACTTAAGGAATTATTTTGGTAACAAAATAATTACTAAGTCATGATGAGCCAACTTTGTGGATATTAATCCATGTAAGTAAATTTATATTATGTCAACCATGTGAAGACATGAAGGCCGACTGAGCAGAGAATTATTAATGTCTGAGCTTGATGTGGGAGCATATAGAGGTATAAGGGCAATCCTATGTCACCCAAAAAAAAAACCTAGATATAGTTTATGTTTCATGTGTTTTCATTTTTGGATACCCATTTGGGTCAAATAAAGGTTCCAACTCTCATAGTTCCACTATTTGTGTTATGAGTTAGAGTTTTTAAGCACATTGGGATACATTTAAATGTCAAAAAAATAGGACTATGTAATTGAGCCATAATTATGGTGAGTTAGAAGGTGTAAATTGGAGGGATGATTAAAATTGTAATTTAGAACATTCCAAAAAAAGAATCAGGTCAAAAGGCTACACAGTTTGAAAGTTATCACAATTTTTTCAGTTTCTAGAGACTTCCTAAGAATGCTTCAAAGTCAGGTTTGGGGCACTAAACGACCTTGTACAGACCTGAAAAATGGGGTACAAGAAAAGCTGGTCCATAGGGCTATAGAGCACTTTGAGAGCTTTCCATAAATGTAAACAGTTTGTTAATCAAAGCTACAGTTCAACAGTTATGCCTCCCGAAAGTTCGGCTACCATTTCTAGATTCTTCTAATTTTGCACTAACTTCTAAAGTGACTTCTAGAGCCTTCCATTTTGGAAGTGGATGCCAACTATCAATTTCTAGAATGTATTCCTAATCCTTAACCCTTTGGGGTCTATTTAAGAGCATTTCTTGCATTGTAAAAGGCAGTTCAAAGTGGAATTTGAGAGAAGGTACTAGAAGAAGAAATTATCTCTAGATTTATACTATTGTAAACCCATAGGACATGTTTTGGAGTCTATTCTCTCTGCACTGAGTGTATTAGCATATTCTCATAGTTAATAAAGTTTTCCATTTCCTATTGTGACCATTCTGTTCTTGGGTTGTGTCTCCATCAAAGCTATAAGTAAAGATCTTATCCTACGCAAAGAATGTGAAGTTGTAAAACATGTGAGTTATATTGTATGAATAGCTTGAAAGATTTATGAGCCTTATGTGATGTGAGATGTGATGTATGATTAGAGAAAGTGCAAATTATAGCAATGAGAAAGTATTGTACGTATACCTATACTTGTGAAGAAGTTAATTGTATTATTACATGTTAGGGTAGTGGGCTCTTCTTGCATACATTGTATTTGTTCTACCAACTCCTAACAAGGTTGAGGAATCTAACAAGGCCTAGTCCTCTAACAATGACTCGAGGCACTATATGTACTTCATAAACTCCTAATAGGGTCAATATCCTTTGCATGATTCTTTTGTTTAATGGATCATCTAGTGGGTATTATCCACACCATGGTTTTCCCTTTTCTAGGGTTTCCCTAGTTAACAAATAATGGTATTATGAGTTCTCTTTGTGCATGGTTATATTTAGTGTTCAACATTGTTGTTGTACTTTCATATGCAAGTTATAAAGCAATTAACAATATTGATTTGTGAGAAAAAAAAATTAGAATACTAATTCACCCCACCACCCCCCCACCACCCCCCTCTCATTATTATCTATTTCTAACATAATATTTATAAATTTTCAATTAGTTGAGTTTTCCATCTACCAATAATATTATAAAGTAAGAACATTTTCTATTGGGATTAAGATTACCCTACAAACATGTAATTAAATGTTTACACGTAATTGGTGATTCTAATTCGATGCATGTCAAGTGAAGTCAATCTATGTTTCTACGACCATAAGGTTAAATAAATATAGAAAAAAATTATGGGATATGTTAGAAAACTTTTATGCATTTGGGATAGCTTGGATGTAAAGAAACAACAAGAAGATGGTTGATCTTCTTAGAGAAAAGATTTCTCTAAAGCCTCATGATGCTACATTTGATGGCATATAAAAAGTAGAATTTTAGACTAGATCATCTATTCCTGACAACACTAAGAATTGACAAGTTTTTTAAAATGACATAGATATTTTAAAATTCTAAAATTGTGATGACCATTTTTGGGGTCAATAAATTGATTTTGTTATAATGGTTGAAAAAGCAGATGGCAACAAAATCTTTTTTTGGATTGAAGGAGTTAACATTATAACAAATAAGACTCCTAAAGGCCTTGTTATCCTAGAAATAATCTTTCATAACTAGGATAGATCCAAACTAGATATCAAGTAAAATTATTCTAAGGATTTAAAGCAGATTGGTCATGGCATGAAAGACACAACAAAAAAGGTATATATTGGTAAGAAATTATCTCGCAGAGTGACAAAGGTCCTAATCAATTTTTTGATAAAGTATGGGCATGTTATTGCTTGGTATTATGATGACCTAAAGGCTTATAAAAAGAACCTATTCCAATATGAGGTCCCACTAAAAGAAGGTACTATATATGAGCAATGTTAGTATGCTAATAGAAACCAAATTTAAATAAAGCTTCTACAAACTAAAAAAAATTCATAAATTTCAAGATAGACTAAGATGAGCTCTCAATTGAGAATATGAGCCATTAATGGGCTCTCTCAATGAGAAGCTCTCTTGTTGAGTGGCTTTGTCTAAATAGATAGGATGTATGCTCAAGCTTATGATTCAAAAAGGGCTTCAAATGGAGTTGGAATTTGGGAGTGAGTGTATGGTTTTGATGTAAAATGGCTTCTTAAAATGGCATTGACTTTACTTCATGGATTGTGTTGTTTTGCAAAGGGGAAGGATCCAATTTATAGACAAGAGGCTTGAGGGATTGAGGGCTAAGATGCAAGGATGGGGAAAAGCTCATGGAGGGCTCAGATTGCATGAGAGGAGAGCACATGGATTGTGCTTCCTTACAGCCAATTAGGGAGTGACACATGTCACAGGGTGAGAGGATGGAGAAAAGGGGAAGGATGAGTCAACAAAGGAGGCTCAAGGGATAAAATCTTCATAAAGACCCTCATAATGGCTTGTAAGAGCAATGAAAGGGCTTGGAAGAGTCATTTATGGCCTAGTGGGCTTCATAAAGTTTTATGGTTGGGATATTTTGAGGGAGATGAGAGGAATTTTGACTTGGGCTTGATTAGGAAGGTTTTAAGCTGGCTTAGGATTGTGCAAATGATTAGAGGATGGATTAGGATGGTTTAGGATTAGCTTAGGGATAGGCAAGTGGATGGCATTTAATGAGGGTGGGTGAAGGAGGAGAGATTTGTTGGCTTTGGCTTGGGTTAGCAAGTCTTAACCCATGTTTAGGGAATGTGAAAAGGTTAGGAGGGGATTAGGATTAGGTTTAAAGACATCTTCTAGAAGAGTCTAGAATTTGGATGAGGATAAAGACTTTTTAGAATAGTCTAGAACTTCATAGGATGAGGATGAAGACTTTCTAGAAGAGTCTAGAACTTCTTAGGATGAGGATAAATTAGATTTTTAGGAAATAAATAAAGTTTTATTTATTTCAAGGGTTTGGGTTGAGGAGATATTTATTAAAACTTTTTTAATAAACATGAGGATTAATATTTAATCTTAATTAAATATTTTGAGTTGGGAATATGGGTAAGAAGTGATGGGATTAGCCTTTAATTGAAATTAAAGAAGGATTAGAAGATTTTGGGAGAGGTTAGTGGTCTTGAGGAAATTGGCCAAGTTTTGGGCAAAAAATAATTTTTTATTTATTTTGGATTTTTTGGTCAATTTATTAATTAAATAATTAATAAATAAGGAAATAATGTTTAAATAAGATTTAAAAATTTTTGGGAGGGATTCCTTAATTAAATATTTTTAATTAAGATAAAGGGATTTAATGGCATAAAAATAAATTAATTAATTAATGATGATGTCATCAGGGACTTTTTTCAGAGAATAAAAATATTTTATTTTCTAAAGGATTTAGGTGTCTACATTTTTCCCCTCTTTGATGTGATGCCGCAAGTGGCATGGCATCAAAGATAAGAAAATAAGATGCCCAAGGCTAGAGCAGAAGAGGAGAGAATGGACTACGAGATGCTCCCTCAAGAAGGCGGCAGGGAGAGAAAGCGATGCTCGACAAATTCTTGAAAAGAACAAGAATTTGAGATGAGCAAGGAGACTCAGATTGGCTTAAGAGAAGAGGTTTAGTTAGCTCAAACTCTTACTATGAGAGAATGATAAAGGGAGAATCAAAGGCACAAGAGGAAGTAAGCTTAAGATCTCAGGGATTGCAGAGGATGAAGGAGCGGAGTGCTATAAAAAGGAATCTAGGATAGGGAGATGGATGATGGGATGATAAAGCTGATGCAATAGGATTTCAAAGAGTTAGATTGGCAGAAGATGGGTTTCGAAGATCCCTAGGACTAGGATTGTGGAGCTTGAAAGATGAGGCTTGGTGGATTGGTTGGATTGGTGGATCCCTAAGACTAGGATTGTGGATCCCTAAAGCTAAAAGTGCAGATTGATTCAAAGAGATATTGATGCATAAGCTGAGGTAGGAGAGATAGATGCTAGATATGGATGGGGGATAATGGAGATGAAGGGAAACCATTGAAGCTTTTTTGAGCAAGGGGATACTTCAAAGAGAAGTACCACCTTGTAGTTGAGCACTAGATTTTCTATAGGACTATTGGTTGATTGCCAAGGTTGCCAAGAACATCAAGGTCATGTCACCAACCATCTAGAGGATTGATGGACTGACTCGAAACAAACACACAAAGATTGCCCCAGCATCATACATGAAACCCAGAGGAAACAGCATGGAACTGATGCTAGATAATCCACAAGAAAAAAAGAAACAAATGAAAGACTTGATCAAAGCCATAGGCTCAGAGTGCCCCATTTCCAGTATACCATGATATGGCAGATTGTGGCAACCTTGAGGAGGGAACAAAAAGATTTCTTGGAAAAGATACTTCAAGACCCAAAAGGGAAGATTCCAAATCAAAAGAAAGTGAAAATCCAAAAGAGAACCATTTGCCAATGAGATGGGTAGGACAAGGTACTAACGGACCAAGATCATACATGAGGAAAGCTATATCTTGCAAGGATCTATCGAAGAGCACCTAAACTAGTAGATTTGGATTAGTGATGCACCTGGCAAGATGAACTAAGAAGGATAACTCTTTGGTGACAGGAGATCTAGCTAAAGGATTCATTTGGAATAGCTATACAAGATTGTGCGATGTCTGCAAGATGTTGATCAAGGATGAACTAACACGAAAGCTAGATAGATACAATGGTACTAAGCTAAAGAGGATGTACAAGCTAACAAATCAAGATATGGTACAAATGTACAAGGTTGTTTTAGACAAGATTGGATATACAAGCTATGATACAAGGTATGATACAAGTGTTGGATACAAGATTATTTACAAGCTATACAGGAGCTCTGGATGATAAGATAGCAGGATGGCTCAAGTTGGTGCAAGATGCAAAAGCTAAGGATGAGGTGATAGCAAAAGATATGGATTTGGTAGGATGCATCCAATGATGATGATAGATGTGCGACCAAGGATGGGGACAATGCTAAGGTTGGTGGTAGCTAAGCTAATAGATGGCGCTAGAGTGAATGACCAATGAGAGGATGACGTTGGATTTGCATGAGGATAGCCTAGAGCGAGATACAATGACAAAGGAGGATGGAAAAGACAAGATCTCTAAGGAATACAGTGCACCTAGTTAGAAGATGACATGTGGAAGGAGGTCTTGCAATGGATGTGATAGGATTGAAGCTAGGATGGAAAAGTTGAAGGCGCTAGGGAGATGGATGATAGATGGGATGATGGGGTGAAGTTGTAGAAGATAAGTGCATAGTGATAGATAAAAGTGGGAGGATGAAAGATAGGTGGATAAATTGGAAGATGGAGCTGGATGGCAAGATGTGACCAAAAGCATGAGGATGATAGGCTAAGCTAGGGATGGCTGGATTACGCATGACACTTGTTTGCCAAGTTTTCATCATGGTACTTGTCCAAGGCACTTGAATTGCCAAGTTTTCACTAGTGGACACTTTATTTTTTTTTTTTTTTTGGACTTTTTGACTTTGGACTTAGCTGGAATGATTTTGGCTTTCTTTAGTTTTTTTTGGCTTTTTTGGTATTTTTTACTGGTTGTTGGAATGTTCAATTTTGTTGCTAGCTATTGGTACACCAGATGTGTGATTTATGCAATAGATCAGATTGGATGGGATTGATGGTAGGAGATGGAGGGATGAAAAGGCTAGAAAGGAGCATGAGATGGGGATGCTTGCAGGATCAAAATTGGCACATGTTGGGATGAGTGTGAAAAGCACATATGGGGGATAGATGGTAGATGCAAGCGTGATGGAGGATTTGTGGAAGTGCGCTTGGGGATATAGGGACCTAAGATGGAGTTAGGAGATAGGGGACATGAGTCACTAGATGGGGGATTAGCAATGGTGGATGCCATTATGCATTAGAATTCAACTTTTTTCTTTGGGATCCACATGGTTTTGGATTTTCTTTTCATAGGCTTTTGCATTGTTTTTCATTCTTTCATTGGATTTTTCCTTTTTGGAGTATGTCTTTTAGAGTAGACATATGATTGCCTAGGATGTGGATTTTTATCTTTATTCATTTTGAAGTTGGCATTCACATTGCTATGGTAAGCTTTGGGAAGATGGTTAGGAGAAGCTTTGTGAGATGGAGAGGATATGGAAGAGCGTGTAGGGGAATGATGATGGATGATGCACCCTAATATGTGCCTTTGATGGTCTTGCATAGGAATAGAGGGAATAGGATTTTTATGATGGCTGATATGGGATGGAGGATGGTAGATTTTGGGACATAGGGACCCAAAATGGATTTAGCAGATGAAGGGGTGATATGGTAGGTTGTTTTGGGTTGCAAAGATGTTGGAGGGGGGATGACATAGGATTTCTTGAAGGACTGATGGGAGGCTGGCATGGTGGGCCTGGAGATAGGCTTGGTTTGGAGATGGCATGTACCAACACTTTTAGATGGTGAGCCTTTGGATACATATCCAAGACCATGAAATCCTGGATTCTTTTGTGCAATAATAGGCTTTTTGATTCCTTTCTCTTGTGGTCCTAAACCTTGACCTTGATAATGCCATCGATTGAGCATTTGAATGAGCTGAGGAAACTTTTTGCTTGTAGAAAATGGTAGAAGTGCTTTATTAGATGTACTCCAATGGGGAGATATTGTTCTTAATTCTTTTGCTGAGAGGGGGCCACCATGGATGAATGTAAGTGAACCAAGAGGGTAGATTATAGATGGTGGAATAGCTTGGATAGGTGGTAAGATGGAAGCATGGAGCAGAGGAGATGGTAGGATAGGATCTTGATTTAGCTGATGGGATAAAAAGATATCTTGCAGTATAGGAGGTATGGCTTGAGGTTTTGGAGATGGAGGGGATGGTGACTGTACTATGGATTGAAGACATAGTACGATGATATCTTTGTTTATGCTTTGGGGGATGTCAACATGCTTTTGGGTAGGATCTTGATAGGATTGGATTGGAGTGGATGGTGCAATAGGAGGTGAAGGGATGGATTCTTCAAAGGCAGTGGATGGATATATGGGAGATTCAGTAGTGGAGATAAGTGAGTAGAAGATGGATGCATAAGGGTCATTATAGGAGATTTGGGAAATGCTTGGAGGTGATGTGGTTAGGATTTGGAGGGATTTAATAGGTGGTGGGATTTTGATGCTTGCGGGAAGTGGAAGGATTTTAAGCAATTTCGTGGATGGTATGGGGATGATAGCTATGGGAGATGGAGGTGATATTATAGATGGGTAAGCTTCAGCACTAACTACTTCACATGGTTGGATTAGATGACATGGATTATCAACTATTGGAGGTGGCTTTTCTTGTATTTCCTCTAGGAGACTCCTGGAGACTCATGTGTCAAAGGTGGATGTGGTGGATTGACAGGAATAGCTAGTGTGATGGGGGTGGAAGATTGGAAGCTTGGTTGATTGGATGATGGAGGAGAAGCTAGGATATGAGATGGCATGACTAGATAGTTTGGAGGAATGCTTGGATTTTGAGGGAAGGTTGGAAAAAGATGTCTAAAGCTCTCAAGATACCTGTCATAGTCAATAAGATTTTCATCATCATTAGAATAGGATGTAGCGGGAGAAAGGACAATGTGACCAAACTCATCATGATAGGGTTGGGATTTCATGTTTTGATGATGAGTTGGATGGGGATGGGGTCTTGCATATGGATGAACACGGAAGCTCATGGTTAGATTTTAATTAAGCATAGATTTTGGATTGGCTGATGAAAGATTTCCTAGGGAGAGTCAAAGCTGCATGACAGACCTAAGGAGGATGGGCTGGAGATTTTTGGCTTTCTTGTGGATGGAAGAATTTAAGGCTATGTTGTCAAAAAGTGAGAGTTTTGCTTTCTTATGTGTAGGATTGGTGGCTTTTGTTGTCAACTTGAGTATAGACAAATGATCCTATGGGCATGACATGAGATTGACCACTTGTGGATCCCAACCTTTAGCTTAAGGTGATGAGGGATGACAAGTGACAAGGCTAGATTACTCTAGACAAAGCATTGTCAAAGGGATAACCTTGGGGAGATTGAGGGATGTGGATAGATTGATTAGATAGCAAACTCTAGCAGAGTAACAACAATTCCTTAAAGGCTTGGGTGATTTTGGATTAGGTTGCTAGCTGGCTGGGAGGATGATTTGGATGGACTTTTCATTTGGGGTTGTTCTAAAGCAAAGAACTAGATAGATTTGGTTGCGGCAGGGGAGCTTGGACGATGAGGCAATGACTATGCTAAGTATGCCTTGAGCTGGGAGATTTCTGATTTTCTACGATTTTGACCAAAGTTGGAAAGCATTCATTCAAAAGCTATGAACAAACAAGTAGACAAAAGTTTGGAGCAAGCAAGTCAAACACACCAACATCCTAGGAAGCTTTCTACAAGGATGAAATTTGGTTTAGCTAGGGAGTCCTCGATATACGCAAGGTATGTGAGGCCCAAATCTGTAGATGAAACCAAAAAGATGTCACACAACCAAGAGGAGTGGTAACCCACTTCTCTTCTTTCACTTCTCAAGGGTATAAAGTTTCTTGAGGCTTAGCCCGAGTGGCAAAATTTTGATCCCAAGAGAGGTGTCTTTGGATTCACCTCCCAATCTTTATACTCCATCAGAATGCTGGAGTTGAGGTCATCTCAAGGGGTGATGAAATCCCCAAGAAGGCCTCCTAAAAGCTAAGACAAGATTTTGGATCCTAATCTTATGCACCCAAGATGGCCTCGAAAGATGACAAGGGGAGAGAAGACTTGGATGATCTTGGGCTAAAAGACAGAGTTCTTTTCCAACTAATGCTTTAATTTTTCTAATCTAGATCTTTTGAAAACACATGTGATTTAAGATGCAAAGGTTCAATTCCAATTTGAAATGCACCAACAAAAGAGAAGTGATCAAAGAATGAATACACCAAGAAGATTTAGGGTCAACAAAAAGTAAACTCACGCGCCTGGAGGCCCTCCACATCAAGTATCAATTGATTTTCTTTAAGGCATTCAAGATTGAGTGTGAGTTTGTTTTAAGCCCAAAACAAAGATGTGTGTAAAGCTTGATTTCAAGCACGCACCCTAAGGCCCTCCACATCAAGATTTGTTCAATTTTTATGGCCAAATGAGGTGTTAGCGAGACTAATGTGCATTTAAAAAAAAAATTATCTTAGAAAAACTAATAAAAACTCGAGTGAGTGGAATTTGATTTTTGTGGAGCACTTAACACCTTCTTAGGTAGACCCATCCCCATATATGGCACTAATATTGCAACCAATGGTTAGAATGATGGGTGATTAAAGAGGGTGAGTCCAACAACAAATTCACTCAAAGTGTCTTTGTTTGTTTTTATAACTTAGAAAGTTTCTAAAATGTAGATTCTTTTTATGCTCCAAAAGATGAAGTGTGAGATATTGTAATGATTAATTGACATTTTGCATTCAAGATTGGATTTGTTGTTTTAATCATGCATTCATAAAAAAAATTTTAAAAACTTGATTTTAATCCATGGCACTTAAGAGAGATTTTAGCAACATGCATTCAAAAACAAGTGATTAAACATTCAAGTTTTTTCCTTTGAGCATTCAAGATTGAGATTTTGTGTGTTGTTTTAAGAACTTTGACGTGCTTTGTTTTAACCTTAGATCATTCAAGATTGTTTTGGACTCAAAAGTGAAAATGACTCTTTGGACTTTGCTTTTCATTCAAGATTTTGTGTTCTAGTTTCCATGTTTTAAGCCCAAAAATGATATTTCTAGATTGTTTTGATGCATGAAAAACCTAAGAAACATTCAAGATTTTGCAACAAGACATTTGTTTGGAACAAATAAAAAAGCTTTTAGGAAAATTTTGACAACCATTTAGGACTCTTAGTTTTCATGAGATTTTTAAAAGAACTTTAAAATATTTGCAAATGAGGTTCATTTTATCCTTGATTGATGCTTTGAGTTTGATTTAGATTTTAGTGTGCACTTAGTGTTGATTTTGAACCTTTTGAAATGGAAACTTGAAGTTCTTGTTAAATTCCCAAAATGAAGTGTTCCTAAATTTGCATGAATGCATCTAAAACCTTGATGTTGCAAGGATTCAAATGATTGGATTGGTTTAGTTTCACTTGTTAAAAGATTTATTTTTTTTGCAAATTTTTAGTTTTTAATGGATTTATGTATGATTTGGGGGTTCATTTTAAGCACTAAAAAGAAGTGTGTATGATTTTGCTTCCTTAAAAAAAAAATGGCCAAGATCTCCCACAAGAAGAAGAAGAAGAAGAAGTAGATGGAATAAGAAGAATATAGACAAGAAGAGGAAGAAGAATTCCAAGTGCTTTGTCCACCTATAAGCTTAAAAAATCTGCAAACACTATAAGATAGACTATGAGTTCCTTTGTCTTCTTCATGCTCATGTGGACCTACAAAACCAATTTATAAAATCCTACCAATCACAAAAACAAGCAAAATTAGCCAAAATTAGCAAATGACATACAAAACTTGACTAAAAAGGCTAATAAAGATGACCCATGCAGGGTCCCACTGGGCATGCCAAAATGTATACGAGCAATGTTAGTATGCTAATAAACACAAAATTTAAATAAAGCTTCTATAAACTAAGCAAAATTCATAAACTTCAAGATAGACTAAGATGAGCTCTGAATTGAGAATATGAGCTATTAATGGGCTCTCTCAATGAGAAGCTCTCTTGTTGAGTGGCCTTGTCTAAATAGATAGGATGTATGCTCAAGCTTATGCTTCAAAAAGGGCTTCAAATGGAGTTGGAATTTGGGTGTGAGTGTATGGTTTTGAGGTAAAATGGCTTCTTAAAATGGCATTATGAATTTACTTCATGGATTATGTTATTTTGCAAAGGGGAAGGATCCAATTTATAGGCAAGAGGCTTGAGGGATTGAGGGCTAAGATGCAAGGATGGGGAAAAGCTCATGGAGGGCTTAGATTACATGAGAGGAGAGCACATGGATTGTGCTTCCTTACGGCCAATCAGGGAGTGACACATGTCACAGGGTGAGAGGATGGAGAAAAGGGGAAGGATGAGTCAACAAAGGAGGCTCAAGGGATAAAATCTTCATAAAGACCCTCATAATGGCTTGTAAGAGAAATGAAAGGGCTTGGAAGAGTCATTTATGGCCTAGTGAGCTTCATAAAATTTTATGGTTGGGATATTTTGAGGGAGATGAGAGGAGTTTCAACTTAGGCTTGATTAGGAAGGTTTTAAGCTTGCTTAGGATTGTGCAAATTATTAGAGGAAGGATTAGGATGGTTTAGGATTAGCTTAGGGATAGGCAAGTGGATGGCATTTAATGAGGGTGGGTGAAAGAGGAGATATTTGTTGGCTTTGTCTTGGGTTAGCAAGTCTTAACCCATGTTTAGGGAATGTGACAAGGTTAGGAGGGGATTAGGATTAGGTTTAAAGACATCTTCCAGAAGAGTCTAGACTTTGGATGAGGATAAAGACTTTCTAGAACAGTCTAGAACTTCCTAGGATGAGGAGGAAGACTTTCTAGAAGAGTCTAGAACTTCTTAGGATGAGGATAAATTAGATTTGTAGGAAATAAATAAAGTTTTATTTATTTCAAGGGTTTGGGTTGAGGAGATATTTATTAAAACTTTTTTAATAAACATGAGGATTAATATTTAATCTTAATTAAATATTTTGAGTTGGGATTAGGGGTAAGAAGTGATGGGATTAGCCTTTAATTGAAATTAAAGAAGGATTAGAAGATTTAGGGAGAGGTTAGTGGTCTTAAGGAAATTGGCCAAGTTTTGGGCAAAAAATAATTTTTTATTTATTTTGGATTTTTTGGTCAATTTATTAATTAAATAACTAATAAATAAGGAAATAATGTTTAAATAAGATTTAAACATTTTTGGGAGGGATTCCTTAATTAAATATTTTTAATTAAGATAAAGGGATTTAATGGCACAAAAATAAATAAATTAATTAAATAATTAATTAATTAATTAATGATGATGTCATCAAGGACTTTTTTCAGAAAATAAAAATATTTTATTTTCTAAAGAATTTAGGTGTCTGCAGGTACCACACGTTTTAGACAGAAGTAGAGGCATATTAATCTAATTTTGACACCTAAAATGCAAGAAGAGTTAATGAAGATAAGGGATGCTTGAATTATCAAACCAATAAGTAATTCTTCTTGGGTATCTAATCCCATCCCTATTAGGAAAAGGAATGGTGATATAAGACTGTGTGTTGACTTTGGAAACTGGGATATTTCCTCATTAAAGGATAATTATGGTTTTCCAAGTATGGAAGCCATGCTACATAGGGTTATCGAGTCAAAGTTGATGTTAATGATGGATGATTTCTTGGGATATAACCATGTAGTTGTGAAGGAATCGTAACAATATTTAACTTTCTTTATCACACCTTGGGGAACATATGATTATAGTAGAATTCCATTTGGTTTAACAAATGTTGGCAATACTTTCCAAAGAGCCATGGATGTTTTCTTTGGAGATTATAGATAAATTTTTAGTGGTGTATCAGGATGACTTGAAAAACTATTCAAAGAGGGAACTTGATCACTACATGCATCTTGAGAAGATATTTATTAGGGTTTCTAAATATGATATTTCCTTGAATGCATGAAAGTATTATTTTGGGGTTTTTAAAGGTAAAATCTTAGGACATATAACTGGAAAGGAAGGAGTAAGGATAGATCCTAAAAGAGTATAGGTCATTGACAAGATCCAAAAGCCAAAGAATGTAAAAGGAATCCACTCTTTCTTTTAGAAAATCAATTTTTTGGAAAGATTGCTTACAAATTTTGTTCAAATAAGTAAATTTATCCCTAAGATTCTCAAGAAAGGTTATGAGATCAAATGTGATGGTAAATCATTTTTGGCTTTTGAAAGAATAAAAAAATAAATCAAGGATGCCCCTATTTAAATAACCCCTGATTACTCAAATCCCATACACATATTTTCACTTTCTTCATTCCAAAATATTGTGTCAATTTTTTTACAGAAAAAGGAAGAATGATTTGATCATCCAATTTAATTTTTAAGAAAAATATCTTCAAGCTACAAAGTTAAAATGTGAAATAAATGAGAAGGAATCTTATGCATTAGTGAAGGTTGTGAAGGAATTCAGGTGTTATTGTTAGAAATAGGGATTACTAAGAGGAGGAGGGGTGAATCAGTAATCTACAAACTTTAGTTGCCAACTGGATATTATTTCTTACTTTAAACGATATATAAAAAAGTAATAAAGTAATTTGTTGAATAGTAACTATAATCATCCACAAAGATAACTCATAACACCATATTTTGTTAACTAGGGAAACCCTAATCAGAGGGAAATTGTGGTGGGGATGATACCTAATAGATAATATACTAATATTTAAGTTACTTGTTAGAGGATGGACCCTGTTAGGAGTCAATGAGAAAATTTAGTATAGAGAGTCCCTGGTAGGAGACTTTGAATCCCTGTTAGGAGATTCCAAACCTATTAGGAGTTGTAGTATAGTAGATGCAAGATGAGCACACTACCCAAACATGCATTTCCAATTACAAGAAGAGCTAATTGCCCAAACAAGTAATTGAACTTTTGGAATATATATTCTTTCTCAATTTGATCTTGGATCACAAAATAGCTTCACAAGCTTTGCATATATCACTTTTAGAAAAGTTCACATACAATTGCTCAACACAATTTCTTCAAGAAGGCACTCTTGAGTACACAAGATGTCCTTTGTATAAATACCATGCCTTTATACAAATTTTTGCTAGGTCAGCTAAGACCACAATACACTTTTCCAACTTTGAGTAAACATCTAGGATGTCAGTCTTAATTGGGAAAGTAATTATTTTTCAAACAAAATAATTCCTTTCCTTTAATTCTTTTGTCCTTTTTCATTAAAACATGAAAATATCTTTTTTGTACAGTCTATACTAACTTTTGAGGTTATACACATCATCATGAATGTGTATACTATCTCCATATAACTTCACTAGTCATAATATGACATCAACAACAAGTTATAAACAAAATAATACACTGTTGTATGCCAAATTCCATGCTTAGACAATTTTTTGAGTACCAAAAGCTAAGTATTTTTATTTCCGAGGTTTTCTATGAGCATGAACATCATGTATTTCCATAAATGAAAATAATTACATATCTCCATTAGCCAATTGTCAACAATCTTTCCCTTTGGCATTGATGGCAACAAAATAAGGAAAATTGGCTAAGTATGAAAAACTTAAAATAAACAACACATTCACATTACATCTATTACAGTTTTTTCATCTTACATAAGCTCCCACTTACAATATACTTTAAAATATAATTTTCTCTTCTTTACCTAATTTACAATTTTCTTATTGTATCTCCCCCCCTTTGACATCAATGAAAAAGGTCAAAATGTCAAAATTTGTTCAAAAAAATTGTCCATTTGCTATAAAAAAATGTTGTCTTTTTGCCTTAAGCTGATAGAATCTTCATGCAATCATCAAAATTTTCCTTAAGATTACCCATACCTTTAGTCCATGTCTCCTTAGTAGATTCAACAGAAGTGAGAATTGCACATTAGGCATATGATGCAATCGTAACTACATTAAGCTCTAAATATAAAATGTTAGAATAAGTGTCCTTGGC
The DNA here is from genome assembly GCA_028749045.1 of Cupressus sempervirens. NCBI lineage: Eukaryota > Viridiplantae > Streptophyta > Pinopsida > Cupressales > Cupressaceae > Cupressus > Cupressus sempervirens. The sequence continues at coordinate 363,780,987 of CM053786.1, read as the reverse complement.
CTTGACACATTCCTCCAACTGTTTCTCAACAATAGATACTTTTAGTGCAATAGACTCTCTAAAATCTAATATTCTCTTCAATATTTGTTCCTTCTAAAGTTCTAGTTTCCTGATATCATTGTGAATATTGATCACTTGTCCTTCAAAATCATCAATCTTACTAGCTAGATGTTGTATCTAGCTAGATAGAGCTTCTAGCTCACTCATCTTTACTTCAATCTGACTATCAGCATCCTTAGTCAATTGATGAGATAGAGTAGACTTAGTGTATACTATCTTACCACCTTCTTGACACTTCTAAAGTTCCTTCATACAACTATCAAACTTATCAAATCATTCTTAATATTTTGACAAATGGTGCTAAACAAGTTAGCATCATGTGAAATTTGTGCCTTTGTTTCTACAACACTAAACAAATTAATAAATTCCTCATCAAATGACTTTAGCACTACCTATCCCCTCTATTCTAGATCTACCTCTATGTGCTGCACTACCAGAGTACTATGTAGTCTATTAGTAACCTCCATCAAGATTTTCTAAAGGCTCTTCATTATTTTGTTTTTCTAAATGAGTTTTGATAAGGATGAGATCAAGTCAATTTGATCATCATCATCAGTTTCTAGGCTAGCAAGTGAAAGCAGAGTAGATGAACTAGAAGGTGTATTGTCATCCTCCCTTTTCTTCTTCTTATTTGCCTCTTTGACTCTTATTTCTTCTTTTATTTTCCTTCTTATTTCTTCTTGTGCTACTCTTTTCTTTTTCTCCTCTTCTTTTCTTTTCATTTCATCCTCAAGCAATTTCTACTTGGCCTCTTCTACTTTCATTTTCTCTTCTTCTAGTAACCTCTTCTTCTCTTCAATTTGTCTTAATTTATCTTTAATATCCTTGGTATGAGGTTCGTTCTATTTGGAACCTTCAAATGGATTTGTATCATCAATGTTAATAATAACATTTGTCTAATCTATCTACATAGTTTCACCACTCACTAACACTTCTAAGGTTCTAGGTGCTGATGGAAATGTCACCTTAGACTCTATCAATATTTGACTTATTGTTGTTGTAGTCTCACTTCTTAACTTATCTTTTTCACCCACCATAAAACAAGGTCCCACTTTATTTCTCAGATAAGGTGCAAGATTATTCAATAATCTCTTAATTTATTCTTTGTCATTAGTCTTACAAATAGTCCTTAGCATGGAATTTTGAAGTTCTAAATCTTCTTCTCTACCTGGGGCCTTCTTCTCAATAAGTTTGTCATAGACTTTCTAGTTCACCATGCCTTCAATATCCTTGAGCTTTAGATTATTAGATTTAATGCATCTCATAGTAGTGATATTAATCTGAACTTTCTCAAAATTATTATACAAATCATAGAATTTGTTCATCTAAATAAAGTTTCCCTCAATAGAAATAGCTAAGTTTATCTTTTCTATCTTCAGCTTCTAGGGTTTCTAATCTTTTCCTACCAATTTCTTAGAAGTGGTTACCTTCTCTACATATTTGACTTCTTGTTCTTCTTCTTCTTCACCATTAGACTCAATAATTGTCAGCTATGTATTTTGTCTCTTGCCTAGTCCAATGACTTATTGCTTGACCCTTTTAGTATTTGTGGTCACAACTTCCACTAATCTCTTAGATTTTCTCTTTGGTTCACTAGGTTGCACATCTAATATTGTTGAATATGGAATTCTCTATTGCAAAGATGTCTCTGCAACAAATACTAACAAAGGTTTTATATTTAGTATACCTTACTTCATGATTTTCCCAACTGCCTTGGACTCACTCTCAGCCATACTAGCCTCCGATAAAGATTTCTTCATAATAGTTTCTATTTTATTGTGAGAAGCCTTCTTCAAGGATGCCTAATGAGTTGACTGGGTAATCTTATCATATGTTCCAAGTCTTTATTCAGCTTTCTCCTTTTCTAATTTCAACAGTAAATCAATGTATTCAACTACTATTTCATCATTCAATTCATAACCTAAGAGATCAAGAAATGTTTCATGAGGTTCTACTTCTTGTATATAAAAAAAATCTATATCAACCATAACACAAATGTCATCCTTAAATCTATCTACAATTGTAGGTGCAATTTTGAATCTTTATCTAATCTCATTCTAAAATGTTCTCATAATCAAGATTTCACTATCCAATATCTTACTTTCTAAATATCTTCTCCATACTTGTGTAATATTTTCCATTGTACACGTATCACTACTCATTATCTCTATGATTGATAAATGTGGAAATCTTTCAAGAACATGAAAGAATATGTGATTTATCAGTGACTAAAATCTAAACACACCATTCTCAGTCCTCTTGATCTTTCTAGGCTCTCAAGTAGTTGCATTCTCAAAATTTCACTAAGATTTACTTGTTCCTTCTCTACACATATTTGGTATGCTACATAGGTGAATTTGGTTGACAATTCATCAATCTTTGAACTTGTACATATAGTGTAGGCAATAATTCTACTCAAAAATCTTACATCATCTTTCTTGATGGTGTTGATCACCATGGCCTTTCCATTATATATGACTTTGGTATAACTCTCAACTTTCTTCTTAACCATTTTTTAACCTATAGGTACATTTCCTTATTTACAAAGACTAGTTACCTCATGAATAAGGTCAGCAAAAATATCAAGTACACTATCTTGCATCCATAGTTTCCCATCATGTATTCTTCTTAATATGATTTGTGTCCCCTCATCTATGTCCAATTCATAGTAGAAATGATATTTGAATAGGTCTAGTTCTTTCAAGTGTCCAAATCCAAGTTTCATAGTCATATCATGATTGAAAACTAATTCCATATCCTTTTTCATGTATTCACTCCCAGTAGATTCAAATTTACTGTTAAGATAACTCCCTACATCTACCAAATACACTACATTGTTTGAAGTAATAGATAATGGTGAGTTAGGGTTTGCTTCTACTAGTTTCACAAAAGAAAATTTCAACTTAGGTCTTTCCTAATTCTCAACATTGTGCACTACTAATATATCCATGATTCTATCAAATATGAGCTTTTATCAAATAATTTATGTGGGAATTTTGATAAAATACCTCTTTCTAGAAATAGGGCTTTCTTTGAAATCACCTTGACAAGTCACTTCTGAGTGCTTTTTTCTTGAGATGTATTTCCAATGAAGTGAAAATTAAGTTTGTATTCCATTTATTCTATTAACTTGAACTTTCATTAATTTTATACTTTGCAAACACAAAAAAGTATCAATTACATTCTTTAATCAAATATGCTCAAGATCATCTATCTAATCTTTAGATGCCACTCGAGGTTTCCTATAGCCTTCTTTCATCATGGCAATGTTCCACAAAACTTCACTTTACAAAATTCTCTATAAAAACATAGTTTTCATCTTCTACGATACTATTAAATTTTTTTGTAATACTAGTAACTCTAAATTCCTTTATAACTTATTTAGATAAGCTACAAATTACAAGCGAGCTTTGGTACCATATAAACTTATCTTGATACACCTTTTCCCAAAATTTCTACCTCTGATTCAATCTCTAAATGAAGTTTTCCAATTCCAGTATTGCGACCAAGCTTAATTCAACTTAAATGAATCAAAATCAATAACAAACTTCAATCTTTCTGTCTCATCATCTTCTAGTTTTCTTTTGAGATGCCTAATCCTTTTACAAATGCCTCATTGAGTTCTTCTCAAATTTCACTAACTACATTTTATTGTTCCTCATTTTCTTTGTTAGTTTCAAAGTTCCTTTTATGGTTCCTTTTATCCTTTCTAATGTTTCTTCCATCATTCCTTCTATTTCTGAAGTTTCTTCAATTGTTCCTTCTACCTTTGAAGTTTATGTCCATTCTGTAATACTTTGTTGTATGTCTAAAGTTGTTACATAACTAACATACTGGTGTTCTACTTCTAGGATTCTATTGATCATCAGGTACATGACAATTCTAGGCTATGTGTCCAAAGTTGTTACACCTATATCACACAATCTATCCTCTGTCTTCATAAGGTATTCATTCTCTTGATGTTACTTCATTAGATGTTCTTCTATCTATAGAGTTAGTATTTCTAGACATTCTACTATTTCTTCTATCATTATCATATTTAGGTTTCCTACAATCAATTTCTTTATGACCCATACCATGAAAATTATGACAATAAAAATCCTTAACATGATTAAATGACATATTTGTACAATCTCTTTTCATATGACCTATTTCATTACATGAAAAAAACTTACTTCTAAATTAATACTTGGTTTCCTTGGGAGATTCCACTTGCTTTGGATCACCCAAAATTTCAACTTCTGTGTCTTGTCCAACTCTTTAGGTTTATTAGAAGGTTGATTAGATTCAATCTTATCATTAGATTTACCTTTTTTCTTTAGAATCTAATCATATCTCATGTTTCTTTGTAGACATATTAAATAGATAGCCAAGACCAGTCTTACCATAGGTAAGTCTCTATATTGACATTGAATCATCAATATTTTCTGTACTAGAATAAAGCTTCTCAAGTTGTTGATTGCACTGAGTTAATTCATGTTTCACAATAGTATTGTATTTATGAAGTTCTTCATGATCATCTTTAAATGTTTCAAATTCAGATGTCTTCCTTGCTAGACTTGCTCTTAGATATGTTTTTTTAGTCTTCAAATCAAATTCAACTTTTCTAGGGTCATTTCACAAAGTCAACTTCAGATTCATAATTTTCAATTCATGCTTCAAGATCTTGTATTCTATCATCACCTTTGAATAATCATCATTACTAGTTTTAGATTTAGTAGATTCAAGCTTGGATTTGAGATGTTCACTCTTTTCTTTCAATTGTCCAATGTATACTTTAGAGTCTTCATATCTATCCTTCAACTTATCTCTTTCTTCAAAAAGGAGATCAATTTGTTCAAGTGCATGTTCAAGATTCTTCATCAACTATTCATATCCATAGGGATCTTACTCAAGTTGTTAAGCCTCTTTAGAGTAACTGTGCTTTGATACCAATTGTTAGAAATAGGAATTACTAGGGTAAGGGGGGTGAATCAGTAATCTACAAACTTTAGATGCCAACTGGATATTATTTCTTACTTTAAGCCATACATAACAAAGTAATAAAGTAATGTTGAACAGTAATAATAACCATAAACAAAGATAACTCATAACACCAGATTTTTTTAACTAGGGAAACCCTTGATCAGAGGAAAAACCCTAATGGGGATGATACCCACTAGATAATATACTGATATATAAGTTCCTTGTTAGAGGATGGACCTCGTTAGGAGTCAATGAGAAAATTCAATATAGAGAGTCCTTGTTAGGAGATTCCAACCCTATTAGGAGTTGTGCCAACCAAGTTAGGAGTTTTAGTATAGTAGATGCAAGATGAGACCATTAACTAGACATTCACTTCCACTTACGAGAAGAGCTCACTGCCTAAACAAGTAATTAGGCTTCTAGAATATAGATTCTTCCTCAATTTGATCTTGGTTCACAAATAACTTCACCAACTTTGCATATATCACTTTCACAAAAGTTTGCATATAATTGGTCAATGCAATTTCTTCAAGATAACACTCCTAAATTCACAAGATGTCCTTTGCATAAATATCATGCCTTTACACAAATTGTTGCTAGGTTGGATAAGACCACAATACACTTTTCCAACCTAGAGTAAACATCTAGGATGTAGGCCCTAATTAGACAAGTAATTATTTTGCAAACAAAATAATTCCTTTCCTTTAATTATGATGTCCTATTTCATTAAAACATGAATATAACTTTTTTCTACAGTCTACACTAACTTCAAGGTTATACACGTCATCATCAACATGTATACTATCTCTATATAACTTCACTACTCATAATATGACATTAACAACAAGTTATAAATAAAATAATACACTACTCTATACCAAATTCCATAGAAAATTTTCTAAGTACCAAAAGGTAAGAATCCTTATTTCCAAGGTTTCTTGTGAGCATGTACATCATGTGTTGCCATAAATGACAACAGTTACATATCTCCATTAGCCAATTGTCAATAGTTATCTCATGGGAGATATTGTGATTTATTTTTCTCGAAGTGTTGTAGTGAAAGATATTTTCTCTCAACAATAGAAGTCAAGAAGGAGGTGTAGATGGATCAATAGGGTCCAAGAGTTTAATATATACATTCAAATTACCAAGTTGGTAGGGGGACAAGGACTTGAAAAGATAATGACAGAAACCAACTTGAAGGAAAACCATATAAATCAATTACATGATAATTGCCAATGTAACTCATGTGATATGGATTCTTGTGAATAGTAAAAAGATGTAATTTACTATTTGTAATATATGAAGGCTCCACCAAAGATGAATGATAATCAAACTTGAGGGAATTAAAGTTTCAAGCAATCAAATATATAATTGTGAAAGGAGAGATATGGTGGAGAAACATGGAAGGTGTATTGCTAAGATGTGTTTATTAACAACAACTAGTAAAGATTCTCAATGAAATGTATAGTGGAGTATATAGAGGCTAGTATATGGTTGAAACAATATCGCATTGCGTAATAATATCTGGATTTTGGTGGCCTAGATTATTTAGAAATCCACGTGAACTTTTAATGAAGTGTGAGGCTTGCCAGAGGTTCATAAGTAAATTGAAATTCTATAGTAGTTCAACATTTCAATAATGATGAATTGATTTCATAGGAGATATCACAAAAAAAAAAATTGGTGGACATTCATAGATCTTGGTAGCAATAGATTATTTTACAAAATGGCTTGAAGCAATTCCTACCAAGAGGGAAACTAGTAAGATGGTAATGGATTTCATCCTTAATAACATTATTGTTAGATTTGGTTGTTTGGATAAGATTGGCATAAATAATTCCATGTGTTTCAGATCTAGACAGGATGAACAATTTTGTGATAAATATGCCATTACCAGGTATAAATTATCTCCATATCATCCCCAAGGAAATGAGTAGGCCGAATCTAGTAACAAGATTTTTCTAAAAATCATAAAGAGGATTCTAAATGAAAATAAAAGGGCTTGGAATTCCAAATTACCCTTAGTAGTATGGGATGATAGGGTAACAACGAAAAAGGTAATAGGTTGTGCACATTTAGGGTTGGTTTATGGAATACAAGCTAGGTTAGCATAAAACAATTTAATTGGAATGTAAAAATTCATCTAGTAGTATGATGAAGATGTAACAAATGAGATGCATATAAGATTGGATTATATTTAACAATTAGATGAAACTAGGAGAGAAGGCTCTACTAGAAATGCTAAGTTGCAACTATAGATAAATCATTTCTATGATAGAAGAACATCACCAAGAAAATTTGAACTAGAAGATTTAGTATTACTTAGGAATACTAGTTTGGAGAATAAGGGTAAACATGGAAAATATGATACCATTTGGCTTGACCCTTGTTTAATTAATGAGAAATGGAGTGAAGACTCGTATTTTATTAAGGAATTATTAGGTGATATTCTTGAACTCCCATTTCATGGACAATTCCTAAAGAAGGACTTCTATAGAAGGTACCTTCTATTCCATGAATAATAGTTTTAGGCCTCTGCATATTTGTAAATTTTGCATGTTTCTATAGATATGTTGTGGTTTTCCCATTCCATGGTAGGAGTTTCTCTCTAATTATTTGTTATTTTTTCAAGTATGTGGCCTTCTCTCCTAGGAATATTGAATTCTTGTATGGATGCAAGCTATCCATTATCCCTAGACAAAGTCATTGATGACCTATGTTTTCACCATGGAATTTGTTTATGCAAGCTATTATGAAAATATAGATAAATATGTTTTAAGTGGGGTTTTATGTATTTTCTTGTGAATATTTTAGAAGAAAAAACCTAAGTCAATGAACTATGTCCCTATGTTTTCTTAATTTTAAGTTATATTTTATAACTAAAAGTTATGGGTTGAATGTTAAAGAAAGATGACCATACGTTATTTTCCTAGTAAAACAAATTTCATGCTATAATCAGTGCCTTCATATTTTCCTTGGTCTTATTCACAATAAGGATTTGATAAGTTTCTAATCATATATCCCATATAGTCTCTCGATCTCCCAATATAATGTTGAGCGTGAAGTTGTAAATGTCAATTATATAATGTTAATCAAGTTTCCAAAACTTACACTTAGTTATTAGACATAAATCTATAAGTTTATTTTTGTAGGCATAAAGGTGTCACCTAACTTTATTTTCAAGTATTTGGGATAGGATCATAAGTTATGATTCCTAAGTTTAAATGTGAGCTCCAATGTTATGATTAGGTATTAAGCGTAACATTGTAGGGTATAATGTCAATGAAGCATTACATATTCTATTGTTTTAATTAAGGTAAATAATAATATCATAAAGTCTATTATGAAGGTAACATTAAGTTTCTTGACACTATGATAGGTTGGTGTTAACTGCTAGCATAAGTTCATGGCTAGGGAGAAGATATTTTAGTTAAAGACTCCAACCTTATTATAGACTGCAAAGTATAAGATCAAAGGGTTTCCACATTTGGTTTCTTTCAAATTCATGGGGTTATAAAGAGACTAATATTTGACTAAATATATGATCAAAGCCCTACAAGGATAAACTATATAGGAGGATTTCACTAAAGAGAAGAGGTGACCAGAGGTCTCCAACCAATCAGAAAGTTTGAATATGAAATAAAGGGTTTCTCTATTGATTGTTAATGCCACAAAATTTTGAAGTGACACTCATACTACAAGTAGTAAATATTCATTCATAAAATCATAAATGAGATGAATGATTTTTATGAAGTAAGCACCTACATAAAGACATTCTTTTTGATAGAGAAGAATACTAGTAGTAGTAGTTGTGATATGTTGTGTTGAATAGTTGTATTTCAACTTCTGTGAAAGTGATATATGTGAAGTTGATTTTGTGATATGAGATCAAACTAAGGAAGAAGTTACAAAACCTATATTCCAAAAGTCTAATTACTTGTTTGGGCAGTGAGCTTTTCTAGTAATTGGAAGTGCATGTTTGGGTAGTGGGCTCATCTTGCATCTACTGTACTAGAACTCCTAATAGGGTTAGAATCTCCTAACAAGGATTCAACGTCTCCTAACAAGGACTCTTTATATTGAATTTTCTCATTGACTCCTAATAATGTCCATCCCCTAACAAGGAACTTATATATTAGTATATTATCTAGTAGGTATCATCCCCATTGGGTTTTTCCCTTGGCTAGGGTTTTCATAGTTAACAAAATATGGTGTTATGAGTTATCTTTGTGCATGGTTATTGTTACTATTCAACATTACTTGTTTACTTTGTTATGTATGGTTTAAAGTAATAAACAATATCTAGTTTATGACTAAATTTTGTATATTACTAATTCCCACCCCCCCCCCCCCCCCCCCCCCCCCCATAATTCCTATTTCTAACAATTGGTATATGAGCATTGTTACTCAAAAGAGGCTTAACAACTTGAGTAAGATCCCTATGGATATGGAATAGTTGATGAAGAACCTTGAAGAGGTAATTGAACAAATTGATCTACTTACTAAAGAAAGAGATAACCTAAAGGATAGATATGAAGACTCCAAAGTATATATTGGAGAATTGAAGAATAAGATTGAACATCTCAAATCCAAGCCTAAATCTATAGACTTTAAAACTAGTAATGATGATTATTCAAAGCTAAAGATAGAGAACAAGATCTTGAAGCATTAATTGAAGATTAAAAATCTAATGTTGACTTTGAAGAATGATCCAAGAAAAGTTGAATCCTATTTGAAGACTAAGAATACAAATCCTAGAGAAATTCTAGCAAAGAAGATATCTAAATTTGAAACATTGAACGAAGATCATGAAGAACTTCATAAGTAAAACACTATTGTGAAAGGTGAATTAACTTAGTGCAAGAAACAACTTGAGGTGCATGTTTGGGCAGTGGGCTCATCTTGCATCTACTATACTACAACTCCTAATAGGGTTAGAATCTCCTAACAAGGATTCTTTATGTTGTATTTTCTCATTGACTCCTAATAGGGTCCATCCTCTAACAAGGAACTTATATATTAGGATATTATCTAGTAGGTGTCATCCCCACTAGGTTTATCCCTTGGCTAGGGTTTCCCTAGTTAACAAAATATGGTGTTATGAGTTATCTTTGGGCATGGTTACTATTACTGTTCAACATTACTTGTTTACTTTGTTATGTATGGTTTAAAGTAATAAACAATATCCATTTTGTGACTAAATTTTGTATATTATTGATTCACCCCCCTCCACCCCCACGCCCCACCTCCATAATTCCAAATTCTAACAATTGGTATTATAAGAGCACAGTTACTCAGAAGAGGCTTAACAACTTGAGTAAGATCCCTATGGATATGGAACAATTGATGAAGATCCTTGAAGAGATACTTGAACAAATTGATCTCCTTACTAAAGAAAGAGATAAGATGAAGGATAGCTATGAAGACTCCAAAGTATATATTGGAGAATTGAAGAATAAGATTGAACATCCCAAATCCAAGCCTAAATCTATTGACTCTAAAACTAGTAATGATGATTATTCAAAGCTAAAGATAGAGTACAAGATCTTGAAGCATTAATTGAAGATTACAAATCTAAAGTTGACTTTATAGAATGATCCAAGAAAAGTTGAATCCTATTTGAAGACTAAGAATAAAAATCTTAGAGAAAGTCTAGCAAAGAATATATCTGAATTTGAAATATTGAAAGAAGACCATGAAGAACTTCATAAGTACAACACTATTGTGAAAGGTGAATTAACTTAGTGCAAGAAACAACTTGAGAATCTTTATTCTAGTAGAGAAAATTTTGATGATTCAATGTAAATACAGAGACCTACTTATGATAAGGCTAGTCTTGGTATTCTATTTAACATGTTTGCAAAGAAACCTGATATTAGATCAGATCCTAAATCTAATAATAAGACTAAATCTAGTCAATCTTCTGATAAACCTAAAGAAGTTGGACAAGAAAAGGAAGTTGAGATATTGGATGAACCAAGGCAAGTGGAATCTACTAAAGAAACTAGGTATGAATTTAGAGGTAATTTTTTTTCATGTAACGAAATAGATCATATGAAAAGAGATTGTACAAATACATCATTTAATCATGTCCAGGTTTTTTATTGTCACAATTGTCATGGTATGGTTCACAGAGAAAATGATTGTAGGAAACTTAAATATGATAATGATATAAGGAATAGTAGAATGTCTAGAAATACTTACCCTAGAGATAAAAGATCTAATGAAAAGACATTGAGAACAGGAAGACCTTATGAAGAAAGATGATGGATCATGTGTTATAAGTGTAACAACTTTGGACACATAGGTCAGAATTGTCATCCACCTAATGATCAATAGAATCCTAGAAGTAGAAATCTAGTATCTCAATTATGAAACAACTTTGGACATAAAAAAAATTTATTTTAGAATGGATAGAAATTTTGGAGATAGAAGTAACAATGGAAGAAACTTTGGAAATGGAATGAATTATGGAAGAAATATAAGAAATGATAGAAGGAACCATGAAAGAAACTCCAAAACCAAGAAACAAAATGTGGAACAAAGATATGTAGTCAGTGAACTTCGAGAAGAACTTAATGAGGCATTTGTAAAAGGATTAGACCTCTCAAAAGAAAAGTTAGAAGATGATGGGATATGAGAATTGAAGTCGATAATCAAGTTTGATTCTATTAAGTTGAATTAACCTTGTTCATAGCACCAAAATTTGAATCTTCATTTAGAGATTGAAATAGAGGTAGTGAAGTTGGGAAAAGGTGTATCAAGATGAGTTTAGAATGTATCTAAGCTTTCTTGTAACATGAAGCTTATCAGAACTTGTTACGAAGGAATTAAGAGTTATTGTAATTATAGAGAAAGTTAATTTTGTTGTCGAAGATGAAAAAATGTGTTTATAGAGAATTTCGTGAAGCAAAGATTCTTGCATCATTGTCATGATGGAAGGAAGCTATGGTAAACTTTGGATAACATCTAAAGATCAGATATTTGATTTCACAATGTAATTGATAGCTTTTTGTGTTTGCAAAGTATGCAATTAATGCAAGTTCAAGTTGAAGGAATAAATTGGAGAACATAGTTGATTATCACTTCATTGTGTGTACATTAGAAGCATAGGACACTCAGAAGTGATTTGGCAAGGCAATTTTGAAGCAAACCCTATTTTTGGAAAGAGGTACATTTTATCATTTATTTGCAGAATTTATTCAATAAAGTTTACATTTGATAGAATCATGGATATGTCAGTAGTACATAATGTTGACAATTAGGAGAGACCAAAATTGAAGGTTGTTTCCATCAAACCTATAGAAGGAAACCCTAATTCAACATTATCCATTACTTTGAACAATGTAGGGTCTTTGGAAGATATAGGAAGTTATCTTAACAAGAAGTTTAAATCTATTGGAAGCAAGAATATGAACAAAGATATAGAATTAGTCTTTAACCTTGATATGAGTGTGAAGCCTAGATTTGACCATTTGAAAGAACTAGATCTTTTCAAATATCATTTCTACCAAGAATTGGACACCGATGAGTGGACATAGATAATACAAAGTAGAATTCATGATGGAAGACTATGGGTGGAAGATAATGTAGTTGATATTTCAGCTAACCTTATTCATGAGGTAATTGGTCTTAGCGAACAAGGTAGTGTACCTATAGGTGATAAAATTGTTAAGAAGAAGATTGAGAGCTACACAAAGGCAGTTAATAATGGGAAGGTCGTGGTGATCAACATCATTAAAAAAGATGATGTAAGATTCTTGAGTAGAATCATCATCTAATATCTATGTGTGAGATCTACGATTGATGAATTGTTAGCCGGATTTATCTATGCAACCTATAAGATATGTGTTAAGAAGGAACAAGTTAACCTTAGTGAAATTCTAAGAATGCAACTTCTTGAAAACTTGGAGAAAATCAAGAGGACCAAGAATGGTTTGTTTAGATTTTAGTCACTGATCAATCATATATTCTTTCATGTACTTAACATATTTCTATATTTGTCAATCATAGAAATTATGAGTAGTGAAAAATGTATAATGGAGAAAATCACAGATGTATGTAGAAGACATCTAGCAGATAAAATCTTGGATAGTGGGAATTTGATAATGAAAACATTTTAGAATGAGATGAGAAAAAGATTTAGAATTGCACTTGCAATTTTAGAAAGATTTATAGAAGTTATATGTGTTATGGTTGATGTAGATTTTACTTGTATTCAAGTAGTAGAACCTCATGAAACATGCTTTGATCCCTTTGGTTACCAATTAAGTAATGAAGTAGCAGTTGGATACATTGATTTATTGTTGAAATCTGAGGACCAAGCTAAGTATAGATTTGGGACTTATGAAGAAATTATCCAATCAGATCATTAGGCATCCTTACAGAAGGAATCTCACACGAAGATAGAGACAATAATAAAGAAATCTTTAACAAAGGTCGATATATAGAAAGTGAGTCATAGGTAGTCAGACAGACCATGAAACAAGGTATAACATATGTGCAACCTTTGTTAGTGTCTATTGTAGAGACATCTTCAAGATGACAATTGTTGACAATTTTTGAATCTAGTGATGAAGAAGAAGAACAAGAACAAGAAGAGAAAGTAACTACTTTTAAATAGTTACCAGGAAAAGCTTGAAAACCCTAGAAGCCAAAGATAGAGAAGATTAATTTAGCTATTCCTAATGAGGGGACCTTTGTTCATATGAACAAATTTTATGACTTGTACAATAATATTGAGAAAGATTAGATTGATATCTCTATTCTGAGATACATAATATCAAAAAATCTAAAACTTAAGGATATTTAAGGCATGATAAATCAAATATTCTACGAAAAACTTATTGAGAAGAAGGTACCAACTCAAGAAGAGGACATAGAACTTTAGAAGTCTATGATAAGAAAAATATGCTAGATTGATGATGAAGATCTGGCACCTTACGTGAGAAACAAGGTGAGACCATTTCTATTTATTGTGGGTGAGAAGAACAAAATAAGAAGTGAAACATCTATGGCCATAATTTAGATGTTGACAAAATCTAAGGCAACACCTTCACCAACACCTAGAACCTCAAAAGTGTCAATAAGTGGTGACAGAATGAAAATGGATCAGACCAATGTTACTATTGACATTGATGATACTAACACTTTTGAGAGTTCTGAACGGAATGAATCTCATGCCAAGGATATTGAAGATCAATTGAAACAAATTGAAGAGGAGAAAAGGCTATTAGAGGAAGAAAAGAGGAATATAGAAGAAGCCAAGTAGAAATTGCTTGATGGTGAAAAGAAAAGAATAGTTGAAAAATAAAAGAAGAGGAAAATAGAGGAAGATAAAAAGAAAAGAATAGAGGAGGAGGAAAAGAGAGAAAAAGAAAGAAATAAGAAACAAGAATCAAAGAGGTAGCTAAAAAGAAGCAAAGGGAAGATGAATCTAAACCTTCTAGTTCATCTACTCTACTTTCACTTTCTAGCTTGACAATTGATGATGATGATCAAACTAACTTGATCTCATCTTTATCAAAACTTATTGAAAAGAAAAAAACAATGAAGAGCCTACAAAGAACCTTGATGGAGGTTACTGATAGATTTCATAGTACTCTAGGAGTCCATCATACAGAGAAAAATCTTGAATAGAGAGCACAAGCAATGCTAAAAAAATTTGACAAGGAATTTAAAAATTTGTTAAATGTTGTAGAGTCAAAGGCACAAATTTCACATGATGCTAATTTATTTAGCACTATTTGTCAAAACATCAAGAATGATTTGCTAAATCTTGATACTTTTATCAAGGAACTTCAGAAATGTCAATAGGATGGAAAGGTATTGTACATCAATTGTACCCTACCTCATAAGTTGACCAAGGATGTTGATAGTAAGATTAAAGGTAAGTTGAGTGAGCTTGAGGCTCTATTAAGCCATATGCAACAACCTTCTAGTAAAATTGATGATATTCATTATGATATTAGGAAAATGGAACTTCAAAAGGAACAAATTTTGAAAAGAGTATTGGATTTCAAAGAGTCTATTACTCTAAAAATATCTATTGTTGAGAGAGAGTTGCAGGAGTGTGTCAAAGCCAAGGACACCTACTCAAACTTTTTATACTCTGATCTTAGTGCAGTTGAGATTGCATCATATGCCTTATGTGAAATTATCACCTCTACTAAATCAGCCAAGGATACATGGATGAAAATTTTAACCAATCTTAAGGCAAGTTTTGATGATTGCATGAAGATACTATGAGTTTAACATGGAAGAATAGAAATTTTGATAGCATTATTTTAACATTTTTTGACATACATTTATCATTATTCTCACAGAGGGAGAAGATGCATAAAAGATTTGAAAATTAGGTAAAGGGGAGAAGATAAAATTGTAAAGGGGAGCATATGTAAGATGGACAAGTTCTAATAGATGATTAATGTAATGTTACTATATTGTTTTTAACAAGTTTTTGATACATAGCCAATTTTCCCTATTTTGTTACCATCAATGCCAAAGGGGGAGATTGTTGACAATTGGCTAATGAAGATATGTAAATATTGTGATTTATGGCAACACATAATATAAATTCTTGCAAGAAACCTGAGAAATAAGGATACTTAGCTTTTGGTACTTAGAAAACTATCTAAGTATGAATTTGGTTCACACCAATGTATTGTTATGTATGTAACTCGTTACTGACATCATATTATGACTAGCAAAGTTAGATGGAGATAGTATACTTCTTGAAATTAGATTGAAAAGATCATTGTTGAGAGAGATTGTTGAATATGATTGTTTGTTTCAATCATTATTTTGTCACTAGTGTCAAACTTGCTATTTGCTAGTAAGACAATAGCTTATAAGGTTCAAGTACTATCAGTTAGTTGATTGATGATGAGGATTTGATCAAAAGATTTAACAATAGCACCTAGAGGAAATGTTGAGTTATGATTATGTAATGAAGTACAAGAATTAGTTAAGAAACTGATGACACGATGTATTGATAATCTACTTAAGGTTACAAAGGTTGGTTACACTAAGAAAGTTTAGAAAAATAGCTTACACAAAGTTTGATTGCCAAGCTTGACTGAGTGGATAGTAGGTGCCAAGCAAAGATAGAACAATCTAAGCAAAAAATTAGTTGGAGTCAAGTAAAAGTTCATTCTAGTGTATGCCAAGTAGAACAATGGATGTGGAGTAAAGTTTAGTTGACGTCGAACACCAATAAACTTTAGTTTGTGCTAAGTAATTTCATAGTGGATGTCGAGCAACATAGTATGTGCCAAGCATCAGAAGGTTGATAATTTTGAGATGCTACATTATTTAAAAGATCATGAATTTGATGAATTTGAGCTGAAAACTTTTTTTCTTGGATTGTGTGAACTAGGCGGGAGATAAGATTGATGAGTTGGTGGTACAAAATTCAAGGTAAATTGTTTTTAGGTGAATTAAAATTGGATTCTAGTTGAAGTTTCTAGAAGAGATATGAGATATGGGGTAGATACATTGTATCCTACCTAATCCATCTAAACCCTAAATTGGACGATGGAGAATGAGTGGCAAAATATCTTAATTTCCTATTTATAGGAATGGCTAGTCATGAAGCAAGGTTGTCATGTGCAAGACCTAAGGGAGATAAGAAGTCAAGGGTTTTTCTTCATCAAGTGACCTAAGAGAAGAGTCTGCAATGACATGTTAAGAAAGAAGGCTTAAGGAGATGAATGCTTGAAGGGTGAACAAGCTATCAGAGCTACAAAGTATGAAGGCCAAGCAGAATTGACGACTGAATAGAGATCTGTAATCTGAAAGTGAAGTTGTAAGTTGTATCAAATCAAAGCCTTATTGTTACTCTCTAGAATTTGTATCAGTCTAGGGTAAATCCTTTGGATTAAGGTTGACCTAATAGTTATTTGTAAATCCTTTAACTAGGTGACATTCCAAGTGAATGGTCTAAAGTCCTCTAACAAGGCTCACTCTTAACAGGGTGATTGAAATCCTTTAATAGTGTCAAATTTAACAATGTGTATTGTAACCTTTAACAATGTTGGCCTTTCATAGGGCATCACTTTAGAAGAGTGAAAACAGTAGCATGTTACTGGTGGCTTTTCCCAAATTGGGTTTTCATGTAAATCATTGTGTCAAGTGTGTTGATGAATTTGTTATGTTTAATGCTTTACATTTCTGCAAGTTGATTTGACAATAACCTACAATTTTTTAGTGATTGCATAATCTTATAGATTCATGCATGAGTATAAATGTTTAATGGGTTCACTAAGCTATGAAAAGTTATAGATTCATGCTTGAGAGAACTAGTTTAAAGGAACCAAAAGCACAAAGATCAAGATGTCTAAAAGAGAAGTACCCAAGCTTAGTAGAGATAACTTTCCTGCATGGAAATTTATTATAAAGCTACACCTTGGAGGACTTGGAGATCATGTACAATCTACCATTTATGTGGAACATGTTGATTCTACTAGTGCCCCAACTACTGAGGATATGAAAAAGAAGAAAGAACACAACCATGCAATTTTGGAGATTGCCTTTGCCCTAAGTTATGCCAAATTTGATTATATCAAAGGTCTTGATAGTGTAAATAAAATGTGGGATGCCCTAGCTACCATCTATGGATGAGACACCAACATTCTCAAAGCCAAAGCTGAAAGCCTTAAAGACATCTTTGATGAAATGAGAATGAAAGAAGGTGAGAATATTGTTCAATATGTTGAAAGGATAAAAGAAGTAATTAATGCAATAAGAAGAGCAAATGGAAAACTAGATGATGATAGTATTTTAAGCAAAGTTTTGAGAACATTGTTACCTATTTATGCTATTAGAGCTTTTGCAATTCAAGAACTAAGATGTATTCCAGGGAATAAGCTATCACTTGAAGGTTTGGTAAGCAGACTCATTGCTTTTGAGCTATCTAACCTTGATAATTACAATCCTAAAAAGATTGAATCTACTTTCAAAGATAAAGTGTCATTAAAGGAACTTGATGAGAAGAAGAAGAAAAAGAAGTATGTGTCTAGTGATAGTGATATAGATGAGCAGGATGTCAAACAACTTGAAGCACTACTGGCAAGAAGATTCCATAAAGGTAAAGGAAAGTTCAAAGGTAAGTTACCTATCATTTGTTTCAATTGTAATGAGGTTGGTCATATTGCTGCTAGATGTCCAGAGAAGAAGAACTACAGAGGTGGTGACAAGTACAAGACTAGAAGAGATGAAAACAACAAAGATTACAAAGACAAAGGCAAGAAGTTTTGCTACATTGCTGAAGAGAAAGCAAAGGATGATCCCGATGAACATGATGATGAATTAGTGTATGTTGCAATGAAGGACGAATCTAATGAAGAGGAGGCAACTACACTTGTGACTTGTGTGAACAAGAATGATAGATGGATCATTGTTAGTGGATGTTCACATCACATGACTGGAGAAAAAAATAAGTTCATTACCCTAAATTGTTATGATGGAAATAGTGCAAGATTTGATAATGATGCACCATGTTTGATAAAAGGAAAAGGTTCTATTAAACTCATAGATAAGATTTTATGTGACAATGCTTACTATGTTGAAGGACTTAACTATAATTTGTTGAGTGTGTCACAACTGAATAATTTGGGATGTAAGGTTAAATTTGAAAAAAAGGTTGATAAGATATATGACACAAATGGGAAACTGATTGGAAAGGGTAATCAAACTAGAAGTAATCTAGATTCTATCTTGACATAGAGGATGCTACTTGTCTTATTGTAAAATTTGATGATGTATGGCTATGGCACAAGAGGTTATGTCATGTTAATTTTGATGACTTGGTTAGTATCAATAACATGAATAAAGTTAGAGGTTTGCCTAAGTTGAAGAGGCCTAATAATGTAATGTGAAAACAATGTTAGTTAGGCAAAATGACAAAGTCAAGTTTTAAGAGTAAAACTTATACCTCTAAAGGAATACTAGAGATTGTTCATACTAACTTGTGTTTACCAATTAATGTGAAAAGATACAAGGGAGATAAGTACATAATGCTATTTTTTGATGACTATTCTAGGATGATGACAGTTATGTTTCTAAAATAAAAATATGATGCTTTCCAAACGTTTAAGTGGTACTTAGTAAAATTTGAAAAGGAAATAGGTTAAAGTCTAAAGTTTTTGAGATCTAACAAAGGAGGAGAATTCACATCAAAAGCATTTGATATGTTCTGTAATGATAGAGGAATCTTGAAGATAGACATCTACCCCTAGACCACCTCCATAAAATGGAATAGATGAAAAGAGGAATAGATCTATAATGGACTATGCTAGAACACTCAAGATGGAGAAGAATGTTGCTTTGAAATACTGGAGAGGAGCTGTAAGTATAGCTATTTATACCTTGAACCACGTGCAAATCAAAAAAGGTACTTATTCAACACCTTTTGAACTATGGTATGGATACTCACCCAATGTAAAATATTTTAAAGTATTTGGAAGTAAGTGTTACATTCTTAAAGATTTGAGGAATGGTAAACTTGATGCAAAAAGTGAAGAAGGTATATTCCTAGGATACTCCATAAGAAGTAAAGCTTATAAGTGTTTAAATACTAACACTAACAAAATTGTGGGAAGTGCAAATATGAATTTTGATGAATATACAGAAGTTTTTGAGGTTGAATCTATGAAATAACCAAAAGAAAAAAAATCATTTGTATACTTTTATGAAGGTATCGTTCCTGAAGAAGATGTTGGAAATCAAGTTACAATTCAATAGAAAGTTTTAGTGATTGTCGAGTCACACCCTGTAAATGCCAAGTTGCATTCAAGAATCGAGCTATATTCAAATGTCAAATTATAGAATGAAGTGGGAGTAAATTTTGATTTCAATATTTGTGTACATGAAAGAGAAGTTTCACTACCTAATAGAGGTGAACACAATGATTTTGAAGTTGAAAGACAAAATGAAGAAACAAGTGTTGAACCAATATTGTCTATATATGTCAAAAGACATCATCTTGCTACTCAAATCATTGGAGATAAAGATGCTAGACCAATGACAAGAAACATATTGAGAAGTGATACATGTTTGTTGAGCATGAAGGAACCCAAATCAGTGAGAGATGCATTAGAAGATGTTGACTAGAGTAAAGCCATGAAAGAAGAGATTGAATAGATAGAGAAGAACAAAACATGGAGTCTAGTTCCTAGACCAGAAGAAAAAAATGTGATTAGTACCAAGTGGATATTTGAAAACAAGCTAGATGAAAATGGTGAAGTCACAAGGAACAAAGCAAGATTAGTTTGTAAGCGATATGCACAAGAAGAGGGAATTGACTATGGGGAGACATTTTACCCTATTGCTAGATTGGAAGGACTAAGAACTCTACTTTCTTATTTTACATACAAAGGTTTCAAAGTTTATTAGATGGATGTTAAATCTATAGATTTTTGAATGGTATATTAGAGGAAGAAGTTTACATAGAATAGTTAGAATGTTTTGTTGATGTTAACAATATGAACATGGTATGTAGACTACAAAAAGCTCTATATAGCTTGAAACAAGCACCAAGAGCATGGTATGAGAGACTTCATAATTATCTTGTGAAAATTAGATTTGAAAGGACTAATGATAACAACAATATGTACATGAAGATAGAGAAATAAAAATGTATTTTGTTATCTAAAATATTTGTTGATGATATCATATTTGGAGGTCAAGATGCTTTATGTAAGGATTTTGCAAATTAGATGAAGCAAGAATTTGAGATGTCTATGTTTGGAGAGATCAAATTTTTTGTGGGTTTGCAAGTATACCAAATAAAATATGGTATATACATCACTCAATAAAAGTATGTCAAGGAAATATTGAGAACTTTTGGGTTCGAGGATTCGAAATCAGTAAGTACACCTATGGTGATAGGACACAAGTTGTCAAAGAATGATGATTCAAGTGAGGTAAATCAAACATTGTATAGGTCTATGATTAGCAAATTATAATATGTAGTACATAGTAGACCTGATCTTGCATTATCTATTATCTATAGGGATAGTTGCAAGATTCTCTACTAATCCTAGGGAGAATCATTTGATGGTTGTGAAGAGAATAATGAGATATCTAAAAGGAACATAAGAGTTTGGTCTATACTACATGAAGAATGAAAATTTGAATTAAGAGCCTACACTAATGTTGATTGGGCTAGAAACATTGATGAAAAAAAGAGCACTAGTGGAGGAGCATTTTTCTTAGGAAAGAGACTAGTTACATGGAGTAGCAAGAAAAAAAATTGTACCTCACAATCTACTACCAAAGCTGAATATGTTGTTGCTATTGTAAATTGCATAAACATTATATGGATCAAATAGCTACTCAAAGGAATGAAGGAAGAGATCACAGAACTAGTGATACTTTATTGTGATAATACTAGTGCAATCAATATATCAAAGAATCTAGTGATGCCCACAAAGATTAAGCACATTGCAATCAAATATCACTACTTGAGAGAGTTAGTTCAAGATAAAGAGGTGAAGATGGAATATTTCAACAAAAAGGAACAAATTGTTGATATCTTCATAAAAGCATTACCTAAGGATGCTCATGAGTATCTAAGAGGTAAACTAGGGTGATACCCCGTATCAAAGGCTATCAAAATAACAAGAGGATAGCCTTGCATCAAACAAGTTGATGTTCATATATTACACATTGATGTAGAGGATCTTACTTTAGGAGCTTCCTAAAGTAATCATACAACTAACACTTCAAATCAGTCACAAGCAAGGTGACAGAGGGAGAAACTAAAAGAACTTGACAAAGTTTATATCTACATGTTAAGATGACAAGTTTTTAGCATATGTCTTTGGTATTGTTGTCAAGAGGGAGAGATTTATTTATCAAGAGAGAGAGAGATCAAGCTAGTATGTATAATTACTAAGGGAGATGATATTGCTAATCAATAGTACAATTATTGATGAGAGGAGAATCAAGAGGGAATATCAAGAGATTGTTGTCAAAGAGATGGAGAGTGTTATTGATCTTAGAAAAAGATAATTGATGGTATTGTTGATTAAAGATAGAGAAGAATATAAGAAAGAGGGAGAAATTCTAATCTACCTAGTTAGAGGGAGATATAGTAAGGAGTTATAAGAAAGAATTTGGTAACCTAATCAAAAGATAGAAGTTGTTGAGAGAATGAGATATTTCAATACAAGTTTTCCTTTTGGTATTCTCTTACTACTTTAACCTAGTCAGTTTGGTTGAACAAAGGTGTTTACCATTTGGTTGATTTGGTTGATCATTTTGACTTGCCATCATCGCCAAAGAGGGAGATTGTTGAAAATAGATTGAAAAGATCATTGTTTAGAGAGATTGTTGAAGAAGATTGTTTGTTTCAATCATTGTTTTGTCACTAATGTCATGATTATGTTATGAAGTACAAGAATCAATTACGGAAGTGATGACATGATGTATTGATAATCTACTTAAGGTTGCAAAGGTTGGTTACACTAAGAAAGTATAGAAGAACAAGTTACACAAATTTTGTCTACCAAGCTTGACCGAGTGAATAGTAGGTGCCGAACCAAGACAGAGAAAGTCGAGTAGAAAATTAGTTGGATTCAAGTAAAAGTTCATTCTAGTGTATGCCAAGTAGAATAGTGGATGCCGAGTAAAGTTTAGTTGATGCTGAGCACTAGTAGACTTTAGTTCATGCTGAGTAATTTCACAGTGGATGCTGAGCAATGCAATATGTGCCAAGCATCAGAAGGTTGATAATGTTGATTTGCTGCATTATTTAAAAGATCATGAATTTGATGAATCTAAGCTAACAAGTTTGTTTTCTTGGATTGTGTGAACTAGGTGGGAGATGAGCTAGTGGCATAGAATTCAAGGTAAACAATTTTTAGGTAAATTCAAAGTGGATTCTAGGCGAATATTCTAAAAGAGATATGAATATGGGGTAGATAAATTGTACCCTACCTAATCCATTCAAACCCTAAATTGGTTGATGGAGAATGAGCAGAAAAATATATTAATTTCCTATTTATATGAATAGCTAGTCATGAAGCAAGGTTGTCATGTGCAAGAACCTAAGGGAGACAAGAAGTCAAGGGTTTTGCTTCATCAAGTGACCTGAGAGAAGAGTCTACAATGGCATGTTAAGAAGAAGGCACAAGGAGATGAATGCTTGAAGGTTGAACAAGCTATAAGAGCTGCAAAGTATAAAGGCCAAGCATAATTGAGGACTGGACAAAGATCCATAATCTACAAGTGAAGTTGTAAGTTGCATCAGACCAAAGCCTTACTATTACTCTCTAACAATTGTATTAGTCTAGGGTAAATCGTTTGGATTAAGGTTGACATAACAATCAGTTGTAAATCCTTTAACTGGGTGACATTCCAAGTGAATTGTCTAAAGTCCTCTAACAAGGCTCACTCCTAATAGGGTGATTGAAATCCTTTAATAGGGACACATTTAACAGTGTGTATTGTAACTATTAATAGGGTTGGCCTTTCATAGGGCATCACTTCAGAAGAGTGAAAAGAGTAGCATGTTACTGGTGGTTTTTCTCAAATTGAGTTTCTTTATAAATCATTGTGTCAAGTGTGTTGATGAATCTATTATGTTTCATGCTTTACATTTCTACAAGTTGATTTGATGGTAACCTACAAATTTTTAGTGATTGCATAATCTTATAGATGCATGCATGAGTATAAATGTTTTATGGGTTCAGTAAGCTATGACAAGTTTTATTTATACATGTAGACCTTGGATAACTAATTCATCCCCCTCCCCTCCCAACCCCTAGTTATTCTAAAGTATTCCAACATAGTATAAATGGTGATGATGACATGTATAACCTCGGAAGTCAATATGGACTGTATAGAAAAGAGATATTCATATTTTACTAGTGAAATAAGACAACATAATTAAACAAAAGGAATTATTGTGTTTAGAAAATAATTGTACTTGACCAATTAGGGCCAACATCCTAGATGGTTACTCTAAGCTGGAAAAGTATATTATGGTCTTAGCCAACCTAGCAGAAATTTGTGTAAATGCATGGTACTTATGCAAAGGACATCTTTTGAATTCAAATGAAGTAGTAGTTGTGATATGTTGTGTTGAGCAATTGTATGCAAAATTTTGTGAAAGCAATATATGTGAAGTTGATTTTGTAATCTAAGATCATACTTAGGAAGAATTTATAGAACCTATATTCCATAAGTCTACTTGTTTAGGTACTGAGCTCTTCTTGTAATTGGAAGTGCATGTTTGGGCAGTGGGCTCATCTTGCATCTACTGTACTACAACTCCTAATAGGGTTGGAATCTCCTAACAGGGATTCAAAGTCTCCTAATAGGGACTCTTTATACTAAATTTTCTCATTGACTCCTAACAGGGTCCATCCTCTAACAAGGAACTTATATATAAGTATATTATCTAGTGGGTATCATCCCCATTGGGATTTTCCCTTAGCCAAGGTTTCCCTAGTTAACAAAATATTGTGTTATGAGTTATCTTTGTGCATAGTTACTATTACCATTCAACATAACTTTTTTACTTTGTTATGTATGGTTTAAAGTAATAAACAATATCTTGTTGGCAACTAAAGTTTGTAGATTATTGATTCAACCCCCCTCTTAGTAATTCCTATTTCTAACACATATTCCTTATGTGTTCAAATCAGTGGTAGAGATACTAAAGAGGGAGGATAAGATTATCCTAGTGAATTGCTTCCATAGTTATTTTCAAAATTTACAATTTATGGCTTGCATAAGATGCTTTGAACAAATGGTTTAGATGTCATGTATGGAGGAGGCAATCTTATGGCTATCAAAATTTAGGACTAGTATAAAAGTATTGACTATGATTATGTGGGATATATTATTGAGAAGATGTAAGAAGAGATAGAGGCTACTCTGAGAGATAAATTGGGGAACTTCAAGTTTGACCATTACTCATTGTTAATGCATCAAATTTTATATAAGAAGATTGGCTATATTAGACAAGATGTCATTGATGACACTAAACACCTTGATGGTGCTTTGGAATTTTAGCTTTGGACCCGACTATTGGATAGACATTACTCTTTTTCCTTTTTTGTGTCTTTTTTCAATAATTTCAGCTATATTTTTACGAGGATATTAGGGGACCCACAAGTTAGTGTTCTAGAGACTTTGAGAAAACTGTTGAGGCCTTCCTTATGCCATGATGATTACAAACTAGATTGTAATTGGGAGGATTTTTTTTATTTCAAAAAAAATAGTTATGATAGTTTTTGCTTATCCTCAGCCCTAACACATATTGCCAAAGTATGTACCTACCAGGTTGGGAATAGTAAAATTCATTTGGAAAATTATTATGATGGGTAGAGAATACTTAGTCTAAAGTTACACACAAGGACCTTCATGTGTAGATGCTCTAAAATAGGTAATTTTTCAATAGTATCAATTTCTAGAGAGAAACCCTTCTCATAGTACCTTCTCCCAAACTCCACAAAAAGAGGATTTTACATCACTAAAATTGGCCTTAAGTAACCCCAATTAGTTTTACAGTTAGGAATATATCTTACATTATGCCATCTAGAGGCCACCAACAAAACAAAAGGTTCTAGAAAATTTACATTAGAAGTAAGTGCAAAATTAGAAGACTCCAAAAATAGTAGTCATGTTACAAGCTAGGGTTATCGTTGCACCAAAAGATTGACCTATTAGTGTCTGATACAACCACTAGAATTATAGAACACATAAGTCAATTAATCCATGTCACAAATCTAAAAGGGGAATAATGGTGGTTAGTCCAACAATCCCCCCCTCAGCATTACCTAGGGATATTCAAACCTATGACCAAGCTTTGACACTACTTGTTACAAGCTAGGGTTGTTGTTGCACCAAAAGATTGACCTATTAATACCTAATACAACCACTAGACTTATAGAACATAGGAGGTAGTTAATCCATTTTAGGAATCTCGAATGGGAATGGTGGTGGTTAGTCCAACAAGTTCAACTTCTATGAGGCATAACTTTTGATCCACGACATTGATTAACAAACTATTTACATTTCCTGAAATCTTTCTGAAATGTCCCTTTTCTGATTTTGTATGATATTTCATGCCTCTAATCATATTTTCAAAATCAAACAACTAATATCTCAAAGATCCACCAAATTTCTCAAGAAACCCCAAATCGGGTATGCTGAAAATAGTGCCAAAAGCTTCACAACTTCACCTATTATTAATAAATCTGAAAGTGGAAATTTTTATAGAAATTTGAGCAGCATAACAGCCTATAAAATGACATTTCTAGATATATATAACATGCACACAATAGCTCCCAAACGGAGGACAAAAACAATGCTCATTGGGCTCCTGAAAATAGCACAAAATAGCCCAGAATCACCACAAAAACTTAATAATCTATCACAGAAGTATAATCATATCCAAATACATATTTTCAGCTCTATTTTAACATTTTTAAGTCTGATATACAGCAGCAACCCAAACTGATATGAAATACTCAACCGGAAACACCAAACTCTTACAAAAAATACACCCAAAAATTCACAAATCTGCACTGTTCAGCACAAAGGCAAACTCTGCATGAGCATGCACATGGAATGGCTTCAAACTCCCGTCCTTAGCCTTCCTAGAAACCTACAAACTCCCATTCTTGGGTCTCCCTGAAAACCTGCAAACTCTCGTTCTTGGGTCTCCTTCTCCATAGGTTTGGCAGCCTCTGAAGAATAACAAAGAAATGAGCAAAAATCAAGTTCTAGAATGAGCCCAAAATGCCTCCAAACCCCTTAAAAGAGGGCATAACCCTAACTCACGTCCAAGAGGGGTTAATAAAACATATTTTAATAATAATTTTTATTTATTAGTCCATTCGCTTCCAAAGATTATCCCCTTTTGCTGAAACTTCACCTTTTTGGGCCTGCCTATCTTAGCAAAGATTATTATTTTTAATTATTTGAAAAGGGGACATGACACTTTCTAACCCCTCTTTATGGTTTTTGATAGGATTGTCTGGACCCTCACTTTTTGGGCTTGTAGACACCATTTATTGCCTCAAATTTGACTTTCAAGCATTTTTAGGAGGCCTCTCTTAGAGACAACTTAAAACTAAAATAAATTTCAAACTATGAAACCTACCTAAATCTTTTTGTGGATTACTTGAAATTAAAGTTACAACCATCCCTCCAACTTAAACCCTCTAACTCATCATAATGATGGCTCTATTGCAAAATTACACATTTTCTACACTAGCACATAGCCCGAGATTATAAAAAAAACTAACCTAGAAAAGTAATAATGGTGATATGAGGGTTGCAATCTCTATTTGACCCAAATGGGTTCCAAAAATATAAACACAATAAACAAAAACTAACCCTCCACCTTCTTTAGGTTGGCAAGGAGGAGACCAACAATTCTAAAAACATGGAGACTACTCATTCACTCTTGGCTTCTTCTTGATGACTAGTTGCAACTTTTAGTGGAGATTCTAGATAAAGATAAGAAGGAAACTTAGCTCCTAGTTCCTTTTTTTTTGTTTTTTTTTTTGTGTATTTATGTTAAGAAATTACTATATATAGCCCATGAAATTTTTAATGTTAATACTTGTTGGACTTGGTTTATGCCTAGATGGTTTAATTGGGCTAGGTTTATCTATAATTATGCTATTTTGATTACTAGAAACTTTACTAGTGTTAGATATAGAAATAATTTACTTTGGGAGTTTTGAATAGTAAAGAAGGGGATAGGTTAATCTCATGGTAATGAGTTATAGTTGATGTTCAACTAAGTTTTATGTTTGTGCTAGCCCTCATTTTAGTTGTTTTCAATATCAAAAATAAAAATTTATAGTTGGGTGATCAAATATACATTTATTACTTATCCTTTTTCTAAAATTTATGTAAAATCAAGTATTCAAATTTCTAAGTTCCACCAAATAGGTTAATTATATTTTATAAATAGTAGTAGTACCTTAGAAAATGTTTTAATTTATTACAAACTCTATTCTTCCATGTTCTTATATAAGGTTGGTTACCGATTGAATATTTTATGTCAAGTTGTCTAACTCTAATTTTTTGAATTACATTGTCACTAAAGACCTACTTTGACACCCCATGATTGTACACATACACATGATGAGTCTAAGTGTTTGAGTTAATGCCAAATTTGAATACTTTTTTAATGTCTTTAATTATTAATATTTAATTCAATAAATTAATGTTCCCTAAATGTACTCAATATCACCCCATGGACCTTACTACTTTTTCTATAGAGGTTGAATTTATTAAGTCGAGGCCTTTGTTTACAATGTTAATTCATTGATATATATAGTCACGTATCAGTATTCATAGTCCTTTCAATATGTCTATATATTGCTTCTACATAATCCTCATAATTGTAAGGACATACATAACACATGTCACAGTATTTTTCTATAGAAATAATGAAAAATAATTCTTGCATGCCACAAATGCTAATGACATGCGTTGTGTGAATATGTTCAACAACATATTAAAAAATCACTTTTTCTTTTTGTTTCTTTTTGGAAATGAGTTTTTTTATCACCTACAAACATAATATTGCCAATGTCAAGATAACATGTATTTTAGTGTTCATGGCTACAACATTTTTGGATACATTTAGAGGAACAATTAATGCAATTGATAATATCACAAAAGACTCATCTTATCTACTCCAATTTTTCAAACATTCTTTACACTTCTAGTAATATCTTGAGCACCTAAAAAGCAATAAAATCATAATAGTGTTCTACTCTCCACCACAATGGTACTAGTATCTACACCCAACAAACCATAAGAATTATCCAATTTACTTCTTTTATATATTTGAATGGTGCTATTTGTTTTTGAATGGTTATCACTTACACCAACTTCTAAAGGAATTCATTTGAAACCTTTTTATCCATCTCTACTCTTTAGAAATCTCTAATCTTCAAAAATCTCCCTATTCTTTATAGTTATATTAGCATTATGAATTTATTAAGAAATTTGAAGACATAATATTTTATATATAATAAGAATGCATTTTAATGTTTTCAATGTACAATTATATACAAGGTTGATCAATGTTCATAATACAATTGATTATTCATTTTTTTCTCTTTTCTCCATAGTAAATGTGTCTAGACTTTCTCTTATTCTCTTTAAATTTCTCTAGCATCTTAATAATAGATCAAAAAAGAGTAATTCTAAATATTATAATAATAACTATTATACAACTAAACTCATAAGAAGATAATATAACTGCTCTAAGATGGTATTTTTCTAATTAAACCCTAAACGTTAAGACGACTGAAGAGAAAACCAGTCAGACGTAGGGACAATAGCCATAACATGACCTTTTCCCAATTAAGCCCCAAGGTTAAAAGGACAGAAATGAAAAGCTGTCAGATTTAGGTTACAAGTATTTTCCAAGTTATATCTCATTGTTGTTGCGCCCGTCTTAAACTGATACCTGTTTAGGTCCCTGTACAGTTTTGTCTCTCTGCCGAAAATATTGGGTGTCCAAAAGTAATTGGATAAATATGAGTGCCAAGCAACCACCTATTCCAAGGTGGTAGGATGGTGAAACGGAATGTAAACAACTCACTACGTCTAAGGGTACGTTAGTTGTTCCCCACAGCATAAAGGAGTAAACAGTAGTCCGTGCAGAGGGAAAAGAAAAGCGAAAGAGGACATCATGATGGAGGTTTCTCAGATGCTTTCCAAATACAGTAATGAAAACAGTACGGTGACATGTAAGGATCCAAGTTTTACATTGGGAATTTGGGGTTTCGTTAGTTAAATCAGATACAGGGGATGATTTTTGTCTCTTTGGGGAATAGTGACAATGTTGATTGACACACCATATGAAGGTCAATTTTGTTATGAAACTACAGTATAGAAATTGTTGAAACAGTTTGCTTTCCTTCATATGCACTATTTGTTGACGTGTTCTGAGTTCGATTGTCATATTTGGAGTCTATATTAATCTTGTAAGAGGCCAACCTCATTATAAAGAAATGTATACCAGATATGTCAGGCAATGAATTAAGTAATGGGGAATAAGCAATGTTTTGGAATGATAAAAGTGATTGAAGTGATTTCTATATGAAAGAAATATTGTTTGGTTTTTATAAAGATAACTGTAAATTTGAAGTCAAAATTGTTTCACAATATTTTTATTATTATTGAACAAGGATCTATTTGTTATGAGTTAATTTTCCTTTTTTTCTAATAATATCTAAGACTATTAGAAGACTCAATTAGTCAAACTTTAATTCTTGAAAGGGTTATTCATTATCATACTTTCAACAAGAGCTTCATTTCAAACTTTTCATTTTATGCTTCATCAATTATGGAATCTTCAACAACAAGAGGCATTTCATCCACTGTACAAAACACAATTCTTACTAATTGAGAAACTAGCACTAAAATAGTCAACTTTGCAATAATGGAGACAAACTATTAAAGAATCTTCAAAATAAATACATTGTTACCAATTAATAGGTTTGAAACATAAAATTAATAATCTTAGAGATCTCCTCTTTGTTCTCCATAAGCACACATAATCTAGAGGTAGTGAGCATTTCTAAATCTAGTGATTGAATAGATAAAAAACTAAAGAGTTGTTTTTAAAACAAATATCATCTTGTCCTATAAACCAAGGACATTCTTCTATAGTTAGAAACCATCTTTCGATAGAATGATTATCATTGAAGGGACAGGCTAATCCAAAGACAAAACAAAGTCAATTTATTTTATTTTATTCGATTTTTTGAAAATTGGTCAGTTGTACAATTTGTAGAAAAGATAGCTACATCCATCATTGAATCTCTTGATCAATACATAACCCAATTCCTTGTTTGAGTAATATCAAAGTTACAGAAAAAAAATTAATTGACTCTGAACCTCGACGTGCTTAGAAGTGAAAACATATAAATCATCCACACAACCGAAACATTGATCTCCTTTGAAAGACTAGAATGAACATGTACACCTGCACAATAGACAATTCCAAAGCTATCAGTTGTACATAGTTCTCCTACCAACGTACGATATAGAAGCCTAAAATACGGGAGAGGATTTGTAGTCATAATTCAAACAACCAAAATAATGTCACAACGCTAGAGATGAAACATATAAATGCATCCTTGAGTAATAATTCTAGGGAAACTCATTCTTCGTTAAAGCTACCATAGATAACAAGAGAGAAAATGAGGGGAGAAGAAGAAATGTCACTGTTAATACACCAACATACTTAACCACATTCTTAACAAAACCGTTAGTTAAAAAATATCAAACTCTTTTCCTTGGCCTTGGGTACTATTACTCATCACTTGTGGAAAATCAAGCATGATCCACATCATGAGAAGAGATCACACATGAATATCTTATTTAAATATGTTTTTCCAATGCAATTATATATTTAATGACATCTAAATATATTTAATCAATGAGACCTGTTATATTTTCATCTAAATATAGACGAAAATATTTGTCTATCCTAGTTATATCTATGAGATAATATACAAAAATGAGAAAATATGACACTGCAGATTTGGTAAATCTACTTTTTTGAAGTGATTCTATAATTGATATAAGAATTCTTCAATATGCTAATTAAACATTAAGATAAAATAGCATGTGACAATTAACACAAATTGAAACAAATTAAGCTATAATAATATTTTTCTTCAAAATTTCTTGCAAGTAATGAGATATGTGGTTACTTAGAGATAGGAATGAATTTTCAATTTTTGATATGAATATTATAGGAATCTAAGATTTAAATTTTCAAATGTGTAAATTGGTGAATATCCCAAGTAAAGACCTTGAGCAAAAATAATTGACCTCTAGAAAAAAAAATCAACATTGTGGATTTTGGAAAACTGTAGCAACTATAGCATGATTAAACTAAAGTAATCCTACAAAAATTTAAAACTAATTCACCATCCTTAAATGTGAACATTTTCTTCGAAGGAGAATAAAGTTTTTTTTTTGTTATCTTTATTCATTTCCATATTTATTATAATTCATGAAGTAATAAAAAGTATTTTAAAAATTGATGAGGATGGTGTGCATTTCATTCATCAAGATACAAGTTATCTTTTAATTATAACCCTCCCACTCATAAAAAAATTAATTGAAAGATTTATTTCAATTTAGATGTTCACTCCCTCATTAAATTGTAATCTATTATAAGGATATGTGCAGGATAATGGTTGACCAAACTATGTTCTTAAGTGGCAATAAAAAATCAACATCTACTTGTTATAAACTTTATATCAAAAAGTTGAGAGAAAAGAATCTTTAGGAAATTGAATTTAGTTTCGAAACTACTAGGTCTTATCTTAAAAAAACATTGACTAGTTAAAATCAAAAGATAAAATATTTAAATAATATAACATATAAAATAAGTAGACTCATGCCTAGATATGACATATATTTTTGGGTATTTTTATTCTAAATAAATAATTATTTATTAATTCTCTACTTTAATATTTTTGGAATTTAAAAACTCTCGTGTTTGACCACCTTAGCTAATTCAAAACTCTGTTAAATTTAATTAATTTTTTCCCAATAGTGGCATGTTGTGATGGTTAAGTTGTTGTGTTGTTATCCTTGTCATCAAGGTTCAAATCTCATGGGGATGAGGTCCCCTATTTGTGGCCTCACTGGTTCATAGCTCCAGGTCAAAGCGTTTACCCCTCTTTAAAAAAAAAAAAGAAGAAGCATAGAATGTGATGCATCTTTTGGATTTCAAAAATGGTGTACCATTTGAAAGTTATAGATATTTTTCAAGTAGTGTGTCAATCAACACTTTATACATAACTCCATTAGAAAATAACTAATAATTACTTACTGAATTTGTAATTTGACAAAGGTTACATTATTGTAAAGCTAAGAGCATTGTCAAGAAACTCTTTTCATTTCATCAAATTTTGGTTTTAAAAAAAAGTTGTCAGCTATATGTTTGAAGTAAAAATTACACAAGAAGATGCCAAAAACACATTTTTGGGATGTTTTTAAAGTTTACCTTATAGGTTAGTATCAAAAAATATAATATGCCTTATAAAGGTATTACTTTTTTCCGTTTAGTATTAGGATGGGTGGGAAAAAACTTGGAATAGATTTAGAAATGCTTTGAGGCATTTCAAAACTACATATTTTTCAGATTGCCTCTTTTTGTTACACCATGATCCTGTGCATACTAATAAAAAAGCATTGACAACCACTTATTGTATAAAGTTTGTGCTAACTCTATTATCAAACACTCTACAACTCTCACCTATATTATTCATTAATCTTACTTATTCATGGAGGATACCAATGATAAACTTAAGGAACCCCTTAATATAAAGTTTTGACGAATCCAAAATTTATCTTAGGGGAAAGTTTCTCTAATCCTCAACAATTTTTTGTGTTTGAAAATGTCTCAAATATACATTTATGTAGGGCCAATATGTATATTTAATGTGGCCAATGGATTAGGTTTGGAGGAAAATATATTTAATATGTGAGGTGAATCTTTTCTTTACAAGGGGGAAAATAATTAATTTTCTAGAAAATGTTTAGTGTCACAAGGGGGGAGATTTAGTTTTACTGGCAAATGTTTGAGGTTAAATTTTTTTTTTAAATTAATTACTATTAAAAATATCTCATTTTGTCAAGTCGATGTTAAATGGAAATCCATCCAATATACAATTAGGGAAATATCTTGTCTCATTTATATCACATTTTTAGTTGTCAAGTTCTCTTCTATCACTGCATGATCATATTGATAAGTGCAACCATGTAGGCATGTACCATAAATGGATTAGTCAAGATTGTTTGATTAATCGTAGATTATCATATGAAGTTTTTTAGTGGACCAAATTTCTTGAAGGAAACACAAAACTTGGAGAATTGTTCAAAATAAAGACATGTATGCAGCCTTTAAATGGGCTTTGGCCGTAACTTATATGAAATAAATGATTAGTGAATGTTACATTCATTATGTGGTAGTATGGAAATAATTTATTATACTTAGAGATATAAAGGAAAATGGATATTTATTGGCATTCTTTCTTATTTCTTCTTCAACTTCAATAATCTTTTTCTTTCTGTATGCATAGTTTTTGAGATGTACCTAGTCATAATTGTATATTTTATATCTGGTTTAAGGATTTTTTAAGTCTTTTGATTGTTCAAAATGTGCTTTTGGCTAAAGTGTTCTTGTTAAAGGTTTTTAGGTTTGGCTCTATGGGTTATGTATGAGGAGATTGATAGTCCAAATAAGCTAAGAAGCATGATAATGGAGGAATGCAAGCCATTTTTGGGCATGATACCAAAAAAATTTCTCACTTCCACATGTAATAAGGGGCATAGATGTTTTGTAAATGATTTTTTTTCCACATTGCTTGGCTTAGAGTTCCTTCAGAATAAAAAGAGTATTAGCATGAATGTTGATGGTATTCCTATAAGGGAGTATGTTAGCATTATTGGAGACATGATTGAGAGCTTATGTGTTGCATCCATGACATAGTTTATCATTGATGCCAACATATACATTATTTAGTGAAGATTACCAAAGTTGTTGAGGAAGGTGTATTTGATGTGGGCAATGGTCAACAAGTTGGCTTATGTGCACTTGTGAATATAATCAACGATGTATATAGAGGCTTCATTTGAGAGTATAGAAGGAAATATGGAGATGTGAAAGAGTAATACGATGTTTTCTATAGGTAGCTTTTAGAGAGAATTTCTAGAAAGAAGGTACTGGTAAATTAGCTATATCATTTAACTAAGTCAAAATTTGGTTAAGCGAGCTTAGGGGATGGTTAGAGACATGTCAAAGATGTTATGTTCTAGACAAAAAATTCACATATGTTGTTTGAGTTGACTTCTGAATTGTTTTCAACATGGTGTTGTTTCCTGTGAGTCAACTAATGTAAATATATTTGAGGAAAAATGATAATTGTAATATAATGAATATTGTAATATCTTATTATGTCCTATATTATTCATTATGAATTTAGAAATCCTCAAGACCAACTCAATACTTTTTTTAGGAATTGGTATATAGGAAATTATGTCATTTCCTTGTGTATTAGTGTTGGTGTGATCTAGTGTGGATCATTATTTTTTATATGAATGTGGCTATAAATTTGGCTAAGATCATATTAAAGAACGATGTTAAAGATTTACTATGAGCTTCAAAGGAGTGGTATTGAAAAACAAGTTGATTTTTAGTTAGTTCATAACTTGGATAGATTATATTTAAGGTTGTCTTTGTTGGACTAATTGCCAATGTTCCCCTTCAAGATTCATGACAAGACTTAACCACCTCATGTGTTCTATAAATCAAGTAGTTGTATCAAGCATTGATAGGTTGATCTTTTGGTGCAATGACAACTCTAGCTTGTAACAAGTTTTATCAGATCCTGGTCATAGGTTCAAATATCCTTGAGTAACATTAAGGGGGGATTGTTGGACTAACCACCAATGTTCCCCTTTGAGATTCATAATATGGCTTAATTACCTCCTATGTTCTATAAGTATAGTGGTTTTATTGGGCATTGACAGATCAATCTTTTGGTCCAACAACTCTAGATTGTAACAATTTGGTGAAGATAGTCTGACGATATTCAAATAGTGGGCTCAATATTTCTCCTTTCAACTCCTAATAGGGTTGGCACAACTCCTAACATGGTTGGAATCTTCTAACAAGGATTCAAAGTCTCCTAACAAGGACTCATATGTATTGATTATATTTCATTGGATCCTAAAAGAGTCCATCCTTTAACAAAGATGTTTAATATTAGTATATCATCTTGTAGGCATCATTCCCACCAAGGTTTTTCCTTAGATCAAGGGTTTCTTTAATTAGCATATCTAGTGTTATTATGCATGGTTATATTTCTATTTGTCTTTCATCTATTATTTAAATGTTTTAACATTAATTAACATATTAAGAGTTATTTTAAATGTATATCTAATATAACTACCCCCCGAAACCCCCCCCCCCCCCCTGCACCATTTATCTTGGTGAATTTTATATTATAAAAAATAGTTACCATTTGATGACAAACATAATGTCTCAATTCATGGCATCCCTTATTGACATTGAAGGGGACAAGGTGGACATGCTCATGTTTCTTAGGAGGGTTTCCAATGAAGAATAACTAGTGGATGACACGCATGTCACTATTTTCATAGAGTTAGGTGTGGATTCCTTAGGCTAGTGAAATATACAATCTTCTCTAGAAAAACATAAACATGGAAAAAGAAACCATTGTGCTCAATATGAATATAGAGTAGATGACATGTTATTTTAGGTGGACAACTATGTGGAGGGATTTCCTGTGAAAATGTTTCCTCTTGGAAGATTTTGTAGACGCATACTACATATGGCTAAATGAATTCTTTGTAGTCATCTGCTCAAGAAAATTCATCTTCGATGAATTAGGAGAGCCTTAGTGGTCCAGACTCCTCATCACTCATTACCATGTTCATTTCAAGTCTTCAACTTATTTTTGAACTCGACAGTTTCCTATGGCATGCATGTCATGTTTTTGTTTTAAATTTTTTATATGACTAGTGACCTAATGGAGATAAATTTTGTTTTTTAGGCTACTTCCTATTGTACCACTCATTTTAGCTTAAATATGTTAGAGGGGTCTAATGATATCTATAATCTATACATGTATCTGCAAATATTTAAAATTATTAATCAAAATTTTGTTACTTTAGGCTAGTCAAAATGTTTCATTTTCCTTATAAATATATATATATTTTAAATTCATTTCATTTCTTCCCATTTTCAACAATTAATTTTCTTGAATTATACATCATACAAGCTAGAAATGTGTCAACAAAAAATGAATCAAATAGTTGTAGATCAAATTTTCAATCAAAAAATGAATGAAACAAAAAATAACTATCATAATTGTAATCTTAGAAATAATCATGAGATAGACATTTAGATCTATCATTTAATAAAATTAGTGTAATTGGAATTATGTAATGAATCATACAATGATTGTAATTAAGTGTAGTGTAATATATGATTAATTTGCATTGTATATAAAAAAAATTATGTAAATTTAGTTAGATACATTATAGGTAAGTTTACTGAACATCTAATAAAATTATGTATAATTAATTTTGAAAATTAAATATCATAAAAACATCAAAGATTATAATAAATGATATAACACCAAAGATACCTTTGTCTGTTGAATAATAAAAGATCAATGGCTCAAGTAGTACTCACAAAAAAAGTTGGGAATGACAATTTTTTTTCTCCTACATCCTTCAAAAAAATGACATGTATTATTTTCATCAAATTAAGTGGTTTTGTAGTTATAGACTTAGTTAATGAGGTGTCACATGAGGTGGATTTCATGTCAACTGGGAAGTGAAATCCACTTTTTGTAAAATTGCTCTCTAAATAAGACACAAGTCCATTGTGATTTTAACCACACTTAAGTAACCCGTATAAACCTATAAGATTAATTTTAAAGCATTAAATGAGATGATTGGATAGTGGATTGTTAGGTGACTAGGCATTGGAAATATATTCTATTAATTAGACTTAACAAATTTGTAGAAAAGAATGGATCTCCCATTGAAGTAATAAACAACTTTGGTAATTAATGAGCTTAGAAAATAAGGTACATGTCCAATATTTTTATAACTTTAAATGAATTAACTATAGACAAACTTAAGCTCTTATTTTGGAACCACTGCTGACTAGATGATGATTTATTAGATGACTTGGCCTAAGGAAGCTCACAATAGATGTTATTGGTCATTGGATGAGCATAGATCAATGACCTAAGGTATATTTTATGCCAAATTCGGACCAAAAACTATTTTCACCAAATTTATCGCATAAATAAGGCACATACCCTACCATAAACTTTATAGATTAAACTAAAACTGGACTTTAAGTAGTATTTTGTTGTGAATTGGTGGGTTTCATGCACCCATTTAAAAACTTGTTTTACTTAATCAAAAACTTTATACATTAAACCAAGATAACCATATAAGTTAATAAATACTAGAGAACTTTTTGGCTAGTTTTAACAATGAAATAAATTTTGTTTTTGTAAACTTGACTTTTAGATGCATATTACTAAAATATCATAAAGAATTTGAAGATAATGTATACTAGTGACTTTTAGCATTTTCTTTCTAGTTTCTAATAGTTTTAATTTTGAAAAATCATTTAAAGCCTTTTTCCCCTTCTCGTTTTCAAAGTGGTTTATATGAAAATCGTTACTTTCAAAAAGTGATGGATTATTTGATCAACATAGTTTTTTTTTAAAATATTATAATGGAAAAATCCTTTGAAGGATAGAATAGTAACATTGATACCTAGCAACTATAGTTGGTTCCATTCAATTTCATTAAAATATAAGATTCTATTCAGTGGAAAAGTTATGGTAATGATAATTTAGATACAGTTTATTATTTACCAATACAATTTGATTAAATAGAAATGATTTTTTTCTTGATTTTCTAGAATGCTAACACACATACCTCTATACACATAATTTTGACAAATTTTATTCTCTCCTTTTCTATTTTTTCTAAAGCTTCAAATAGATTTTAAAATAAAACTAAAAATGAAACATCACGAAAAATACAATATATGATAGAAATATAGTCATTGGAAAGCTTATTCTGAGTACAACCATCTTCTTTATTTAGCTTCATAATATGGACCTATTTAGCTCTTGACCGAGGACTCAAAAGGAAAAAAAAATTGATAGAAAATCAAGACACTTTGTTGAAAAATCTATTTTTGTAGGCTTTACATGAAGATGCTTCACATGAAACCCCTGGGCCCACATTTGGCCAATGTAGGGGGGTTTGTTTGAAACCCCTAGGCCACCTCATGATGATTTCTTGTTTGAAGCGTATCAGCCAACAAATTTTATTAAATTTATTTGATTAATATAAATATCCATTTTATTCTATTTTTAAATGAATTCAAAAAAACATGACAATAAGTTCATTGTCTTTGAAGATTTAGAAAGAAGACCTATAAGTAATAGAACTTTTTGTTTTTGTTTCAAACATATTTTGACATGTTTTGATAGTTTTCGGAAGACTGGAAATGGGATGAAAGAATTCAAGACAAGGGTGAATGCACAATGTTGGGTTGCAATTCCATGGAACTCAATACTGTGGAATGAGACCTCTTTAGAAATGAGTATCCAATTTTTAAAAATGGGCACCCATATTTGGCTTAGGTACCTGATCCTAAATTTAAATAATGGGCACCCATTTTTTTAGCAATTGAGTACACATTTTATAAAAAATAAAACAATTGAACTTTTAAAAACTGGTACCTATTTTTTAAAAGTAAAAATGGGTACCCATTATTTAGTTTTAAAAAATAGGTACCCATTTCTAAAAATTTCAATTTTTTTTTTTGGGGGGTGGTTTTAAATGTTGCTTTTAATATTTCAAAATTGGTACCATTTTTTGAATTTCAAATAATAGGTGCCTATTTCTTACAACATGGGGTAGGATTTTTTTTTCCTACCTCAGATTTTGGTTTGGGATAGGCTTGGTGAGACCAAGCATATGCCTTGACCTCTAAAGATTTGGCTAAGGTATTCAATTGACAAATTCATGCCTTGCCATAATTTTTGGAGGGTCTTCCCAATTCAATTTTTTTTATGAAACAAAAACTCGTTAGAGCTCACACTGTCCTAATTTTAGAAATATAAATTTTATACTGGTATGATTTTATATTTTTTTAATCAATGGTGGTACCTAAATGTAAAATAGAGATATTCACTAAAACTTTAATAAATTTTTATTTCATAATTTGTCTTAAATTAATTTATATGTCATCAACCTATGTTCAATTCTTTTAAAGTTTTAAAAAAACAATTTTTTGAAAAAAAAGGTGATTTTTTTATTAGATTATGGTATCCGTACATGGGAGATTTTTAAAATTACCTTTATAAACAATTAAAAAATAATTATAAAAATATTATTCAATAAAAAATAAAGGAAAAATATTATAATCAATCTTTGGTGTGTTAGGTAACTTTGTTTAAAAGGATTTACAAAAATTCATTTATTTCTATCAAATTATGGTGTTTGTACACAAGTGTGGTACGGTCCTAAAACATAAATTTTGAAAAAGTGGTTTTTAAAGATCCATACCAAAAAATAATCTATCATATGGGTATACAAATAAATTACATATTCAAAAAGTAGATTCCGAACACTACAATTTTTTACTTTTGAATTTTTTATATTTGATCTCTAAATGCGTCAAATTTTGACATCTATTGACAAGAAATTTTAAAAATAGGAAAAACACTTCCACTTTTTGTCCAAAAGTGAGACCCAACTTCTTGCACTTACCCACAAAGTAAATATGCAAGAAAGAGATCGCATAGTGTGAAATATAGAAATCTTGAAAAAATAATTTAAAATTATTCCCAAAAGGGAGAAGGTATGTACACCAAAATTCATGT
Organism: Cupressus sempervirens; assembly: GCA_028749045.1. Classification (NCBI taxonomy): domain Eukaryota; kingdom Viridiplantae; phylum Streptophyta; class Pinopsida; order Cupressales; family Cupressaceae; genus Cupressus; species Cupressus sempervirens. The sequence continues at coordinate 363,740,494 of CM053786.1, read as the reverse complement.
GTATATTTTCAATTATCATTTTTCTAAATAACATTTTCTAATTTCATTCATTTATATGCATGTAGGTCATAACAACAATCACAAAATGATTAAATAGATGTTTGAGAAGGTTTTGGACATGACAATTAAGTGTTGTGGTTTCACAACGCATGCCCCATTTCAGCTAGAAACGGGGGCCCCCTACTTTATTTTTTGGCATTCTGAATTCCTAGTCCAGGGTCTGAGACTTTTTTAGGATTTTGTCTAGTGTTTTTGGTCAAATCCAAGTCCCAGTTTGAAAACCCAGATTCTAGAAATCATCATCTGGGAGGCTAATTCATCTTTTGCACAGAAAAATGCGCATGTAGTACACCTCCTTAGGTGCGCTAGTGCGCTAAAAATAGTAAAGTGGGAGGCATTTTAAACACCAAAAGCTGTGTAGTTGTGCACCTATCTAGGTACATAACTGGGCACCCTTTTTCTATGCAAAACCTTAAAAACAAAGCAAAACCTCTTATTAAGGTGTGTAGTAGTGCACCTAATTAGGTGCGCTACTATGCACCCTAATAAGTTCTCAACACTTTATGCCTAACATTCAGAGGGTGTGCATCAGTGTACCCCATGAGGTGCGTTGTTGCGCACCCCACACTTTTTGATGGTAGAGATAGGTGCACGAGGTGTGCCCTTTTTTTGCATATAAGGGTCATAAAATTAGGTTTTTTGATGTTTTTAGGGAAAATTAGGGTTTTAGGGTTTTTTGAAAAGGTTATTTATTATCATACTTTCAACAAGAGCTTCATTTCAAATTTTTCATTTTATGCTTCATCAATTATGGAATCACTAAAAACAAGAGACATTTCATCCACTAGACAAACCACAATTCTTACTAGTTGAGAATCTAGCAACAAAATAGTTAGCTTTGCATTAATGAAGACAAACTACTAAAGAGTCTTCAAAATAAATACAGTGTTCCCAATTAATAGGTTTGAAACATAAATTAATAATCTTAGAGATCTCCTTCTCCATAAGCACACATAATCTAGAGGTAGTGAGCATTTTTAAATCAAGTAATTGAATAGATAAAAAATTAATGAGTTGTTTTTATGACAATTATCATCTTGTCCTATAAATAAAGGACATTCATGTATAGTCAGAAACTATCTTTGTATAGAATGACTATCATTGAAGGGGCACACTAATCCAAAGACAAAACAAAGTCAATTTTCTTTTTCCCTAGATTCATGAAAGCTATTTTCTATTTTTTGAAAATTGGTCAATTGTACAATTTGTAGGGAGGATAGCTACATCCATCATTGAATCTCTTCATCAATACATAACCCAATTCCTTGTTTTACTAATATCAGAGTTACAGTAAAAAATTTATTTGACTCTAAACCTCGATGTGCTTAGAAGTGAACACATATAAATCATCCACACAACCAAAACATTCATCTCCTTTGAAAGACTAGAATGAACATGTACACCTGCACAATAAAAAATTCCAAAGCTATCAATTGTACATAGTTCTTATACCCATGTATGATATCGAAGCCTACAATACGGGAGAAGATTTGTAGTCATAATTCACACAACCAAAATAATGTCACAATGCTAGAGATGAAACATATAAATGCATCCTTGAGTAATAATTCTAAGGAAACTCATTCTTCATCAAAGCTACCATAGATAAATCCATATTTCCATACATAACAAGAGAGAAAATGAGGGAAGAAGAAGAAATGTCATTGTTAATCCACCAACATGCTTAACCACATTCTTAACAAAACCGTTAGTAAAAAAATATCAAACTCTTTTCCTTGGCCCTAGGTACCATTACTCATCACTTGTGGAAAATCAAGCATGATCCACCTCATGAGAAGAGACCACACATGAATATCTTATTTAAATATATTTTTCCAATGCAATTATATATTTAATGACATCTAAATATGTTTAATCAATGACACATGTTATATGGGTAGACATTTATTCAAAATTTTGTAGTTGACTACCTATGAATATAGATGAAAATATTTGTGTATCCTAGCTATATCTATGAGATAATATACAAAATGGAGAAAATATGAACTTGCAAATTTGGTAAATCTACTTTTTTGAAGTGATTCTATAATTGATATAAGAATTCTTCAATATGCTAATTAAATATTAAGCTAAACTAACATGTGACAATTAACACAAATTGAAACAAATTAAGCAATAATAATATTTTTCTTCAAGATTTCTTGCAAGTAATGAGATATGTCGTTACTTAGAAATAGGAATGAATTTTCAATTTTTGATATGAATATTATAGGAATCTAAGATTTAAATTTTGAAATGTGTAAATTGGTGAATATCCCAAGTAAAGACCTTCAGCAAAAAACACTGACCTCTAGTAAAAAACATTAGCATTGTGGATTTTGGAAAACTGTAGCACCTATAGCATGATTAAACTAAAGTAATCCTACGAAAATTTAAAACTAATTGACCATCCTTAAATGTGAACATTTTCTTCCAAGGAGAATAAAGTTAATTTTTTTTTGTTATCTTTATTCATTTCCATATTTATTATAATTCATGAAGTAATAAAAAGTGTTTTTAAAATTGATGAGGATGGTGTGCATTTCATTCAACAAGATACAAGTTATCCTTTAATTACAACCCTCCCACTCATAAAAAATTAATTGAAAGATGTATTTCAATTTAAATGTTCACTCCCTTAAATTGTAATTTGTTATAAGGGTATGTGCAAGATCAAGGTCAACCAAACTATGATCTTAAGTGACAATAAAAAATCAACGAATCAAGGTTATGTCAACTTGACATGCAATTTTCTACTTATTTTAAACTTTATATTAAAAAGTTGAGAGAAGAATCTCTAGGAAATTGAGTTTAGTTTCAAAACTACTACATCTTATCTTAAAAAAAAATTGATTGGTTAAAATCAAATGATGAAATATTTAAATAATACTCTAGATAAAAGAAGTAGACTAATGCCTGGATGTGATATATATTTTTGGGTATTTTTATTCTAAATAAATGATTATTTATTAATTTTCTACTTTAGTATTTCTGGAATAAAAAAACTCCCGTGTCTGACCACCTTAACTAATTCAAAACTCTGCTATATTTAATATATATTTTTTCCTTATATTAGAAGAAGCATAGAATGTGATGCATCTTTTGGATTTCAAAAATTGTGTACCATTTGAAAGTTATAGTTATTTTTCAAGTACTGTGTCAATCAACACTTTACACATAACTTTATTAGAAAAGAACTAATAGTTACTTACTGAAGTCATAATTTCACAAATGTTACATTATTGGAAAGCTAAGAACATTCTTAAGAAACCCTTTTCATTTCATCAAATTTTAGTGAAAAACAAGTTACAGTTAGATACATGTTTGAAGTAAAAATCACACAAGAACATGTAAAAAACACATTTTTGGGATGTCTTTAAAGTTGACCATATAGGTTAGTATCAAAAGATATAGTATGCCATATAAAGGTATTAATTTTTTCATTTAGTATTAGGATGGGTGGGAAAAACCTTTGAATAGATTTTGAAATGCTTTGAGGCATTTCAAAACTAAATATTTTTCATATTGCCTTTTTTTGGCACACCATGATCCTATGCATACTAGTAAAATAACATTAACAACCACTTATTGTATAAAGTTTGTGCTAACTCTATTATCAAACACTCTATAAACCTTGCCTATATTGTTCATTAACCTTACTTGTTCATGATGGATACCAATGATAAATTTAAGGAACCCCTCCCATAGAAATAATATAAAATTTTGACTAATCCAACATTTATCTTGGGGGAAATTTTCTCTAATCGTCAACAATTTTTTTTGTTTCAAAATGTACCAAATATACATTTATGTAGGGCCAAAATGTATATTTAATGTGGCCAATGGTTTAGGTTTGGAGGAAATTTATATATTAAATATGAGTGGTGAATCTTTTCTTTACAAGGGAGGAAGCAATTAATTCTCTAGAAAATGTTTAGTGTCACAAGGGGGGAGATTTAGTTTTACTAGCAAATGTTTGAGGCTAAATTTTTTTTTTAAATATTAATTATAATGTAAAATATCACATTTTGTTAAGTCAATGTTAAATGGAAATCCACCCAATATACAATTAGGAAAATATCTTGTCTCATTTATATCACATTTTTAGCTGCAAGTTCTCTTATATCACTGCATGATCATATTGATAAGTGCAACCATGAAGGCATGTACCATAAATGGATTAGTCAAGATTCTTTGGGGTAAGTGCACAAAGTTGTGTTGCCAAAAGGGGGGTATAAGTGGACACATTTTTCCTAAAATCAGCAAATTCTAGACTTCAACAAGAATTTGAAGATAGTTACGCTCAAAATTTTAAGATATGACAAAAACAAAAGTCGTAGTCCTTTGAATCTAGTTTCTAAACTACTAATTTTTTTCAAAATGGTTTAGTTTTAGGTCCTCAAAAAAGGGGGCCATAGAAAGTGGTACTGTTTATTCCAAAAAAAACATAACATAGTACAAAGTGTGCCCCCCCTAAAATTTTAACTTTTTTTTTTGAAATTCTTTAATCGCTCTGGTCAAAAGTTACCTAACACTGTAGTTTATCCCAAATTTTTCGGGTAATTTTATAATGTGTATTTTTTTTTTAATGAATTTTTTACTTAGACCCATCCCAAAAACGTGAAATATCTGTGTGCTCCCCCTAGAAATGATTGAAAACTAATCTAAAATCAAAACTTCTTTTTTTCAAAGTGTGTAGAATGGAGTCTAGTTTCTAAAAAACTAAGTTGTTACAAAATTTAATGAATGAGCTAAAATCTACAGCCCAATTAGTACATGGTGGTTTTTGACAAAAAATGAACATACATTCAAAAGAAATTATAGATGAAAGACTTAAAATAGTTCAAATTAAAAATAAATTATATGGTTAGATAGCTAACACAGAGACCTATAATGTTATGTAACCTGATCTTATCGATACCCAACCACGAGGAATCTTGAAGGGGAGCACACAAGAAAAATCAATCATTTTTTGTATGTTTGCTGGAAAACATGTCTCAGACCTATTTATAAACTCCAAACCTTTGGGTTGGATCTCCATAGAAAAACCAAGCCTTAGGCTTGGTTTTAATGCAAATCTTTGAATAGGGCGTACGCCCTATAGCGCGCACGCGCTATTAAAATGCTATTGAATTCGAGGTAGTGCGCATGCGCTATAGTGCGCACGCGCTATAGTGTGCACGTGCTATAGTGTGCACGCACTATTGAGACCTAAATTGCAAACCAAAACCAAAAGAGAGCTAGGGGGGTGGGGCGAGGGAATGGATATTTGTGTGTGTGAGAGAGATAGAGAGAAAGTAGGGGATGGGAGAGGGGAGAGAGGAAGTGAGAAAGAGTAGGGGTGGCACAGAGAGTATAGGATGGGAGATAGAGGAAACGTGAGAGAGTAGGGGTGGCAAAGAGAGTACAAGATGCAAGAGAGAGGAAGTGTGAGAGAGAGTAGAGGTCGAAAATAGAGAGTACGGGATGGGGGAGAGAGATTGAAAGTAGGGGATTGAAGAGAGAGGAAGTGTGAGAGAGAGTACAAGTTGGGAGAGAGAGATTGAGAGTAGGGGATGGGGGAGAGAGAGAGTAGGTGGTGGGAGACAGAGTGGGAGAGGAAGAGCGAGAGAGAGGAGGATGGGAGTGCATGTGTGTGAAAGAGAGAGAGTAGGGAATGGGAGAGGGAGAAGATAGAGTAGGTTGAGAGAGAGTAGGGGATGGAAGAGAGAGTAGGTGATGGGAGAGGGAGTGGGAGAGGGAGAGAGAGAGGGGGAATGGAAATGTTTGTAAGAGAGAAAGAGAGAGAGTGTGAAAATGTGAGAGAGGGTAGGGGGTAGCAGAGAGAGAGTAGAGAGGGAGAGAGTGAGTGAGTGTGAGAGAGAGAGAGAGAGAGAGTAGGCAGTGGGAGAGGGAGAGCGAGTGAGATAAAAAGTAGAGGATGGGAGAGGAGAGAGGGGGGATGGGTGTGTGTGAAAGAGAGAGAGTAGGGAATGAGAGAGGGGAGAGAGAGATAGAGAGAGTAGGGGATGGGATAGAAAGAGAGTAGGCAATGGCAGAGGGAGTGGGAGAGGGAGAGAGAGGGTGGATGGAAGAGAAAGAGATTAGGCAATGGCAAAGGGAGTGGGAGAGGGAGAGAGAGGGGGGATGGAAGTGTGTGTAAGAGAAAAAGTAGGGGATGGGAGAGAGTGTGAGAGTGTGAGAGAGAGTAGGGGTGGCAAAGAGAGAGAGTGAGAGTAGGGGATGGGAGAGAGAGGGAGAGAGTGAGAGAGAGAGAGAGAGAGATAGTAGGTGATGGGAGAGGGAGTGGGAGGGAGAGAGAGAGAGGGGGGGAATGGAAGTGTGTAAGAGAGATAGAGTTGAGGATGGGAAGGAGTAGGCAATGGGAGAGGGAGTGTGAGAGAGAGAGAGGGGGGAATGGGAATGTGTATAAGAGAGATAGAGTAGGGGATGGGAGAGAGTGTGAGAGTTTGAGAGAGAGTAGGGGGTGGTAGAGAGAGCTTGTACAGGATGGGGGTGAGAGAGAGAGAGAGAGAGAGAGAGAGAGAGAGAGTAGGGGATGGGAGAGAGTGTGAGAGAGAGTAGGGGATGGAAGAGAGAGAGTGAGAGTAGGGGATGGGAGAGAGAAAGTAAAGAGGGAAAGAGAGTACTTGAGAGAGAGAGAGAGATAGTAGGTGGTGCAAGAGGGAGTGGGAGAGGGAGAGAGAGGGGGGATGGGAGTGTGTGTGACAAATCTAGAGAGTAGGGGATGGGAGAGGAGAGAGAGGGGGGGATGGGAGTGTGTGTGACAAATCTAGAGAGTAGGGGATGGGAGAGGAGAGAGAGGGGGGGGATGGGACTGTGTGTCTATGAAAGAGAGAGAGTAGGGGATGGGAGAGGGGAGAGAGAGAGTAGGGGATGGGGGAGAGAAAGTAGGCAGTGGGAGAGGGAGTGGGAGAGGGAGAGAGAGAGGGGGGGAATGGGAATGTGTGTAAGAGAGACAGAGTAGGGGATGGGAGAGAGTGTGAGAGTGTGAGAGAGAGTAGGTGGTGGCGGAGAGAGCTCATACAGGATGGGAGAGAGAGAGAGTGAGATTAGGGGATGGGAGTGTGAGAGAGAGTAGGGGATGGGAGAGAGAGAGAGAGTAAGATTAAGGGATGGGATGGGAGAGAGAGAGAGTAGAGAGGGAGAGAGAGAACTTGAGAGAGAGAGATCTAGTATGCGGTAGGAGAGGGAGAGGGAGAGAGATAGGGGGGATGGGAGTGTGCGTGAGAGATGTAGAGAGTAGGGGATGGGAGAGAAGAGAGTGGGGGGATAAGAGTGTGTGTGTGTGTGTGTGAAAGAGAGAGAGTAGGGGATGGGAGAGAGTGTGAGAGTGTGAGAGAGAGTAAGGGGTGGCAAAGAGAGGACACAAGATGGGAGAGACAGAGTGAAAGGATGGGAGAGATAGAGTGAAAGGATGGGAGAGAGTGAGAGAGAGAGTAGGGGACAGAAGAGAGAGATATTACAAGATGGGAGAGACAGAGTGAAAGGATGGGGGAGAGTGTGAGGGAGAGTAGGGGATGGGAGAGAGTGTGAGAGAGAGTTGGGAATGGGAGAGAGAGAGAGAGTAAGAGTAGGGGATGGGAGAGAGAGAGAGTAGAGAGGGAGAGAGAGAACTTGAGAGAGAGAGATAGTAGATGACCTGGGAGAGGGAGTGGGAGAGGAGGAGAGAGAGGGATGGGAGTGTGTGTGACAAATCTAGAGAGTAGGGGATGGGAGAGAAGAGAGAGGGGGGATGGGAGTGTGTGTGTGTGTGTGTGTGTGTGTGAAAGAGAGAGAGTAGGGGATAGGAGAGAGTGTGAGAGTGTGAGAGAGAGTAGGGGGTGGCAAAGAGAGAGTACGAGATGGGAGAGACAGAGTGAAAGGATGGGAAAGAGTGTGAGAGAGAGTAGGAGGTGGCAGAGAGAGAGAGAGAGTACGAGATGAGAGAGACAGATTGAAAGGATGAGAGAGAGTGTTAGAGAGAGTAGGGGATGGGAGAGAGTGTGAGAGAGAGTTGGGGATTGGAGAGAGAGAGAGAGAGAGAGAGTAAGAGTAGGGTATGGGTGAGAGAGAGAGTAGAGAGGGAGAGAGAGAACTTGAGAGAGAGAGAGAGAGAGAGAGATAGTAGGTGGTGGGAGAGGGAGTGGGAGAGGAGGAGAGAGAGGGATGGGAGTGTGTGTGAGCGATCTAGAGAGTAAGGGATGGGAGAGGGGAGAGAGAGAGGGGGATGGGAGTATGTATCTGTAAAAGAGAGAGTTTAGGGGATGGGAGAGGGGAGAGAGACAGTAGCCTAAGAGAGAGAGAGAGAGAGTAGCGGATGGGAGAGAGGGGTGGATGGGAGTGTGTGTAAGAGAGAGTAGGGGATGGGAGAGAGTGTGAGAGAGAGTAGGAGGTGGCAGAGAGAGAGAAGAGAGAATGGGATGGGGGAGAGAGAGAGTGAGAGTAGGGGATGGGAGAGAGTGTGAGAGAGAGAGTAGGGGATGGGAGAGAGTGTGAGAGAGTAGGGAGAGGGAGATAGAGAGAGGGGGATAGGAGTGCATGTGACAAATATAGAGAGTAGGGGATGGGAGAGAAGAGAGAGGGGGGATGGGAGTGTGTGTGTGTGTGTGTGTGTGTGTGTGTGTGTGTGTGTCTATGAAAGAGAGAGAGTGGGAGATGGGAGAGAGTGAGAGAGTGTGAGAGAGAGTAGGGGGTGGCAAAGAGAGAGTATGAGATGGGAGAGACAGAGTGAAAGGATGGGAAAGAGTGTGAGAGAGAGTAGGAGGTGGCACAGAGAGAGAGAGAGAGTACAAGATGAGAGAGACAGAGTGAAAGGATGAGAGAGAGTGTGAGAGAGAATTGGGGATGGGAGAGAGTGTGAGAGAGAGTTGGGGATTGGAGAGAGAGAGAGTAAGAGTAGGGGATGGGAGAGAGAGAGTAGAGAGGGAGAGAGAGAGAGATAGTAGGTGGTGGGAGAGGGGAGAGAGAGAGAGAGAGAGAGAGAGAGAGAGCAGCTCAAGAGAGAGAGAGAGAGTAGAGGATAGGAGAGAGGGGCAGATGGGAGTGTGTGTAAGAGAGAGTAGGGGATGGGAGAGAGTGTGAGAGAGAGTAGGAGGTGGAAGAGAGAGGGAATGGGATGGGAGAGAGAGAGAGGAGAGAGAGAGAGAGAGAGAGAGAGAGAGAGAGAGAGAGAGAGAGAGAGAGAGAGTAGGGGATGGGAGAGAGTGTGTGAGAGAGAGTAGGGGATGGGAGAGAGAGAGTAGATAGTAGGGGATGGGAGAGGAGAGAGAGAGGGGGATGGGAGTGTGTATCTATAAAAGAGAGAGTTTAGGGGATGGGAGAGAGAGAGTAGCATATGTGAGAGTGTGAGAGAGAGTAGGGAGATGGGGGAGAGAGAGAGAGAGAGAGAGAGAGAGAGAGAGAGTAAGAAGTGGGAGAGGGAGGATGGGAGTTTGTGTGAGAGATCTAAAGAGTAGGGGATGGGAGAGGAGAGAGGGTGAGAGAGATAGAGAGAGTAGGCGATGGGAGAGGGAGAGCGAGAGAGAGTAAAGGATGGGAGAGGGGAGAGAGAGAGAGTGTGTAGGAGATGGGAGAGGGGAGAGAGAGTAGGAAGAGAGAGAGAGAGAGTAGGGAGGGTGGAGAGTGATGTGTTTTCACATAGTGCGTACGCGCTATGTGATATCACCTAAAAATGGTCAAAAAACAACTTTGGGGCCCGTTTCATTCATTCTCTGCTTATTTTCTGTTCTGCACTCTATTATCCCGACAGAAATTGCGGGTTTCAACACAAAAAACACTCTTTCAAGGTGGAAAACACTATTTCAAGCTAACAAACACGATTTGAAGACTTTTTGAATATTTCTTGTATAGAAAATGTTAGTGCAATCTATTTTAAATATTGTTTGTTGATATATAGATACAAATTTGATTATAATTTGACATGTTGTTTAATATATAGTGAATTCATTGAAATTTGTATGTTTCAATGAAATGTTATTTCGAAATGGTTAGAAATTTGACAAGTTGTTATATATATATTGTGTATTCATTCAAATAATTATAATTTTTATATGTATTTGAATAATTTGTAATTTACACATTTTAAGTAATTCAAATGTTTGAATAATTTGACATGTATAAATCATCATCATGCCAAGGAAGAAACCAAAAAATCAAACAAATGAAGATAGGGAGAGAGATTTGGCAATTAAAAGAGATAAAATGAAATTACTACGTGAGCAAAGAAAATTGCAAAGCAATAATGAAGAATTGACTTTTGAAGAGGATCAAGAACCACCGGTACCAAGAAACAAAGAGGAAGAATTGGAAAGACAAACAGAACAAATGAGATTGTTACGCTCAAGAAGACAATTGAATTGTGAAGCTACACCATCTTCTAATGTTGTAGTCATATCGTCCACTACACCATCTTCCAATGTTGAAGTCATATCATCCTCTCATGTTGAAGAGACACTAATTTGTAGATCCGACGATATACACACTCCATCATGTCATGTTGAAGGCACAACATCAACACATCAAGTAGGTGATATTCCATCTTTTGCATCTTATTGCCAAGGCACATCATCTTCGGTTCAAGGTACGCAATACACTCAACCTTATGTTGATGTTCAAAATGTTGAGAGAATTGAAGAGATTATAACACCTTCTAGAATTCGTTTTAGAAGACCAAAATATTTGATTGATATTGATAGTAACATTTTGAAATCAATGCCTGACAAGATTAGCAAGCGTACTTATCAAAGAAAAGTTAATCGTATGTGGAGATTATTTTTTGATGAATTAAATATTACACATCAATGCCAATTATTTTTTGAAATGATGAGGAATTTAAAATTTATGCCTATCATGAAGATTCTTGGGCTAAGAACGATGGATGATTCAAATGAAAAAACCATTGTAAAGAATCTAATGAATGCTTATGACAAAGTGGGTTCTAAATCACACACCAAAGATAGTAATATCGCAAGACGAGTACTTACATTGACAATAGTAAGTAGCCAAATGAAGAAAGCTCAACTCATGAGAAAGACAAGCAAAACATTAAAAATTGGTAGAGGTACTCTAAGGAGAGCCATGCTAAGGCGTGAGAGATTGGAAGATCCAACAAAAAATGAGTTATGGACATTTAGCAGTAGACTACCGCGAAAGGATAAAGAAATTAGTGAAGCCTTGAAATCATTGATCGAAGATTTTTGGAAAAATAACACACGTGTTTCCCCTAATCAAAGAGATGTTGTAAGAAGGAGGATTGGTAGCCAAAATCGCGAGCCACATGCGAAACATTTTTTGGACACAACTCAGACACAATTTTTTGCAAAATTTATTGGTATGTATCCTCAAATTCGAATAAGTCAAAGATTTTTTGAGATGGGTAAACCTTTTTATGTGAAGATAAATCACACACACACACACAACTTGTTGTTGTAGGATACATATTGAATTTTCTAACCATTTTGATGTTTTTAGGCATATATGCGTAATTTTGCATTCTCAGTTTGTTTTGCAGGATTGTGACATATATGAGCCACCAAGATCTTCAAGGGAATTCATATCCAACATTTTATGTGAAATAGGGATGGCCAACAATTTTACAAGACATCATGCTTGGATGGTATGTGCTTATTTTGTGGTTCTTTGCAACTTTTATCAACTTGTCAACATATGGATAGTACACATGCAATTGGAAATGAAATAGTAGATTACAAAAAATTTAAGACAGTGACATATGCTCTAAAAGATGGGAAACATGGTAAAAGATGTGATTTAGTCATTGAAAAGATTCCAGCGTATGAGTTCATGAAGATTTTTCATGAAAACATTATTTACGAGTATGCAAGGCATACCCATAGAGCTCGATGGTTGGATTTGCAATTCAAGTTGTGCAAGGATAAGTTTCCACTGGATACCATTGTTTCGGTTGTAGATTTCACAGAGAACTACACACTACAACCACAAAATGAGGTGCAAAAAAAGTATTATAATTCTCAACAGGTTTCCATATTTGTTCACATAACATTCATGTATTCACCTACAAGTACAGAGGATGATAGGAAGATTTTGAGGGAGTGCCATTTTTATATCAGCGATGATTGATCACATTCTACAGAGTTCATATATGGTTGTTTTCAACTATTTTATGGAGATTTGGCTAACAGGGGCATCACATATCGTCAGCACATTATTTGGTCAGACAATTGTTCATCTCAATTCAAGAATGCACGGATGTTCTATTGGTTGAGCAGGATGCACAAGTTGTGTAGAATTCAATACATGTGGAATTTCACAAAGGTTGGTCATGGAAAGGGAGAGCACGATAGTGCAGGTGCATGCATCAAAAGAGCCTTAGCTCATGAAGAACTAAAGTACAAAGGTAGAGCAATATTGACAGATGCAAAATCCATCATCCAGTGGTGTAACGCTACAATGGGTCCAGGTAAGGAAGGTGAGTCTATGGTTCATAGATTTTTTTGGTTGATAGATAATACTAACATTGCACCATATCAGGATTGTTGCACACTAACAGGATCTAGTGAGTTGCACTCTTTTAGAAGCTCTGATGCAGGTTCATGGAGTATCCACACACGAAAAATGGCATGCTATTGTCCATCATGTGCAGAGAAAAATTGGGATGACTGTGAGTCGACTAAATGGGTGGACAAATGGGATATACGGGTTTTGGACCCAATTGACACCTATCGTCCCCCACAAGCACTGGAAATGGTACAGATGGAATTGTCTATTGACTTTGATCGCTTCTCTGATCTAGTGCAACCTGGTAATATATATATTTATATATCTTTGTAATTTCAATATGTAACTTTATAACTTTTACGCAAGTATTTTCTAAATTAATGACCGCATTTTGTACATTTGTCACTGCAGGCAATGTTTTTGCTGTTATTGCACCTAAAGACAATGAAGAAGGGACAGATTATTATTTGTGTCATTGTGTTCAAGCCAAACAAAAATTGGATGACTCGGTTATAGATGGTGAAGGTTTAGAGTACCATGTCAGTGCGGTGGTTGTAACCGGCACATGGCTTAGATGATATTCTATGAAGAACCCTAACTTGTGGTTATTCGAGGATTGGCAAACAGAGAGGAAGATTCTTCATTATTCAAATCTTTTTGTTGCATAAAATGTCCACTTGATAAAATATGGTGGAAAACCACATAATAAGAATCTTTGGAAAGTTCGCGAGTCAGACCACGAGGCAATACTTGAGACATTAAAATGTTGAGCAGATCCAGTTGGCTCATTAGATTGAATACAGAGAGAGGGAGAGAGAGAAAGAGTGATCAACTGGATCCAAATACATTATTGCAACCTCTTCCCCAAGACTGTCCACATGACTAAGGTGGACCGTATTGTTATGATGCGTAAGTGATGACATTTAGTTTAAATCATAGATTTTATGTTTTGATTTGTTTAGAATCTAGATTTTATGTTTTGATGTCTCCAATTTTTTTAAAGCTAGAACAATATTTTTCATATTTTCTTATTGTGACGATATTTTTCTTTCATTGCATGTTCTCTTAGATGACAGGAGGGAGAGAAGAAAAATAAGTAGATTTCCAAACAGCCAGCCACCCTTCTTCATGTAATTTATTCATTTAAGGTAAAAGTCTCATTTCCTTTGTTTGGCTTTGGTATTTGGTTATTTAAGGTCATTATTCTAGTTGGACCTTCGTATGTTTGAATTTGGGATTGTTTAGTGTCTATTTGTTATGATTATACTGAATTATTAATTCTATGATGTTTCTATTATTTAATTATTTACACTAAATTAAAACTTTTTGTATAAAATTATTATTTTTTATTTCTATCTATTTGTTATGATTATTTCTATTTTTAAAAATAGATTAATTCTATAATATCTCTATGATGAACTATTTATATTTCTAAACTTTACATATTTTAAATTAGATATCTCTCGACTTAATTTACCAAAAAAATTAATTAAAATTTTAGGTATGCTAGTAGTACACCATGACCAACAATCAAACTATTATAACAATACAAATACATTTAAATAGTAATGTAAGAATGGTTTAGTTCACATAAAAAATAAGTCTATCTTAGATATTCTAAATACATCACAAAACTTTATCGCTTCAAAAAATTTGGAATTTCTCCCATCTACTTGAGTTCCCATCAATTGTCCATAAAAATGGGAAAGGGAATAGGTGTTATGCTCCCAATCCCAAGATCCTCCTATCCACTACTAGGAGATGTGTGTAATGTAGGATTCAGCTCCATCAACTTAGTCATTTTTTTCACTAGTTGATTGGGACCCTCACCATTTGTTGCCAACTATGGTGACAATGCTTGGGGTTACACTTATTAAGTAAGAATATTTCCTAATCTAGGGATTAGAGCATTGAACATATCATGTTGTGATTTATGCTATGGGAGAAGAGGTATATCAGAATATTTCCTTCATGTAAAGTGCATTAGCCTCAAATAACTTCTTAGTCTCTCTTGTTCCTTAGAATTTTGTATCCTTTTCTTTGGTAGCTATAGGAATCTACTGGGTAAACCACTATGTTGTTTTCTGTTTAGTGGCATGTAACGTATAAAATCAACATCTCCATCATAGTCATTTTGGGCCTGGGTATCAAAAAATTGTTAACTATTTATTTCATCATGGTTGCCACCATTTGCAAAGCATTAGATGACGTCCTTGGGGTCAACATGTGGTGGGGATGGAATTAAAAGGGAAACATTTTCATCCCCACAAATATTTGGTTACCCAAGGTTTATGACAACCTCCTACAACCAATCTAGTTGTGAATCTTGCATTAGCAAGCTTAATCTAATATCAATGTTTGTTGTATGCTCAAGGTTTTATCTCCTATAATAGTCCACTGGCTGGTTTAGGTTTTCTGGTTGGGTATTTTAGGTGCAATTGTACCTAGTCCCTTCATATTTTTTCCATAACTCCTCAACAAAGTGTTAATTGGTTCATCTAATAAGCCATTTATTTTTAGGAAGGATTCAATAGTGATTTCCTCCCCCTCACTTTACAACTCATCAATATTTGCATCATCTATAATAGTTGTTTCTTCCGATCCACTACTTGTGGGTTGTGGTTTAGATCCTTATTTTCCATCCTCATCAACAATGAAGCACTTTCTTGGGCCTATACCATTCACTAAAACCTCCCTATTCAAAGACCATATCCCTATCCTATGGAAACCACTCATTATATTATCGGGTGTAAGTGCCAAATTGGAGGCTTTGCTGGATAACATTCCTAACTCCTCACGACCAATATTGATTTGAGGGTTCCTAGCCAACCACACATTCCAAATATGTTTTAAGTAAGATTTTAATGGTGAGAAAAAACTAACATCCAATGATTGACACCTATAGATGGTATACGCTACAAGTGACACACAATATATGCCCAACTTCTTTGTTTTATCAATTATTTTCCATGTCATATGGATTCCATGATCATCAAATACTAGAAGACACCTTTTTGAGAGAAACACCCCACATGGAATTGTTCTTACAAAGTGGTCTAGCCAATTCAAGAATAATTATTTCATCATCCATCCATGTACTTAGACTACCATGCATGCCTTGAGATCATAATTGAAAATGTAGTCTTTTATATGTCTCTTAGCCTTGAACAAATAAAAATTGGAATTCTCTAACCAACAGTAATGTAAGGAGACCCACCCTACTAGTTTAGGCCACTATGCCCAAACTAACCAATGACTTCTTCTGATCCTATAGGGTTTCTTCCTGACCCTATTCCCAAGAGGATATCTCTCAACTATCCCCTTCCCTAGGATCTATGCACACCAATTGACTATGTCAACTTCAATCACCACAATATTCAAATGAAGGCATTTTCTCTCTACTAGGAAAATTTAGGCACAAACCCCAATGCAATATCTAGGGTTATTATATGGTCCTCAACTTGATATTTCCAAACTCTCCTAATCATCACAAGACTCCACTCACCAACCCAAATCATAGATGTCCTTTTCTTTCTTACTTGACCTACTAGGTCTAAAGCCCCAATTAGGCCAAAATTTTCAAACTCACTGGGTGCTCTTGCACCATTCTCCCCATGTGACAAAGAACTCATGGTGGATAAACCTGAAGGAATTTCGTAGGAATACCTTTCTTTCCAAATTCACTCTCATCTATCCATGTTACTTCAGATTTTGGTTGATCCTTCCATTTGATAAGATGCTCCATACATGTGCCATGACAAGTCTTCTTCTTGATTTTTGAATCCATAACCTTTTCAGCTTTTGGCTGAGATTATAATGGGATAGTGACTTCTTCAACCTTTGATTTTGTTTGTCCTTCTATGAATGTAGGCCCTTTATATTGAACTTAGTCCTTGACATTAAAGATAAGGTAAATTTCCAAGTTTGGTGGGAGTTCTATTTTTTTAGCATTACAACCATAATTTGCAAGTACCTTACAAGGTCCTATCCTATGCATTTGTAGCTTGGTTGGAACACCCTATGCAAGTACCAAAACTCGTCCTTGGCATCATATCATGGCCTCAACACCTTGGATCATCTCAAAACATCTCATGTAACATGTTCCAACTCCTTGCACACTCTCAGCAACTCATCTCTTACACTTTCTCAATTTTGCCTCTTCTAGGCTTGTTCCAACTAGCCCTTGCCAGTCACTAATTTGTTGTTTTCTCCAAAATTTTCCATAGAACTTCCTAAACTATTGGGTGATTAAAATACCCTTTTCCTCACTCTAAAATATACTCGAAAACCAACTACACTTGTTTTGTAAAATATCACTCAAAACTGGCTATTTCAGTCTGCCAACTAGGCCTAGTTTAAGGCCATTTACAAAGCAACTCACAATCCCTTATCTTTTGGAACTCCCATGACCCAAAAAAGTCTTAAGACATGACTCAAATGCAAGGATTCTTCTATTTTTTTGGTCTCATGATCAACTTTACAATGGTTTTTACAAAACCCTCCTTTCTAGCCCCTTTACCCTAGGGCTTTCTAGAACTCTTACTTTGCAACGTCTCTAGAACCCCAAAATGGTTCAAAAACCTTCACTTTGGTTATATTAGATGACTTCAAACATAAAATGCAACTCTTGTTTGGAGAAAACACTAAATCCACCTTGAGAGCAATCACATACCCCTTTTTATGCACTCAAATTTTAGGGAAAACTATGCAAATGCTTCTTAAATGGTTTCAACACTTGACTTTTTAGATGGAAATGGTTATTATAGACTCAAACTAACAAGAAAAATCCCAAACTTGTGGTTTCTCAACAATCAAATTTCAAAACTGTTACCAGCACTTACTACTAGGACAATTTCTAGTTTTAACGGTCAAACTCCCAAACCATACAAAGGACGCCCCGCTATTTTTGCATTTTTAAACACTCTTTTTGGAGACCTACAATAACCTCTCTCACTTTTTGGAGATCAAACTCCCTTTTCATTTTACGACGCCATCTCGGGTGATGCTGAAACTTGCAATGTCGGCTAGTACAAAGTTGCCAACTGCCAAATCTCTCTCACCTTTCCTCGTGGGATCAAATTGTCTACTCTGTTAGCTCCACGTGGCTGGGTAAACCCTATCCCCAACCTCATCCTATCCCCTTCAGTGCTCGAACGTTCTCAGGCACGCCAATCCAGAATGTCCCCAACGGTCACTAAATGCCATAGGGTTGTGATCTTTGACAGGGTATATCTCAGAGCTCGTTCAAGGTATGGATGTGATTTTAGTTCCTACAGGACCATTTTGCGGAGACCTACAATAACCTCTCTCACTTTTTGGAGATCACACTCCATTTTTGTTTTACAATGCCATCTCGGGTGATGTTGAAACTTGCAGTGTGGGCCAGTACAAAGTTGCCAACTGCCAAATCTCTCTCACCTTTCGTTGTGGGATCGAACTGTCTGCTCCGTTAGCTTTGGGTGGATGGGTAAACCCTATCCCCAACCTCATCCTATCCCCTTCAGTGCTCGAACATTCTCAGGCACGCCAATCCGGAATGTCCCCAAGGGTCACTAAATGCCATAGGGCTGCGATCTTTGATGGGGCATATCTTGGAGCTTGTGTGAGGTATGGATGCAATTCTAGTTCCTACAAGACCGTGTTGCGGAGACCTACAATAACCTCTCTCACTTTTTGGAGATCACGTTATGTTTTCATTTTACAATGCCATCTCGGGTGATGTTGAAACTTGTAGTGTTGGCCAGTACAAAGTTGCCAACTACCAAATCTCTCTCATCTTCCATCGTGGGATCAAACTGTCTGCTCCATTAGCTCTCGGTGGCCAGGTAAACCCTATCCCCAACCTTGTCTTGTCCCTTTCAATGCTTGAACATTCTCAGGCACGCTGAACCCGAATGTCCCTAAGGGTCACTAAATGCCACAGGGCTGTGATCTTTGATGGGGCATATCTTGGATCTCGTGCGAGATATGGATGAGATTCCAATTCCTACAGGACCATGTTGTAGAGACCTACAATAACCTCTCTCGCTTTTTGGAGGTCACATTATGTTTTCATTCTATAATGCCATCTCGGGTGATGCTGAAACTTGTAGTGTTGGCTAGTACAAAGTTGCCAACTGCCAAATCTCTCTCGTCATGGGATCAAACTGTCTACTCCATTAGCTCCAGGTGGCTGGTTAAACCCTATCCCCAACCTCTTCCTATCCCCTCCAATGCTCAAACGTTCTCAGGCACGCCGAACCCGAATGTCCCTAAGGGTCACTAAATGCAACAGGGTTGTGATCTTTGATGGGGCATATCTCGGAGCTCGTGCGAGATATGGATGAGATTCCAATTCCTACAGGACTGTGTTGTAGAGACCTACAATAACCTCTCTCACTTTTTGGAGATCACATTCCTTTTTCATTCTACAATGCCATCTCGGGTGATGCTGAAACTTGTAGTGTTGGCCAGTACAAAGTTGCCAACTGCCAAATCTCTCTCATCTTTCGTCGTGGGATCAAACTGTCTACTCCATTAGCTCCAAGTGGCTGGGTAAACCCTATCCCCAACCTCTTCCTATCCCCTTCAGTGCTCAAACGTTCTCAGGCACGCCGAACTTGAATGTCCCTAAGGGTCACTAAATGCCACAGGGCTGCAATCTTTGATGGGGCATATCTCGGAGCTCGTGTGAGATATGGATGAGATTCCAATTCCTATAGGACTATGTCGTAGAGACCTACAATAACCTATCTCACTTTTTGGAGGTCACATTCCATTTTCATTCTACAATGCCATCTCGGGTGATGCTGAAACTTGTAGTGTTGGCCAGTACAAAGTTGCCAACTGCCAAATCTCTCTCATCTTTCATCGTGGGATCAAACTGTCTGCTCCATTAGCTCCGGGTGGTTGGGTAAACCCTATCCCCAACCTCTTCCTATCCCCTTCAGTGCTCAAACATTCTCAGGCACGCTGAACTAGAATGTCCCTAAGGGTCACTAAATGCCATAGGGCTGTGATCTTTGATGGGGCATATCTCGGAGCTCATGCGAGGTATGGATGCAATTCTATTTCCTACAGGACTGTGTTGCAGAGACCTACAATAACCTCTCTCACTTTTTGGAGATCACATTCTTTTTTCATTTTACAATGCCATCTCGGGTGATGCTGAAACTTGTAGTGTTGGCCAGTACAAAGTTGCCAACTGCCAAATCTCTTTCATCTTTCGTCGTGGGATCAAATTGCCTACTCCATTAGCTCTGGGTGGCTGAGTAAACCCTATCCCAACCTTGTCTTGTCCCCTTCAGTGCTTGAATTTTCTCAGACACGCCGAACCAGAATGTCCCTAAGGGTCACTAAATGCCACAGGGTTGCAATCTTTGACGGGGCATATCTCGAAGCTCGTGCAAGATATGGATGAGATTCCAATTCCTACAGGACTGTGTTGCAGAGACCTACAATAACCTCTCTCTCTTTTTGGAGATTACATTCTATTTTCATTCTATAATGCCATCTTGGGTGATACTAAAACTTGTAGTGTTGGCCAGTACAAAGTTGCCAACTACCAAATCTCTCTCATCTTTCGTCGTGGGATCAAACTGTCTACTCCATTAGCTCTGGGTGGCCGGGTAAACCCGATCTGCAACCTCTTCCTGTCCCCTTCAGTGCTCGAGCGTTCTCAGGCATGCTGAACTAGAATGTCCCTAAGGTTCATTAAATGCCACAGGGCTGCAATCTTTGATGGGGCATATCTATGAGCTGTCAATACTTCAACTATACTTTAAGTCAACGATTATCAATACGTGAAAAAATGGAACTCGTTGTATTTTGAAGTACTGAGAAGATGGCCTTGCCCTTCCCTAAGAGTTTTAGAAATGGGAGACATTAGGTAAGAGAGTGAAAATGTTACTATCGCTTCAACGCACATGACGCAATTGGAAATACAAATTTTGATGGTAATCATTTTGTGATAAGGGAGAGACTAGGGATGATCATTGTTACTATCTCTTTAGTAGTGGTATTTTGTTTTCTCTTGAATTTGGTGGTGGGGGATCAGTGGTAAGTCTCCTTGGATATTCCTTCTTATGATGTTAGTGACAAGTGTTGCTCTTTGAAAACACTTATACAATCTTTTTTAAATTATTAGATAAAAATAGAGAATTGTAAGTATTAAACATGATTAGCCTTTAGTTCCTAGAAGATCTTTATTTCTCCATCAATGCATTTAGAAAGTTAAGTTTTAAGAAGATCATAATTAGAAAAAATTAGAGAAGTCATTTAAACATTTATATTGATTGGAAACACGTGAGTCTTGAGTTTCCTCTACGTTTTAAATAATGTTCCTTAGCTAGATGACCTAATTCCACATTCCATAAGACTGTCATTGCGCTAAAGATTTAGGAAACCAACTACTCTAAGATAAAGCTTCCTGGTCAATAATAATCTAGCCTATTGAGGAACATAATACTTCTCAATTAAACTTGTGTTAATTCAGTATTAATTTTGTAATTAACTACAATTTTAGTATCTGTGTACAGGGGGTGACTGAGAAAACTATTTGAGGTCCAATTTGAAAATATATTTGTAAGGATCTCGACCAAGGTTCACAACTTCGATGATTAATACATTCATTCAGGCCAGAACCTCACTACAAAAAAATAATATATAAAAAAGGTAGTGAATAACGTCATGTCTAGACCCAAATCAACCAATGAAAGTCAAATTAGCATAATGTGGAACAACAATATATACATTGAGTGGGTTGTCATAAAAAAGCTTCATAATAAAGTTCATGTCTAGAATTAAAAGACCTTAAAGAACATTTATGCTTGTAACACAAATGGCCATTCAAAACTGAATATAATTACAATATGTGAACATCGTGTTAATTCTTGTAAGAATCCCTAAGATGCTTGTTATACTCAAAATTTTGTTGAAATTGAATTAATTTTTATCCTATTGGTTAATTGGCTTAGGGTGATATATGCTTCTTGGATGGAATAATGAGTTCATGATTAACTCTGTATTAAGATTCATAGCATCTTCTAGTTATTTGCAAAGGAAATTTATAAATTACTTGCTAATGTCATATGGCTTGCTTGAGAAAGATGTTTGTGTTCTTATTGATGGGTACTAATGACTATCCACATTTAGTTCTTAAATATCCTATTTGACAAGCTTTCCATAGATATTTCTTTGCCATACTAAGTATTTTTGAAAACATATTTGAGTAGAAGGACTACAGAAGATACTACATGATGTTTTAACAAATAAAGTAATGGGTTAAAGACTATTATTTCCAAGGTATTATGTCATAGTATTTGAATTGTAATGATCTTAGACTAATGATATTCTTGCAGGTAACTTCGACATGCAACAAGAAAGACAACCTACAGCCAAGGCTATATTGTGCCTACAACCAAAGCCATAAATGCTCACAGCCAAAGCCACTAGTGCACATAGCCAAAGCCATGGATGCTTATAGCCAAAGTTACAAGTGTTCACAGCCAAAGCCATGAGTACATGAAGTCAATGATCAAAATTGTTTACAACTATTCACCAGAAACAGCTTCTTTGCAGTTTTTGAGAAATACTAATAAAGCAAAAAAGAACATCTACTAGTTGGTAGAAATAATGGCAACTCTCTAGCAATTGAATTTAATTTCATACATGCACATATCTAATTTAATGTCATACACGAACATATCTAATTTAACGTCATACATGAACAAACATATAATATAAAATGATAACCAATAATGTCATATACATTAACAAACACATAATATATTATGATAACCAATAATGTCATATATGAACAAACATATCATATATTAACCAATAATTTCATACATCAAACATGTCATACATCAAATATAGAATGTCATATGTACATCAAATGTGTATCAAATATGTCTCTCAAATGCCTATATATATACATGGGGAAGGAAACAAGTCTCTATATATATGTATCAAATATCTCAACTACATCTTTTCCTTCCCACGAGGGGAAGGAAACAAGTCTCTCGACGTCCTCTATCGTCGTGTGGAGGGAGACAGTGGAGATGATGGGGCCCTCCTGACACGCTCACTTGACCTCTTGTTGAGGCTCTTCTCCAGGTCCAACTAATACAAAGAAATTAGATATGAATCAATATTTATTATACGTTGAAATCAAATATATGTACTCACAAAATTAATTATTTTCTTACCGCCAACAAATAGTCACTCTATAAGTCCACCTCAAATGCTCGTGGACGATCAGGCATGACAAGACCCTACAACAATTCAATAAATATAATCACTTATAAATAACATTAGAAATTTTGAGATTAACTATTATAAACAACAACTAAAATGAAGAAAATTCTTTCATACCTCCGTCAGTGGCTGTGAGCTAGCCACAGCTGCGGCCACTCCACTATCAACAGACTGTCGCAGATGAGGAGGTGTGTCCGACATCATGAGTTGCATGTCATACAATACACGTTATATCTAACATGAAACATGGAATAAATATAATCAAATGAATTAAATTAACATGAAACAACTGTACCTGTGTGAAGCTCATATGATGTCTTTACTCTGCGTCTGTGGTAAAGGTTGAGGATCCTGTAGAGAACTGATGCACATGCATATTTTTTTTGGTCAATCCTTAATATGATTATGTAATAAATATATGTATTAATTAAAATGATTAAATTGATACATACCTTAGGACTCGTCGAAGGGACAAAAAATGGGCCTAGAGGATCGCTGCTAGGCCGAGGAACACTTTGACCCTAAATTTTGAACAATGTCAATAAATCCTAATTAACTAATCATTCACTATACATATGAAATGTGATCAAATTAGTAATTTACCTGTGTGTCAATGCCAAATGTCTCATTCTGGAACTGATCGGTGACAAGCCCATCATCTGCACCATCTCCGACATGAGTGCCAAATGTGCATAGGGATCCGCATGAAGTGCACATGTGACCACGACATATAGAAGGCTCCCCCTCAACTAATGGGCTCGTAGAATGGATGAGGGTTTGCGTCAAAGCAGTAATGGTCCCTAGAGTGCTGGACTCTACATGTTCCTTCACAACTGAAGGAATAATCACATGCTCGCATTGTGGATGGACCACGGCTGCCCTAACTACATTAGGGTCACGACGTACTCCTGGCCTCTCAAATGATGACCCCCCACCTCTACCTTGGGAGTCTAACATATAAAAATAATTGGGGATCTCCCCAAGGACAAACTCACAATATAATTTCTTCAAAAAATACATGGGGACCTCGTGATTGTTGCAAGGAGGGGCATCAAAAACCATCCACCATCTATCCCAAAAATTATTTCTAATAGCATCATGTATGCACCAATGGATGGGGAATCATTTAGTACCCTCTCTAATAGTATTTTGCTCACCGGTTTTTCTAAATAATGCACATATACTACCTTTTGGTATTTCCTTTTTTCTAACATCTTCATATGACAATTTATTTGCATAAAATTTTTTTGTTCATCCCTCTTAGCCCGCCAAATATCTAACTGACCACTAACTGAGGCTATCTGAGTGTTAATGGATTCGAAGGATGATGCCAATTGAGCCCTCATTGGATTGGTTTGTCTGGATTCTTTCAACCGAGAAATGATTCCTTCTAATTCAGTTTTGCCTCTCTCTATTTCATTTCTTATATTTTCTTGTGTGCCTAGTGGAGGTCTTGCAATTGGTTCAGGTTGTGGAATTTGTTCTTCTTCTTGAGGAGGGTTTTGGTTTTGGGGTTCTTGAGGGTTTTGATGTTCTTGTGGATTTTATGGTTGATTATGAACATTTCCTGATAAAAAATCAATTGAAATTCAAATAAATAAATAAAATCTAAATGAAATTTGTAAAAACCCTACAAAAGAATATAAAAAACTTACAAAACAATATGAAAAATATATCAAACAATGCAAAGTTAGGTTTATATCACTTACGGCGTCGTCGTGGGTGTGCTTGTGGTCTTGGATTTTGTCGACGAGGAGGCATTTTGGCAAGTGGTGGTGCAAATGTTGAGTCTTCAACTCGTGTACGCGCTGCTCGTTGTAGGAGTAGAAGAAAATATTGATGAAAATGATGGGATGCGGGTTTGCAGCCCATCATATATACTTTTTATTTTTAAAAAGCGTGTACGCGCTATAGTGTGTACGTGCTATAGCGCGTACACACTTTTTAAAATAGGAAAAAAAAATTTCCTTGTCACCTTTTTGGCACCACAACTCAGTGCATATGCCCTTTGATTAATCATATATTATCAACTAAATTTTTTTAGAGGACCGAATTTCTTGAAGGAAACACAAAACTTGGAGAATTGTTCAAAATAAAGACATGTATGTTGCCTTAAAATTGGCCTTGGTAGTAACTTATACGAAATAAATGATTAGTGAATGTGACATTCATTATATGCTAGTATGGAAATAATTTATTATACTTAGAGATATAAAGTAAAATGGATATGTATTAACAATATTTCTTATTTCTTCTTCAAATTCAATTATCTTTTCCTTTATGTATGCATAGTTTTTGAGATGTACCTAGTCATAATTCTATATTTTATATCTGGTTTAAGGTTTTTTTAAGTCTTTTGATTGTTTAAAACATGTTTTTGGCTAGAGTGTTCTTGTTAAAGTTTTTTAGGTTTGGCTCTATGGGTTATGTATGTGGAGATTGATAGTCCAAATAACTTAAGAAGGATGATAATGGAGGAATGCAAGCCATGTTTGGGCATGATACCAGACATTTTTCTCACTTCCACATGTAAGGGGCTTAGATGTTTGGTAAATGATTTTTTTTTCCACGTTGCTTGGCTTGGAGTTCCTTTAGAATAAAAAGATTATTAGCATGAATATTGATGGTATTCCTATAAGGGAGTATGTTAGCATTGTTGGAGACATGATTGAGTGCTTATGTGTTGCACCCATGACATAGTTTATCATTGATGTCAACATATACATTATTTAGTGAAAATTGCCAAAGTTGCTAAGGAAGATGTACATTTGATGCTGTCAATGGTCAACAAGTTGGGTTATGCGCACTTGGGAATATATTCAAAGATGTATATAGAGGCTTCATCTGAGAGTATAGCAGGAAATATGGAGATATGAAAGAGTAATGCGATGTTTTCTGTAGATAGCTTTCAAAGACAGTTTCTAGAAAGAAGGTACTAGTAAGTTAGGTATATCATTTAACTGAGTTAGAATTTGGTTAAGAAATCTTAGAGGATGGTCATAGACATATCAAAGATGCTATGTTCTAGATAGAAAAATTAGATATTTTGTTTGAGCCAACTTATGAAGTTTGTTCAGCATGGTGTTGTTTACTATAAGTCAACTAATGTAGATATATTTGAGGAAATATGATAATTGAAATATAACATGTATTGTAATATCTTAATGATGTCCTATATTATTCATTGTGAATTTAGAAAGTCTCAAGACTAACTCAATACTTTTTAAGGAATTGGTATATAGGAAATGTCATTTCCTTGCATATTAATGTTGGTGTGATCTAGTGTGGATCATTATTTTTTTATATGAATGTGGTTATAAATTTTGCTAAGATCATATTAAAGAATGATGTTGAAGATTTACTATGAGCTTCAAAGGATTGGTATTGACAAACAAGGTGGTTTTTAGTTAGTTCATAACTTGGATAGATTATCTTTAAGGTTGTTTGTGTTAGACTAACTGCCAACGTTCCCCTTCGAGATTCATGACAAGGCTTAACCACCTCATGTGTTATATATATCTAGTAGTTGTATCAAGTATTGATAGGTCAATCTTTTGGTGCAACACCAACTCTAGTTTGTAACAAGTGGTATCAGATCTTGGTCACAGGTTCGAATCTCCTTGGCTAACACTAAGGGGGGATTGTTGGACTAATTGCCAATGTCCCCCTTTGAGATTTGTGATATGACTCAATTTCCTCCTATGCTCTATAAGTATAGTGGTTGCATGGGGCATTGACAAATCAATCTTTTTGTCCAACGACAACTCTAGATTGTAATAGTTTGGTGAAGATAGTTTGATGATATTCAAATAGTGGGCTCAATTTTCCTCCTTTCAACTCTTAATAGGTTTGGCATGACTCCTAACATGGTTAGAATCTTCTAAAAAGGATTCAAAGTCTCCTAACAAGGACTCATATGTACTGATTATATTTCATTGGATCCTAAAAGAGTCCATCCTTTAACAAAGATGTTTAATATTAGTACATCATCTCGTAGGCATCATTCCCACCAATGTTTTCCCTCAAATCAAGCGTTTCTCTAATTAACATATCTAGAGTTAATATGGATGGTTATATTTCTATTTTTCTTGCATTATTTTTTAAAATGTTTTAGAATAAATGAACATATTAGGAGTTATTTTAAATGCATATCTAATTTACATAACCACACCCAACCCCCCCCCGCCCACCACCCATCCACCATTTACCTTGGTGAAATTTATATTGTAAAAGATAGTTACCATTTGATGAGAAACATAATGTCTCAATTCATGGCATCCCTTATTGACATTGAAGGATACCAGGTGGACATGTTCATGTTTCTTAAGAGGGTTGCAATGAAGAATATCTAGTGGATGACACCCATGTCACTATTTTCATAGAGTTAGGTGTGGATTCCTTGGGCTAGTAAAATATACAATCTTCTCTAGAAAAACATAAACATGGAAAAGGAAACCATTGTGCTCAATATGAATATAGAGTAGATGACATGTTATTTGAGGTGGACAACTATGTGGAGGGATTTCTTGTGAAAATGTTTCCTCTTGGAAGATTTGGTAGATGCATACTACATATGACTAAATGAATTCTCTATAGTTATCTCCTCAAGAAAATTCATCTTCAATGAATTAGGAGACCCTTAGTGGTCCAGACATCTCATCACTCATTACCATGTTCTTTTCAAGTCTCCAACTCATTTTTGAACTTGAGAGTTTCCTAAGGCATACATGTTATATTTTTGTTTTAAAATTGTTATATGACTAGTGACCTAATGGAGATTTTTTTTAAAAATTAGGCTACTTCCTATTGTACTATTCATTTTAGCGTAAATATGTTACACAGGTCTAATATCTATAATCTATACATGTATTTGTAAATATTTGAAATTATTTATCAGAATTTTGTTACTTTAGGCCATTCAAAATGTTTCATTTTCCTTCTTATGAATATTAAAAAAATGATTTTATTTCATTTGTTCTCATTTTCAACAATTATTTTTCCTAAATTATGCATCATATAGGGTAGAAATGAGTTAGCAAAAAATGGATCAAATAATTGTAGATCAAATTTTCAATCAAAAAATGAATGAAACAAAAAATAACTATCATGAGATAGACATTTAGATCTATCATTTAAGAAAATTAGTGTAATTGGAATTATATAATGAATCATACAATGATTATAATAAAGTGTAGTGTAATATATGACTAATTTGTGTTGTACATAAAAATTTTATGTAAAGTTAGTTAAATATATTATAGGTAAGTTGTACATAAACCTTTTCAAAAATATATGTATAGAGGTATGTGTGTTAGTCTTAGTTTAATGTATAAAGTTTATGGTGGGACATGTGCCTTAATGTATAATAATTTATTAGTGGGTTTCAAGCACCCCTTTAAGAATCTAATTTACTTAATCAAAAACTTTATACATTAAACCAAGATAACCATATAAGTTAATAAATACTAGAGAACTTTTTGACCAACTTTGACAATGAAATAAATTTTATTTTTATTAACTTGACTTTCTGATGCATATTACTAAAATGCCCTAAAAAAATTTGAAGATGATGTATACTAGTGACTTCAGCATTTTTTTTCTAGTTTCTAACAATTTTTATTTTGAAAAATCATTTTAAGTCATTTCTACCTTCTCCTTTGCAAAGTGGTTTATATGAAAATAGATACTTCCAAAGATTGATGGATTCGTTGATCAACATTATTTTTTATTTTTTATTTTATATATTATAATGGTAAAATTCTTTCAAGGGTAGAATAGTAACATTGATACCTAGCAACTCTAGTTTGTTTCGTTCAATATCATTAAAAAATAAGATTATATTCAGTGGAAAAGTGACGATAATGATAATTTAGATATAAGTTATTATTTTCCAATACAATTTGATTAAATAGAAATGATTTTTTTCTTGATTTGCTAGAAAGCTAACACACATACCTCTATACACATATTTTTAAAAAGTTTTATTCTCTCCTTTTCTATTTTTTCTAAACCTTCAAATAGAGATTTTTTAAATAAAACTAAAAATGAAAAATCATGGAAAATACAATATATGATAGACATATAGTCATTGGAAAGCTTATTCTGAGTACAAGAATCTTCTTTATTTAGCTTCAGAATATGGACCTATTTAGCCCTTAATTGAGGTCTCAAAAGAAAGAAAAATCAATTGATAGAAAGTCAAGAGACTTTGTTAAAAATTCTATTTTTGTAGGCTTTGCATAAAGATGCTTCACATGAAGCCCCTAGGCCACCTCATGATGGTTTTTTGTCCAGAGCTTATTAGCCAACAATTTTTTTAAAATTTATTTGATTAATATAAATATATATTTTATTTTATTTATTAAATGAATTCAAGAAAACATGACAAGAAGTTTGTTGTCTTTGAAGATTCAGAAAGAAGACTTATAAATAATAAGACATTTTCTTTTTGTTTCAAACATAGTTTGACATGTTTTGATAGTTTTGTGAAGACTGGAAATGAGACAAAAGAATTCAAGACAAGGGTGAATGCACATAGTTGGGTCGCAATTCCGTAGAAGTCAATATTGTAGAATAAGACCTCTTAAAAAATGAGTACCCAATTTTAAAAAATTGCACTCATATTTGGCTCTATTATCCAATCCTAAATTTAAATAATAGGCACCCATTTTTTTAAAAATCGAGTACATGTTTTATAAAACATTAAAAAATTGGATTTTTTTAAAACCAGTACCCATTTTTTAAAAGTAAATATGGGTACATGTTTTTTAGTTTTAAAAAATAGGTACCCATTTCTAAAATTTTCAAATTTTCTATTTTTGGGACAATTTTAAATGTCGCTTTTAATTTTTCAAAACTAGTACCCATTTTTTGAATTTCAAATAACATATGCCTATTTCTTACAACATGGAGTAGGATTTTTTTTTTCTAACTCAAATTTTGGTTTGAGATAGGCTTGGTGAGACCAAGCATATGTCTTGACCTTTAAAGATCTGGCTAAGGCATTGAACTGACAAATTCATGTCTTGCCATAACTTTTAGAGGGTCTTCTTGATCAATTTTTTTAATGAAACAAAAACTCATTAGAGCTCTCACTATCTTGATTTCATAAATATAAATTTTATAGTGTTATGATTTTATTAGTTGTTTTTATATTACTTTTAATCAATGGTGGCACCTAAATGTAAAATAGCAACATTCACTAAAACTTTAATAACTTTTTATTTTACGATTTATCTTAAATTAATTTATATGTCATCAATCTCATTCAATTCTTTTGAAGTCTAAAAAAAAAAGAATTTTTGAAAAAAGTGATTTTTTGATCAAATTATGGTATCCATACATGAGAGGGTTTAAATTTACCTTTATAGAAAATTAAAAATTAATAATAAAAATATTGATAAGTAGGAGATAATTTCCACAGCTAGTCAAATTGTGATATGAATATCAGGATTTAACTGTGTGATTTTGAGTCAAACTCGATGACCCATGTTTCATGAGTAGTGATTCAACATGAATCCATCTCTCATGAGAATAAATGGAACACTTAGCACTCTTGGATCTAGGTGATGCTCATAGGGGTGAAGCACCGGGACTTCCCAGGAGGTCACCTCATCCCAGTACTACTCCAGCCTGAGCGCGCTTAATTACGAAGTTTCCTCCATAGTTAAACCCAAAGCTTGCAACCCCATATGCAAAACCTTCACCAACTGTTGTGCCTTATGAACCAGATAAGTAGGGGCTCATAAGGCACAATAGTTGGTGAAGGTTTTGCATATGGGGTTGCAAGCTTTGGGTTTAACTATTGAGGAAACTTCGTAGTTAAGCACGCTCAGGCTGGAGTAGTACTGGGATGGGGTGACCTCCCGGGAAGTCCCGGTGCTTCACCCCTGTGAGCATCACCTAGATCCAAGAGTGCTTAGTGTTCCATTTATTCTCATGAGATATGGATTCATGTTGAATCACTACTCATGAAACATGGGTCATCGAGTTTGACTCAAAATCACACAGTTAAATCCTTATATTCATATCACAATTTGACTAGCTGTGGAAATTATCTCCTACTTATCAATTGATGAGCTTAAGGAGCTTTCTAATGAATGGTTCATTAGGCACAACACTTGGTGAAGGTTTTGCAAATGGGGTTGCAAGGTTTGGGTTTAACTATGGAGGAAACTTCGTAGTTAAGCGCGCTTAGGCTGGAGTAGTACTGGGATGGGTGACCTCCCGGGAAGTCCCAATGCTTCACCCCTGTGAGCATCACCTAGATCCAATGAGTGCTAAGTTTTCCATTTATTCTCATGAGAGATGGATTCATGTTGAATCACTACTCATGAAACATGGGTCATCGAGTTTGAGTCAAAATCACAGAGTTAAATCCTGATATTCATATCACAATCTGACTAGCTGTGGAAATTATCTCCTACTTATCAATTGATGAGCTTAAGGGGCTTTCTAATGAATGGTTCATAAGGCACAACACTTGGTGAAGGTTTTGCAAATGGGGTTACAAGCTTTGGGTTTAATTATGGAGGAAACTTCATAGTTAAGCATGCTCAGGCTGGAGTAGTACTGAGATGGGTGACCTCCCGGGAAGTCCCGATGCTTCACCCCTATGAGCATCACCTAGATCCAATGAGTGCTAAGTGCTCCATTTATTCTCATGAGAGATGGATTCATGTTGAATCACTACTCATGAAACATGGGTCATCGAGTTTGACTCAAAATCACACAGTTAAATCCTGATATTCATATCACAATTTGACTAGCTATGGAAATTATCTCCTACTTATCAATTGATGAGCTTAAGGGGCTTTCTAATGAATGGTTCATAAGGCACAACACTTGGTGAAGGTTTTCCAAATGGGGTTTCAAGCTTTTTGTTTAACTATGGAGGAAACTTCGTAGTTAAGCGCGCTTAAGCTAGAGTAGTACTGGGATGGGTGACCTCCTGGGAAGTCTCGGTGCTTCACCCCTGTGAGCATCACCTAGATCCAATGAGTGCTAAGTGTTCCATTTATTCTCATGAGAGATGGATTCATGTTGAATCACTACTCATGAAACATGGGTCATCGAGTTTGACTCAAAATCACACAGTTAAATCCTGATATTCATATCACAATTTGACTAGCTGTGGAAATTATCTCCTACTTATCAATTGATGAGCTTAAAGAGCTTTCTAATGAATGGTTCATAAGGCACAACACTTGGTGAAGGTTTTGCAAATGGGGTTGCAAGCTTTGGGTTTAACTATGGAGGAAACTTCATAGTTAAGTGCGCTCAGGCTGGAGTAGTACTGGGATGGGTGACCTCCCGGGAAGTCCCGGTGCTTCACCCTTGTGAGCATCACCTCGATCCAATGAGTGCTAAGTTTTCCATTTATTCTCATGAGAGATGGATTCATGTTGAATCACTACTCATGAAACATGGGTCATCGAGTTTGACTCAAAATCACATAGTTAAATCCTGATATTCATATCACAATCTGACTAGCTATGGAAATTATCTCCTACTTATCAATTGATGAGCTTAAGGGGCTTTCTAATGAATGGTTCATAAGTGTTGCAAGCTTTGGGTTTAACTATGGAGGAAACTTTGTAGATAAGCGCACTCAGGCTGGAGTAGTACTGGGATGGGTGACCTCCCGGGAAGTCTCGGTGCTTCACCCCTGTGAGCATCACCTAGATCCAATGAGTGCTAAGTATTCCATTTATTCTCATGAGAGATGGATTCATGTTGAATCACTACTCATGAAACATGGGTCATCGAGTTTGACTCAAAATCACACAGTTAAATCTTGATATTCATATCACAATAAAAATATTATTCAATAAAAAATTTAGGAAAAATATTACCATCAATCTTTGGTGTGTTAGGTAATGTCATTTAAAAGGATTTAAGAAAATTAATTTATTTCTATCAAATTATGGTGTTCGTACATGAGTGTGGTATGGTCCTAAATCATACATTTTGAAAAGGTGGTTTTTAAAGATCGATACCAAAAAAAATCTATCATATGGGTAAACAAATAAATTAAATATTCAAAAAGTAGATTTCGAACACTACAATTTTTTATTTTTGAAGTTTTTTTTATGTTTGATCTCTAAATACATCAATTGACAAGAAATTTTAAAAATAGCAAAAACAGTTCCACTTTTTACCCAAAATTGAGATCCAACTTCTTACACTTGCCCACAAAGTAAATCTACAAGAAAGGGATCACATCATGTAAAATAGAGAAATCACAAAAAAATAATAAAAAATTCATACCAAAAGGGAGAAGGTATGTACATCAAAATTCATATGTATATTTCTAGTTTTCAATTTTATAAATAACATTTTCTAATTTCATTCATTTATATGCATGTAGATCGTAACAACAATCACAAAATGAGTAAATAGATGTTGGAGAAGGTTTGGGACATGACAATTAAGGACATGAAGCAAAGGAAGTTGGGGAAGGGTTAGGATCAGTTGCTCAAATTGGTTGGATGAACACATAAAACTAGCTATCAATGTAAATAAAAATATCATAAATAGAAATTTGGATCATTTACTTGCAATGGATGTGGATAATTTCAAATCAGTTGTTTATACTAAATCATCCAATCTTTCTAGAAAAAGGTATTTGCATAAGATAGTAAAAGAAATAAGAAATAATATAATGATTTTGAAACACTTGAAAAACCCCAAGTACTTTCTTGAGTTCTTATACAAAAAAGGATGGAGGAGCCATTAAAATTGTTGGGTGTATACGCAACATCAAAAAATTCTAACATGCAAAGTGTTATTATTGAAAATGTTAAGGAATGTTTGATCTCTATAGAGAAGACAACTCAAAATAAAGATAAGATCTTGACAAGAAGAGTTATGTTGACATCCATTGTTTGTAGCACTACACCTTGAAATAAAAAATTTCTTCAATTTCATTGAAAATATTCATTTTACTTTAAAAAAACATATCAATATATGTTGAGAGGAGAATTATTTTGGATGATAACACTTTATGAGGAAATTGAGTAATTATGTGCAAAGATCCTCATTGTGATAGGATTGACAATAAAATAAAAAAATTGGAATATCATTTTGGAATAATAATATTCATCCTTCATCAAATACTAGAGATATTCTCAGAGGAAGGGTTAGAGCTAACCTTTATGAACACCATAGAAGACATGGGTTGCACATAAAACAACATGAAATTTATGTCATATTTTGTAGTTCAAATCCTGATATAAATATTGGACTAATACTATTTGAAATATTTAAGCCATATTATGTTAGGAGAAACAAATGATTGAAACTTGTTGTTGTCGTTGTCATATTGAATTTGATCTCCACTATCAGGTTTATTGAAAATTTATAAAAGAAGATTTTGGTTATAAAAATCCTCCTCCTACACAAAGTGATTTTATCTCATCTATTTTATGTGACAAAATAGATGGTCCTATTGGTAAAATTAATTGAATTAGAGAAACATGTTACACATGTGCTAATTCAACTATTTATCCCTTGAAAAATGAAGATATTTATGTCACAAAAATTATGAATTATGATGGTTACAAGTATGTAAGGAATGACACTAAATTTGGGTAAGAATCCAAATGATCATAATATGTTAAAGAGGAAATAAGTGTTGGAACATTTATGGACCAATTTAAAAGTTTGATTCAACCACATATTTTTCATGCTTGATTTTCAAAGTGGAAAGCTCAAAAATTTCAAATACTTGGAGATAACTTTATACTTAGAACCATTTTAATAGGTGTTGACTTTTCATAAAACTATTATTTTCATTCATCAAAAGGCTATTTAATCATACTATAATTTTTTAGATAAGGTTACTATTATCGTACATGTGTTCTATCATCATGCATAGTTAGATTTGGATGGTATTCAAAGCACAAATGAAGCACAAGTCATCTAGAAAGAATATCACTTATATATAAGTTATGATAAAGAACATGATATTATTATTTAGAACATTGTTTCAAGAACATTTGTTCATATATCAAAGAAAGGGGCATAAGTATTGATAGAAATTACGTTTGGTCAGATGGGTGCACCACAAAGTTCAAATCATCTAGGCCATTTTATGCAATTTTATGATATCATCATAATGAAAATAGCCACCATTAAGCATCACATACTAAGGAAGAAATTAATCTTGCAAATAAAAGATCAACTTTGACTATTTAACACTTTAGTCTAGGAATCAAGCCTTAGTGTGTGATGTTTAACCAGTTCAAATGAAAACAAATTGCATGTATTGAGATTCTTTGAAACTGGGCATAGAAATGGGGAACATGATGGTGTTGGAGATTGCATCAAACATGGGGTGATCAAACATGGGATGCCACTTTTTGACCAATTTTAACACTCAAATCAACATTTTTGAGACAAACCTCACATTCGAGTGACTATATCTCTACTTGACTATTAATAATTTGAAGATAACATAAACTAGTAATTTCTAGTACTTTCTTCCCACTTTGTAACCATATTTTATTATTATTGTTGTTATTTTTAATTTTAATTCAATTTTATATTCTCCCTCAAAAAGTGGTACATATAAAAAATCAATATTTTTAAAGAGTGACAATCCGCTTGACAAGCATAATGTTTTTCCTACAAATATAATGAGGTAACTATTGTGATTTTGGATTTGTAACATCAATATCTAGAGGATCCATTTGGTTTGATTCAATCTGATTGAATATTGTATAGTTTATGAATTTTAGAAGTGACAACAATTGTAATTCAGACATACATTCATTTTGACAAGCATAACATGAACTCAATATATCATAAATAAATTTTCCTTTGTTCAATAGAAAGATAACTCAATAAACTATTTCCTAGAGATTTTTCAAATTATTTAGACCTAACTAACAATTTTTCCCAAAGTGTCAAAGTCAGTTCATGTTCAATCACTAATCATCCTATAATGAGTGAAACTCATAATTAAAATTCTTAATGAATATAATACCTATTAAAATTATACTTGTTGGAAATCTTTCTCCAAGCAACACAATTTTACATTTTTTGATTTATAGTAGGAGGTAATTTGATCCTAGTTTTGAGGGTCAAAAGGCCTTTTTATTTTATTTTTGAAAAAGAGAAAAGTAGTTTTTTTTTAAATGTTCACATGAACATAGGGTTCATGTGAACATATAAGATATGTTTGCACAAAAATATGTTCGCACGAACATGTTTTTAAGAATTAAGAATGCAGTTGCAAACCTTTTTTCATTATATGTTTGTGCAAACATATACTATTATGTTGGTACAAACATATACTATTATGTTGGCACAAACATATACTATTATGTTGGTGCAAACATATAATGGAAAAAGGTTCATGTCAACATAATTTATGTGTTTGCACAAACAATAGAGTTCACATGAATAGTCTTAATTCAATTTTTTCTCACTTTTCCAATTTTATTTGTGCCACAAAAGTGGCACACACTATTGTGGGATCACCCTATGATATACAAAAGCATCAAATGAATTATAAGGGACTTTGATGCACGCGATGTTGGTGAATAGAACGAGACACATTTTCCATCAAACAAGGTTGGTTCATCATCAAGAATGAGTCAAGAACTACCATGTAGAGTCTTTTGGGAGATATCAGCCACATGTATGCATGTGTATATATTTAAAGAATCACATATATTTTTTCTTATTGAAATTAAGTTATACACATGTATATATATTTTTGTCTCTATTTATTATGTATATATTAAATATGTGTCTTGAAGTGTGGATAGAAAAGCTATGCATGGCTTCAAGAGGACATAAATAATATGATCTTTATATTGTATTATGAGTACCAATCATTACTATTGGATATTTTATATGAGAGACTATTCATTTTTTTATTGTTGTTCCACTACCAATAATTATTGTGAATGGATCAATAGTGATCATGGATATGTAGGTCCATGGACTTTTGTGCCTATTTTTGTTAGTGTAGACACCTAAATCTAATTACATTACTAAGAAATCTTATTGAGTCATCTTCTAGGACATTATCAATTAAATATTTTATTTTTAATTAATTAATAGTCATCCCCTACTTAATTAACTCATTTAATTAACTATAGTCCAATTAATAAAATCAAATGACAACTCAAAGTTAAATTATCAATTAAATCCCTATTCTTCAATTAAATTAAATTAATGGATAAATCTATTTAATTTAATATGACATCCTCTTTTATTAAATAAATCCTTAAATAAATTAATTCCTAACCCCTAACCATCCCTAAAACCCTATAATATTATCCAAATCCAACCCATTCACCTATACTTACCCCAGTTAGCTAGCTAATTAACCTATCTCATTAATGCTAAGCCACTTACCATATTAATCTCCTCCTAAGCTAGGGCTTGTCCCTTTGGTGAAATGGTGGGGCTTCTTGCCTGTAGAGCCTACAACCAAGGTTCAAGTCCCCACAGGGCCATTCTCTACTATGGATCTTAATTGAGAATTTTTTTCCATTGACCCTTGGTGAAATAGTGGGGCTTCTTGCCTATAGTGCTTACAACCAAGGGTTAATAAAATTTAAGGTGATTCATTTCAATCTTTAAGTGTCTATATGATTGAAGAGCGATGAGAAGCACTAGTTACTGGCTAGGCTAGGGCTCTATCCTTAGCCCGTGATTGTTGTTTGGTCTTTACTGCTTTACTCATATTCTTCCTTGTTTTTTTTGGATTACTGGTTACTGGACAAAGTTTGCATAGATTCTAGTTTTTGGAAATCTTCTACAATCTATTTTGGATTGGGGTTTTTATTGTTTGCATGGTAGGACTTGGGATTTCTTTGGCTTTGGTGAGAACATATGGTTGTTCTCCAACTATGCATGCAATGAGATCTAAATCATTATATTCAGGGGAGAGCTCCAAGTTGAAAAAATTTAATGGTTGTTTTCTGCGTAGCCATGATTGCCCTATTCTGGTTATTCCTCTAGTGGCTATAATGGAGGACATTGAATATCTGACCAAGCATACTTTGATATGAAAATTTCTTGGAATCCATATTTCCCTATCCACTCTTGAGGCATGGATCCACACTCATGGCAGGTGGAAGGCGATATCGAGATTATGTTGGCAGAGAATAGCTACTTTTTTGTTGTATTCTCTTGCATGTCTGATCATGATCATGTTTTTGAAGGAGGCCTTTATTTCTACAACCATGTGGGGTTATTTCTCAAACCCTGGCATTCGGGATTTAATTCTGCTAAGGATCTCCCTTCAACAGTGTCAATTTGGGTTCACTTGCCTCACCTTCCCCTAGAATTTTGGCGTGAAGACATCCTCTGAAAAATTGTTTCTTTTTTGGGAAGGCCAACTATGATCGTACATCAATCCCTTGATAAAAGGGTTATTTCTTATGGTAGAATTTGTGTTGAAATTAATTTGAATAACTCATTACCAGATTGTTTGGAAATTTGCCTTCAGGCTTCTTCCTAGGTGTAGCAGTTAGATTATGAATCCCTCCCTTTCTAATGTCAAATTTTTCATGAGTATGGTCATTTATAGCATCAATGCCCCCATAACTTGATTTCCAAAGGAGTGGATGGTTCTATGACTGACAATGCTGGTGGTTTGGTAGATACTATAGGGAAAGGACAATCTCAGATGGCTAATACTACCAAGGGGAATAATTAAGAAGATGCTAGAGGAAAGGGTAAGGCTCAAATGCAAGATAAGGATGGATTTACCCCTACTTGCTGACAAGCTAAGGGGCATTGTCAAAAGAGGCCTTTGAAAGAAAGAATATCTAATTCAGGTTTTAATCGCTTTGAGGTGCTGGATAGTATGGTTCTAGAGGAGTGTATTCCTTCTCCTATCTCTTCTAACCCAGTTTTCCTAGATGATGGATTTGTACCTAATGATACTTGTGGGGAATCCCAAGTTGTGGTATATTAGAACTGTGAGGTCCCTATTGCTCCTATGTTAGAGGCTTTGGTGACACTTGCGGTGTTAGAGGAAAATGATGTTGTTCTAGCCAACTTGGTTAAGGATGTGCTACCATCAAGTATGGGTAAGGGATCTCATCTCCCCTTAGGGTTGATGCATAGACCCTTTAAGTGGGTTTCTTTTACTCCCCCTCTAACGAGTGGGCACAAAACAGACCAAGAGAAGATTAAACTCATAGGAGATATATTGATAGTGTTTGGGTTAGTGAAACCTTTGGATGCTCATTTTCCCCATTCTACTCAATGATGATTATTATCTCATGGAATGTTAGGGGGTTGAATAGCATCCCTAGACAAAAGGTTATTCAAAATTTGGTGGTTGATCATTGTCCTAATTTTTTTGTATCCAACAAACTAAGCTCTCTATGGAGTCTATAGTCCAAAATGCCTCTAGTATTTGGTCTCATGGCCAATGCCAGTGTGTTGGGGCTATGGGTAGTGCTAGTGGTTTAGCTGTCTTTTGGGATCCACAAAAAATTTCTCCCCTTCGTTGGGTGTCTTCTCGCTCAACTCTCTCTATGGTGGCTTCTGCTTTGGACTTAGGAGAGGTAATCATGGTTACTAATGTGCATGCGCCTGCTGATCTTGTGGGAAATGAGGCACTTTGGAGGCATATTCAATATGTTAGAGATTGTCACCCTTATCATCCCTGGGTGTTAGCAGGGGACTTCAATTAAGTTTTAAGTCTAGAGGAGAAGCAAGGTGGTTTGGCGAGATTGGGGCCTTCTTCTGCTCTTCTTTGACAACACATATCTCTTTTGTATCTCTCTGATGTTAATCCTTCTAATGGTCTCTATACTTGGAATAATCAAAGGACTGGATTTGATGCTATCTCAAAACATCTAGACAGATTTCTTGTTTCTTGCTTGTGGGTTAGTGGCACCCTTACTCTCTCTTCAAAAATCCTTGATTGGAGGGGTTTTAATCATTCACCAATCAATTTTTTTTTGCTATTGGGGCTTGTATTCCAAAACATCCTTTGTTTAAGTTACAATTGATGTGGCTTCGTGACTCCTCTCTTCACAATTTTGTTTTATGTTTGTGAAAAGATGGTGCTCCTGCATATGGTACTGCTATGTTCTCATTTTCTAAAAGGCTTCAATATGTTAAAAGGTAGCTCAAGATATGGAATAGACAATATTTTAGGAACCTTCACTCTATGAAGAGGCTTTCTTAAGAGGATCTTGATGTCATCAAAAGGGAGATTAGAGATCAAGGTTTCTCAGAGGATCTTAGAAGGGCTGAATCCCTTGCTTCTAGAGCTCTAGAACAATGGGAACTTCAAGAGGAAATTTTTTGGAAGCAAAAGGCTAGAGCTGATTGGCTCTAGGGGGGTGATTGGAACACTGCCTTTTTCCATAAGATAGTGCAATCTCACTAGAATCAGAGCAATATCTCTTCTTTGGTTAATTCTCAAGGTATCCAACTAACTTCCTTGCTAGATTTGTTCTAGGAGGCTACTCAATACTTTCCTACCCTCTTCTTTGAGGACTCTCCTCCTACTGATAATGAAGAAAATATTATTTTGTCTTGTATTCCTTCCCTTATCACTTAGGAAATGAATGATTATCTCATGCATCTAATATCTTTGGAAGAGCTAGAGGAGGTGGTCTATGGAATGCCTAAGGGGAAGGCTCCTGGTCCTAATGGCTTTCCAGTTGAATTCTTTCAGGAAGTTTGGGACATTATTAATCATGATTTTTTGGAGGTGGTTAAGGAATCCTATTCTAGCAAGTAGATTCTTCAGGCTTTGAATTCTACTTTCTTGACTCTTATTCCTAGGAGAGATGGTGTTAATCAATTGGAGTTGTTTAGACCAACTGCCTTATGTAATGTGGTTTACAAAGTTATCAATAAGTTGATTGCTGAGAGAATTAAAAAGTGGCTTCCCATTATTATTTCAAAAGAATAAGGTGGTTTTGCTGTTGGAAAACAAATTTTGGATGGGGTGGTTATTGCTACTAAGGCTATTCACTCTATGGCTACTTCAAGAGAGAGAGCAATGTTTGTTAAGCTATATATGGCTAAGGCCTATGATAGAGTTAAATGGAGTTTCCTAAGGAGTATTCTTCTTTCTATTGGATTTAGCTCTGACTAGGTGAGTTGGACTATGAGTTGTGTTACTTCTGCCTCTTTTTTTGTTCTTCTTAATGGTCAACCTTCTCAACTATTTGGTGCCTCTAGAGGCTTCTTCCAAGGTGACCCTCTCTCCCCCATATCTATTCATCATCAGGGCTGAGGGCTTGGGTAGATTCATTAAGTATTAGGTGTCCTAGAATTCTATTCAGGGGTGGCGGTGGGGTAATGGTTTACCTTCTCTTTCCCATCTTCAATTTGTTGATGATTCTGCTCTTGCAGGTCTTGCTAGGATCAGGAAGCTAAAGCCTTTTGACATACTTTGGACATTTATTTGGTAGCTTCAAGCCAAAAATTTAATTAGTACAAATCTTCCATTTACTTTTTTAACACTTTTGATTCTATTCAACATAGGATTTCTGGCATCTTATGGTTTCAGATTGGGTCAATTCCTTTGACTTATCTTGGCATTCCTGTTGCTATTTCTAGGTAGCCATGTCTCTTCTGGAAAAAATTTATTACCAAGTTTTAAGATAAGGTAAATCATTGGACTCATAGATGGCTTTCTACTACTGCTCAGGTTACTCTTCTTCAATCTATTATATAAGCTATTCCTACTTATAGAAGCATGGTTTAGGCTACTCCTATTTACTTTCTCAAGGAGATTGATGCTCTTTCTCAGCAATTCCTTTGGAGTGATAATTTTCATAGTACTAAATGGAGCTTGATTAGTTGGGAGACTATTTGTAGGCCTAAAAAGGAGGGTGGTCTTGGTCTTCAATCAGCTCTCTTGAGTAGTCAACCATTAGCTATTAAACTTTATTGGTGATGGTGCTCTAGAAAACATCAACTTTGGGCTCGTATTATCACTCATAAATATTTTCATGGTGTTGATCCTTGCTCTATTTCTACACTTCCTCTTGAAGGTCATGGCTCAATGGTCTAGCATACTCTGAAGTCAGGTGAGGTGTTAGTCAAGAGGAATTTGTTCTAGATATGTAAGGGAGGTTCTGAGGCTTTGTTTTGGTCTGATGCTTGGGATGGATTTCCATCCATATTATCCATGTACCCTCATCTTTAGACTCTTTGTGACTCTTTTCATGTCGTTGTATGAGATAAAGTGGCTCATTACAAGACTCCTTATCAATTGGGACTTGTTGGTTACAGATGGAAGCATTCTTCTGATTGGCCTCCTAGAGGCACAGACATGGATCATCAGGAACTTTCTCATATTTTTGCCTCTAGAGAGTGTCCCTCTTTACTAGGTCTAGATGTTTTGGCTTGGAGAGGTACCTTGTCTAGTAAATATCATGTCTCTATTGGGTATCAGGAGATAACTAGACAATTATTTGGGGATGTTGAGGTCCCTTGGTGGAAGCAAGTTTGGAATAAAGTTTCTTGGTCCAAGTGCAATTTTTTTATGTGTCTAGTGGCTCACAACTACTATCTTACATGGGATAATCTTTGTAAACATGGATTTCAAGGCCTCTCTTATTGTTTTTTGTCTGGTAATGGGGACGAGTCTATCTCTCATCTGTTCTTCCATTGCTCCTATTCTATTTACCTATGGCACCATTGGTGGAGTGCTTGGGGTTGCTCTTGTAGGCATGCTTCCTCTTTGGCTAAGTTCTAGGCTTGCTTGGGTAATGCTCCCTCAAAGTATTCTCCTCTCCATGCTGCTTGGATTGTTGGCCCATCATTCATGATTTGGCATATCTAGCTAGAGAGGAATCATTGAATCTTCCAAGATGTTTAGCTTGATTTTTTTCATCTTTGGTGGAAGATCTCACATTCTCTTTAGGAAACTATTCAAGTGAATTGTGAGCTAGATGGGGGTATGGATCTGGTTGATCTTTCTATATGCAATCGCATCAATTTTCATCTTCAATATGGGATTGTAGCTCAAAGGTTTCCTTCTATGTCTAGGTAGCCTTAGCATTAGAGTAAAGGTCAGGTGAATTGGGATGGGCATTGGACTCCTCCTCCCTATGGATTTTTTATAATTAATAATGATGGTTCTTCCCGAGGGAATCTAGGCCCTATTGGTATTGGGGGAGTGGCTCATTGCAGTTCTAGTGATGTTAAATTCTTTTTCTTAGTTCATAAGGGTGATTACACTAACAATCTCATGGAAACTTAGGCTATTTTATATGTTGTGGAACAATGTTACTTGCGGGGATGGAGTAAGATTATCTATGACACTGATTCCCAAGTGGTGGTGAACGTGCTTTCCTCTTAGGAGCTTGAGGATGTTAGTTGGTAGTTGGCCACTATTGTTAATTAGATTATTCTCTTTTCTACCCCTTTTCAGTTCGTTAGTTTTACTTATATTCCCTGTGAATGGAACAAAGTTGCTGATTGTTTAGCCAAATGGGCTTCTAGTCATGCTCTAAGTTGGAATATTATGGATAGGGGGAAACTTTC
Organism: Cupressus sempervirens; assembly: GCA_028749045.1. Classification (NCBI taxonomy): domain Eukaryota; kingdom Viridiplantae; phylum Streptophyta; class Pinopsida; order Cupressales; family Cupressaceae; genus Cupressus; species Cupressus sempervirens. Next base: position 363,697,249 of record CM053786.1, on the reverse strand, counting down.
CTTTGAGATGGTGCAAGAATTTGATGAACTTGTTGTTCAGGACCAAGCTCCTTGTTGAGCTCTCTTTTTTGTATTTCTTTCTATCTTAATAAATTTGTACCCTTCTTTTTCCAAATCTCCTCCTAAGCTAAGCATAATTTCTATCCTAAACATTTGCACAACCTTAAGCAAGGGTTAAAAATTTCTAACCCAAGATAAAGTGAAAGTCCTTCCCATCCTCTTGCATTCCTATCCAAGAGCATTAATGGCTCTAACATGCACTAGTGACTCTTTAAATTCCTCTTACATGTTTCTTCCACATGTTAGAATTTGAAAAGATTAATAACCCAGAAAACTAGTGCAAAGAGTAAATATCTAAACTATGAATGCAAATGATACAAAATCAAAATAGCATCATAGAGTTAGTCTCCAAAAGAGTAATGCAAATGCTGGAAGCAAAATAGCATTAAGAGGATGCAAAAATAAGAGATACAAATACAAGCTAGGTAGCATGCTTATATAGGCTAGGAAGAGGGAGGAGGTGGCAACACCAACCAATGAGGAGCAACCATCTATCGGACTAAAGATAGCAAAGTATCTTCCCAAGATAGCTAATGGATGCTCACATGTAGGAAGGTGACACCTCACAACCATTCACCTAATAAGACATGCTTTATTAACCTAAGTGAGATTATTAAAAGTGTAGGAAAAACCTAGCAAAATAGGAAAAATAAAAAAACTACACTAACACCCCCCCATAAGCGAAGCTTAAGTGGATGCTAACCTAGCAAAGCTATGAAAGCAAGAAAATGGGTCCTGGCAACAAGGCCTGATCAGGTACCCAATACAAGAAAAAGAACTAGATGAAGGAAACTAAGCCTCCAATCTAGGAAATGTCCCAAAGAGAGGAACAAAAAAGAGCATGAAGCATCTCTGAAGCATGAAGCTACAAACTCTGTCAAAATGCTGATCTGTAGAACCTCCATGGAAATAGAAGGCACGAACCATCAACCAAAGAAGCATAGAACAACAAGTGAACCCCCCCATAATGCTAAACAGGGAGAGCGGTGACAGGAACACTAAAATGCAATGCCAAAAACATCTGCAAGAAGAAGAATCAGGAACACCAATAGTGCAATAGAAGTACAAGCACAGGATAAAGGGCGGTGTCACTGACACACTGCATGGGCTAATGTCGTGGAAGAAAAATTCACTTGACAAAGGTGGATGAGCACAAAATGGCAAAACATCATGACCCCCCATGGCACTTTATAACTGAGTGCGAGTACAGACAAACACAAGGTGTACAAGATCCCAGATATGCAAAAGTAGGCACTTTATCTCAGTGCATTTACAGAAAAAGGAATGCAATAGAATAGAAGCATACAATGCTCAGAAGTCAGAAAGAAGAGTGAGCCAAAAGAATAGAAGAAGAGATTTCAGGACCTGTAGAATCCAAGTAATCTGCCAGAGTGCGAAAGTGCAAAACTCGAAGGAGAAAGAACCTAGAGTAGAATCTAGATAAAATATCTCTGCAACTGAATAACTCATAGAACCAGCTTTCCAACGATATCTGGCGAGCCCAGAAAAGAGTCTGAATGAGCGAGATATGGCTCTCGGAAGGAAAAATAGAACATCTAGCTTTGACTGCCAAAACAAGCAACTAGACTGTAGCAAAAATCAAAAAAACTTGTACCATCATCTCCATCTCAAAACCAGCTTTTCGACGCATTTTTCGAATCAAAAAAATACGTCTGTATGCTCAAGTTACGGAAGAAAAATTGATAAGGCCTCCTCATGAAGAGCATATGCTAAAAGTGAAACTCGGGCACAATAATCAAGGAAACAAATAGCACCACTGCGATCTACTCAAAAAATTATGCACTTTCAAAAAAAGAATCACCTCGATACGAAGTTGTATGAGAAAGTTATGTTCTTTCGAAATTTCCAAAATGAGAACTGTGCACAGTCACGGCTGAGAATCTGCAATTTCTGAAGAATTCATGCATGAAAATCATAAAACAACTCCACTAGTGGATAGAGCACAAAAAAATAGCCAAGTTCATAACAAGAATCATCAAAATCGGAGTCTGTATGAGCAAGAATGAGACATTTGAAAACTACATTCAAATCTGTGACTACCAATGGAGAGGTGTATGGTTGTAGCTTTGCATGCTCAATTCTACAAAATATACAGCTTGCATGTAAAATCTAAAAGATACCTAGATGGTTTTTCGGGGCTGCGAACAAAACCCAAAAAACATTTTTCTTTCTGATGTACAGAAAATGTTGCTGTAGTGTAAATTAGATGCCTTTAACAGTAAAAAATGGCTCCAAAAATCAAAAAATGACCCTAGCAACTAGAATATGACATGCAAATGTTGGATCAGCTTCCTAAGTCCATCAATGGCATGCTGGAACCTGCAAAATTGATTGAAAACTCCAAATACACAAGTTGGTTGTCAGATTTGAGATTGAAACCCTAGAGAAAAATCGTTTTTGTCAAAACTTTTCTGATTCTCAAGATCATCCAAAGATCCAAGAGAAGAGCATACTTTGTTTTTCAAAAAACTACAATAAAATTTATTAGCCCCCTCTGAATCTCTCAAATACGGAAACTAAAATCTACTCTTGCACGTAGAAAAGCTCTGATACCATGTTAGAATCTAAAAAGATTAATAACCCAGAAAACTAGTGCAAAGAGTAAATATCTAAACTATGAATGCAAATGATACAAAATCAAAATAGCATCATAGAGTTAGTCTCCAAGAGAGTAATGCAAATGCTGGAAGCAAAATAGCATTAAGAGGATGCAAAAATAAGAGATACAAATACAAGCTAGGTAGCATGCTTATATAGCCTAGGAAGAGGGAGGAGGTGGCAACATTAACCAATGAGGAGCAACCATCTATCAGACTAAAGATAGCAAAGTATCTTCCCAAGATAGCTAATGGATGCTCACATGTAGGAAGGTGACACCTCACAACCATTCACCTAATAAGACGTGCTTTATTAACCTAAGCGAGATTATTAAAAGTGTAGAAAAAACCTAGCAAAATAGGAAAAATTAAAAAAACTACACTAACACCACACTCCTCCCTCATGACCCCCTTTGACCACCCATTTTGACCATTTTCCCCTATCCAATTCCCTTGTGAGACTTGTCAGAAAGCTATGGATTTGAAGAAGCACAATCCATGTGCTTCCCCTTCATTGCACCTTAGCCCTCCCTCATCAAACCTCCATCTTTCCATCTTTTCCCTCCATCTCACTACCCCTTGTCCTATAAATTGGACCCTTCCCCTCTCACAAATCATCAAACTCTCATGAAAACAAATTGCATGTATTGAGATTCTTTGAAACTAGACATAGAAAAGGGAACATGATGCTGTTGGAGTTTGCCTCAAACATGGGCTGATCCCATAGTAGTGGGTGCCACTTTTTGACCAATTTTGACACTGAAGTCAACATTTTTGAGACAAGCCTCACATTTGAGTGACTATATATCTCTACAACTATTAATAATTTGAAGATAACATAAACTAGTGATTTCTAGTACTTTCTTCCAAATTTGTAACCATATTTTATTATTAGTATTTTTTTAATTTAATTCAATTTTATCTTCTCCCTCAAAAAGTGGTACATATAAAAAGTCAATATTTTTAAAGAGTGACAATTTGCTTGAAAAGCATAACATTTTTCCTACAAATGATAATGAGGTAACTATTGTGATTTTGAATTTGTAACATCAATATCTGGAGGATCCATTTGGTTTGATCCAATTTGGTTGAACATTGTATATTTTATGAAGTTTTGATGTGACATCAATTGTAATTCAGACATACATTCATTTTGACAAGCATAACATGAACTCAATTTATTATAAATAATTTTTTCTTTATTCAATAGAAAGATAACTTGGTAAACTATTTCCTAGAGATTTTTAAAATTATTATTGACCTAATTTACAATTTTTTCCAAGTGTTAAAGTCAGTTCATGTTCAATCATTAATCATCCTATAATGAGTGAAACTCATTACTGAAATTCTTAATGAATATAATAGCTATTAATATTATACTTGTTGGAAAGCTTTCTCCGAGCAACACAATTTGACATATTTAGATTTATAGTAGGAGATAATTTGATCCTAGTTTTGACAGTCAAAAGGCCATTTTTTTTTTCTAAAAAAGAAAAAAGTTACTTTTTTAAATGTCCGCATCAACATAGGGTTCACACAAACATATAAGATATGTTTGCACGAACATATGTTTGCACATACATATGTTTGCAAAAACATCTTTTTAAGAATTATATATGTAGTTGCAAACCTTTTTCATTATATGTTTGTGCAAACATGTACTATTATGTTGGCGTAAACATATACTATTATGTTGGCACAAACATATACTATTATGTTGGCACAAACATATACTATTATGTTGGTGCAAACATATAATGGAAAAAGGTTCATGCCAACATAATTTATGTGTTCACACGAATAATAGAGTTGACACAAATAGTCTTAATGTTGGAGTCGAGGAAAGCCAACTCCGAAGACGCCCAAGATCACTTGCATGCGAGAACCTGTCAAAGAGAAGCCAAGAAGAGGAAGAGCATGGAGCAAGGGAAAAACCCTAAATGGACATGAGAGACAATATGTGAAAACACAATAAAAATGTATTTACAATATGCACAATGTGATATTATGTGATGTTATACAATGAGGGAGATCCCGCTTATAAAGAGCTCATGGAAGCTTCTAGAACAAGCTAGAAGGTGGTAGAAGATAAGATTGACAACTAGAAGGGAACAAACTCCCGTGTTGTCAACAACTAACCACAACAACTATTAAATACTAAATATTAAATAAATGCATTTACCTAAGTAAGCTTAAGTAAATAGAATAAATAATTAATAATTAATTATTTACTCTAACACCCCCCCTTAAGTGCAACTTAGGGAAATGCCTTAAGCTCACAAAACTAAGATGAATGCAAAATGGGTCCCGGCAACAAGGCCATTTTAGGTACCCAAGTACAATGCAAGAAGATGTAACCTCTGTAAATAGGGAAAGAGAGAAAACCACGTGGGAAAAACCCTCCCCCAAAAAGAGGTAAGAACCTAGTGAAGAACTTGAGAAGTCTCCAACTAGGGAAATTGTCCCCTAAAACAAGAACAAGAAGTGATCATGAAGAAGCAACATCACTAAAGCATGAAGAAGCTGCAAAATCTGCCAAACTACTGATCTGAAGAACCTCCATGGAAGAAGAAGGCATGAACCGAGCATGTCTATATGGTAGATGATCCATCTCACCAAAATGCATAGGTAGCCAGCCACTGCAATTGCCTTGTATATAGGATCAACCACTGAATACATAGTTCACACTATCAAACCATCGAACCATGGATGCATTAGAACAACAGCATAACCCCCCCTTAATGCAGACGGGGTGTGATGACAGGCAACTAAGAAGGTGGGCCAAAGTCTCCTGCAAACGAATCAAGAACGAGGAGAGAGGAAAAGAGGTACAGACACCGATAAAGACACGGTCAAACTGACTCTGGATGGGGCTAATGTCATGGAAGGGACACTCACTTGACAAAGGGAGAATGCCTAAAACAGCAAACAATAATCCCCCCCATGGTGCTTTATGAAAATAGTGCAAGTACAACTGACTCAAAACAACGTTCATCATCCCCAGAATGCAAAAGTGGCACTTTATCTCAGTGCGAAACAAAAAATTGCTTCAAAATGATAGCTACAATGATCAGAACTAAAAGAGAGCTGCAACAAAGGAAAGTACAGCCAAAAAAAAAGCAAACCATGCTAGGAAAACAATCCTCGGGCCTAAAACACTCAAAATATTCACCATATAGCAAAAATGCCAAAACTATGATAGAAAGAGTAGAGGCCGAAAATGAAAAAAAAGAACTATATTTCTGAAAAGGTGACAGAACCAGCTTTCCAAAAATATAAAGTTTTCAAAAAACTGACATGGGACGCAAAAGATATGCTTGCCGGAGTCAAAAATAAGACTTTGAACTTCAACAGAAAAAATAGGCAATAAAAAGGCATCAAAACCAAAAAATACCTACACCAAAATCTCTGTCTCGGAACTAGCTTTTCGGCACTTCTTTCGGATCAGAAAAATACCTCCGTATACAAAAGTTATGGCCAAAAAACCACAAGTAGGTCCAAAATGAAATCAGGAGAGGTGCAAGGCAGGTTGATGACATAGCGCTGACGTCAGCTAGTCAATTGATTAAATTTGACGACTAGACAGTCGTCTCCACAAAAAGGTTGCCACGTGGCATGTACGGATGATGACATGGCAGGGGCCACGTGGAAATGTGCCACGTGGCGCCTGTTCCACGTGTCACGCACGGAATGCGGGCTGACTCAGCAAAAAAGCTAACAAAGCAGCTGACTGTGCAGAAAACTGTCCACGCAGGCTGATGTGGCGCTGCTGACAGGACCCGGTGGAGCATTGGGTGGGGCTGAGCGGAGGACCGAGCGGAGGTGGCCGCAGGGGCGACGAAATGAAGCGGCGCCGCCGGAAGGGCTGAGTAGGGGTGGTCGATTGGCGGCGACCAGGCTGGGGCTGCCCAGCGACGGTTCAGCCGGCTGTAGTGGTCGGCGAGCGGTTTTTATTTTTTTATTTTTTTCAACCCTGTGTCCGTACGATCCGTACGGCAGCGACCAGAGGGCCTAAAAAAAATCCTCCAAAATGCTCTGTGTCCAAAAATGAAAAGTTTTATATGAATCCTGACTACAAACAGCCTTTCGAATCCAATGGTGATGTCCATTTGGGCTGAAAGTGCTTCAAAAAATTGTTGATCCCCCGATTTGAAGAGAAATTGCACAAACAAAGTAGGGTTTGTGACTCCAAATCATGGCTTCAAAATTTCTTCAACGAAGTTGTAGCAGGAAGGCTCTAATACCATGTTGGAGTCGAGGAAAGCCAACTCTAAAGACGCCCAAGATCACCTGCATGCGAGAACCTATCAAAGAGAAGCCAAGAAGAGGAAGAGCATGGAGCAAGGGAAAAACCCTAAACGGACATGAGAGACAATATGTGAAAACACAATAAAAATATTTTTACAATATGCACAATGTGATATTATGTGATGTTATACAATGAGGGAGAGCCCGCTTATAAAGAGCTCATGGAAGCTTCTAGAACAAGCTAGAAGGTGGTAGAAGATAAGATTGACAACTAGAAGGGAACAAACTCCCGTGTTGTCAACAACTAACCACAACAACTATTAAATACTAAATATTAAATAAATGCATTTACCTAAGTAAGCTTAAGTAAATAGAATAAATAATTAATAATTAATTATTTACTCTAACACTTAATTCATTTACTTTTACTTTTCCAATTTTATTTGTGCCACAAAAGTGGCACACACTATTGTGGGGTCACCCCGTGATATACAAAAGTAGCAAATGAATTAAAAGGGACTTCAATGCATGTGATATTGGTGAATGGTCCAAGACACATTTTCCATCAAACTAGGTTAGTTCATCATCAAGAATGAGTCAAGAACTACCATGTAGAGTCTTTTGGGAGATATTAGCCACATGTATATATTTAAAGAATCACATATATTTTTTCTTATTGAAGTTAAGTTATACACATGTATATATATTTTTGTCTCTATTTTTTATGTATATATTAAATATGTGTCTTGAAGTGTGGATAGAAAAGCTTTGCATGGTTTCAAGAGAATATAAATAATATGATATTTATATTGTATTATAAGTACCAATCATTACTATTGGATATTTTATATGAGAGACTATTCATGTTTTTAAATTATCGTTCCACTGCCAATAATTATTGTGAATGGATCAATAATGATTATGGATATGTAGGTCCATGGACTTTTGTGCCGATTTTTGTTAGTGTAGAAACCTAAATCTGATTATATTGCTAAGAAATCTTATTTAGTCATCTTCTAGGACATTATTGATTAAATATTTTATATTTAATTAATTAATCATCATCCCATAGTTAATTAACTCATTTAATTAACTATAGTCCAATTGATAAAATCAAATGACAACTCAAAGTCAAATTATTAATTAAATCCCTATTCCTCTATTAAATTAAGTAAATGGATAAATCTATTTAATTTAATATGACATCCTCTTTTATTAAATAAATCATTAAATTAATTAATTTCTAACCCCTAACCATCCCTAAAACCCTACAATTATCCAAATCCAACTCATTCACCTATACTAACCCCACTTAGCTAGCTAGTTAACCTATCTCATTAATGCTAAGCCACTTATTATCTTAATCTCCTCCTAAGCTAAGCCTAATACCCGTCCTAAACATGTGCACAACCTTAAGCAAGGGTTAAAAATTTCTAACCTAGGCAAAATTCAAAGTCTTCCCCATCCTCTTACATTCCTATCCAATAATGCTCTTACATGCATTAACGACCCTTTAAATTCCTCTTGCATCTCTTGCATGCATTAATGACCCTTTAAATAGAATCATCTAGGACTCTTTTTGGATGTTGTTTTTAACAATGTCTTTTGAAATTTGAGAAGGTCAGAGACAGTTGTTATAGAAATTGATGGTTACTGAAACCTTTGACATTGATGTCAATGGGGAGAAGTTTGGGAGAAGAAAAATAGTTTTGGAGAAGTACAACATGGAAAAATAGTTTGATATAGAGCACATTTAGGTATATCAATGGGGAAGGATGATTAATGAAGAATATTTGAAAAGAAATGTTAACAGTCTTTTACAGATGGTATTTTTTGGAACTAGATATTTTTCATCTATGTTGCCATCAATGCCAAAGGGGGGATTGTTAGAAGCATGAATGTTGATTATACTTCCATGGTGGAGTATTGTAGAAACATGTCTAGATCATTATCATGATGATATGTTACATTCATGACTGTGCTTGTCATTAATGTCAACATAGCAATTTTCTATGGTATCTAAGAGAAGAACAACATAAAGATAAAGTTGGTAGGTAAAGATCATTGAGTACTTTATTTAAGTGAGGTTAAAGGGAGATACTACTAAGTGTCTAGTATATGCAAATAAGCTCAAAAGCACAAGATATTAAATCTAAAAGAAGTTATATAAGTTTTGGTGGAGACTATTCTGAGATAGAGTTTACAAAGGCATGTTCTAGTAAACTTCTTATATCTCTTAGCAGATTTGTTATTCTGAGAAGCCAAAGTTAAAGATGTGAAGAAGATATTCTGAAGATGACTTAGCTAAGCTTGATCATCATAATATTACATGTAAGGAAATTTATACAAGTTACAAGACAAAACATTAATGTTATCACTAAGTGTAACATGTTCTTGATGAGATCCTATTATAATTAATTGAGAAGGTGTAATAGCTAACTCAAAGAATTGTTTTATGGATTTGGTATAAAGGAAATACATTTTCCTTTATCATAAGAGATGTGATGAGATTTTAAAATGATTACAAAGAGAAGAAAGTGAAGATAAGAAGAGAAAAGTGAATGGGAAGGAAACTTCATTCCCAAGGTTTCATTGTGTGATCTAATGTTTGATACTTGGATCTGAAGTTCATGACCTAGTCTACAAGGTTAGATAGTGATTGGTCTAGTTGACATGATAGAGGAAAGAATTTAAATTATATTAGAAACAATTATTTTGTATGGAATAGTTGAAAGATCAATTGGATAGTGAGTTCAATTATCTTTCTTGTGAAGCTATTTGGACAGTGGGTCCTATCTTCTACAACTCCCAACAAGGTTGGAATCTTCTAACAAGGATTCAAAGTCTCCTAACAAGGTCTCATATGTACTAAATGTTGTAACTGACTCCTAATAGTACCATCCTCTAACAAGGAATATTTATATTAGTACATCATCTTGTGGGCATCATTCCCACTATGGTTTTCCCTCTGATCAAGGGTTTCCCTAGTTAACATATCTGGTGTAATTGTGTATGTGCATCTTATTATGGTTGTTGTTTACTTTGGTTGAATGGTTAAGATTATTTAAGGTGAATAAATGTTTTAATTAGTGGATAAATGATTCATGGCCCCACACCACCGCCCCCCCCCCCCTCTTAGTTATCTTGGTGGACCATTGTTTCTAACAAAAATTGCACAAACCAATGGGCAATAGGCTTGATGGGTCACCTCATTTTTATAAATTTTGGGTGATACATCCTACTTGATATATATAGTTATTTTCCAAGTCCTAGGTTTCCAAGATGCAAAATTTTCTAATTGGAAAATATTTGCAACTAAAAATATCCTTGTTGGATACCCTTAATGAAAGAAAAAAGACCATCTTAAGCTAGATACCCCATTGCAATTTAGTGTGATCATTTGGATAGGTTTCATGCATATCTTGGGATCCCAAGAAAATGATTTGAATTTTCCTCTAGTCCTTTGGATCTTTCATGTCTCTGGGCCTTTCTTTTACTTGATAGAGAATAACTAAGGTAAATGAGTCTATAGGTGGTTTGTCTAGATTCATACCAATGATCATGAAGTTTCTTCAAATTCAGGAAGTACAACCTCATCCCCCTAAGGTGGTTGTAGATATTTCAAGACCCCATCTTTGAGGCCATTAATGGCTCTAATGTTATCTTCTTGCATGCTATCATGGATTTAAAAAATTCATTTCTCTACTATACATAATGGGGAGATTCCTAGCTTATCAACCTATTATTGACATAGTATGGAAATAGGTGTTCATGCAATAGAAAATGAAAGGGTGTGTGTGTGTGTGTGTGTGTGTGTGTGTGTGTGTGTGTGTGTGTGTGTGTGTGTGTGTGTGTGTGTGTGTGTGTGTGTGTGTGTGTGTGTGTGTGTGTGTGTGTGTTTGTGTGTATGTGCGTGAGTGCGTGTGTGCGTGCGTGCATGCGTGTGCGTGTGCATGTGCATGTGTCTGTGCCTGTGCATGTGCATGTACATGTGCACCTGTGTGCTTGTGTGTGTGTGTTGGTTTATGAGGTTGACTTTTTTTATTTAGGTTTATGATTGAGGAGGACTTGGTCTACAAAATTTTGGCCACTTGATACTATAAAAAAAATATTCTAGCTTTATAAAAATGGAATCTTGGATTTGACCCCAATACCAAACTCCATAGACTTGTTACAATTTATTTTTGAATGCATTTTCTGCCTTTTTAGTTCTAGTATAAAAGAACCCTTGAATGGATTAGTTACTTCTTTGGAAACTATATAGCTATAGATATAGTGATGGCTTTCAAATAAAGGTTGAATTATAGCATATTCTATATAGATGTGGTGATGAACAAGGCCATCCCAAAATGTTGTCATATGGAGCCTAATTAGAATTAGAGGTTTTTTCAACACATTTTCTCTCTAGATTATTTCTATAGGGGTCAAGAGGTAGCACCCTAGGTATGCTCCCTATTGTTGTACAAGGTGGGATTGAGGGGCAATGCCTCTGTGGAGGTTAAGCCAAAACTGACCTTATATTGTAAAAGGCGTTAGCTACTATTTTTATATTATTCTTGCCCTAATTTTGTATGTGGAATAAATCTTGTATAAAATGGCTTACGATTAGGGATTTTCATAATGTGTGATGTGAAATTTGGTTCTTGTAGCAATATTGAGCTATAATGGATTACGGATTGTAATTAGGTTGTAATCACTAGATAATAATAATTTGGACTTATTGTTGGTGGATGTAGCCCAGGAAATGGGTGAACTACATTAAATCTTGGTGTCTTATGTTCTCTTATGTGTGATCTATTATTTTATGATATTGGTTATATTTTACGTGTAACTATTGTTTACGTCTGAGGTTTGTTAGAGTAAATAATTAATTATTTATTTATTATTTATTCTATTACTTAAGCTTACATAGGTAAATGCATGTAGTTAATAGTTGTAGTGATGAGTTTTTGACAACATGGGAGTTTGTTCCCTTCTAGCATGTTCCACCTTTTTATGGAAGTGTGCCTAGTTGTCAAAGTTATCTTCTACCACCTTCTAGCTTGTTCTACAAGCTTCCTTGAAGCCTTTATATTTAGTCTCTCTCTCATTGTAAAATCATCCATTCACATAGTAATTTCATTTTCCTCTTGTGAAATATTTTCTCTTGAGTTGTTTGCTTCAAACTCTTGCTCCTTTGGTTTCTCTTCAGCAAGCTATTTGCATGCAGGTGATCTTCGCACATTGCAAAGTCAGATTTTATCAACTTCTACATGGTATCAAAGCCTCCCTGCTACTTCCTGTTCAAAGGAGTTTTTGAAGCTGTAATTTGGAGACACAAACCCTAGTTTTTTTGTGCATTTTTATTCAATTTGAGGGGAAAGCAATTTTTTAGAGCACTTTGAGCCCAAATAGACACTGCCATTGGATCCAGAAGGTCATTTATAGTCAAGATTCATATAAAATTTGTTGAATTTGGCTTTCGAGCATCAAGGAAATATTTTTTAACCCCCCTACAAGCTACTGTACAGTCATACGGACAAAAAATACATTAAAAAATATAAAAGGGCCACCACTGCAGTAGTACTCGTGCACCACCGTGGGGCCACCCACATCCCACCTGCACTCTGCTAGGGACTAGCCATGTTGCCCATGCAATGCTCAGCCTCTGTTGTGGCTTGCGCACTACTCGTCCTCTGCCTATGCCAACGGCATGATCACAATGTTGTTGGGTTCTTCTCTCGAGCACCACACTATTGGTGCTCTACCACCTGTCACCACTCTGGCTAGTGACATAATTCAGTAGCCATCCCATGTTAGTAAACTAGTTGTTGACGTCACTTTTCTAGGTGAGACATCATTTTCCAACCAAGTGATGTCATCATTCTGACTGCTGATGTTAGCAATCTAAAAATTGAAATTTTTTCTAGCAATGGCCAGGTGATGACCATATGAGTGTCAATTTTAATGTAGTGACTATAATTTTCTAGCAAGGTGGTCTTTCAGAGTAACAGTCAATTTTTTGGCTATAACTTGAGCATACAAAGATATTTTTCCAATCCAAAAGAAGCATTGGAAAGATGACTCAGAGATGGAGACAATAATGTTGGTTTTATAAGATTTTGAGTTCATTTGTTCTTCCATTTTTAGCATCAAAGTAGAGGCTTCTATTTCCTACTTCTCTACATCCACAATCCAAGTTCTATTTCAATTTTTTTGCTTTCCATAGTTGTTTTTTGTGGTATTTGAGGGATATTATCTATTATTGGGGGGGGGGGGGGGGGGGGGGTATTTTTCTTTTCTATAATTTAATTCAGAATAAGACCCTTCTACTTCCATCTTTTTCTCTCAATGGCAGATCCATCTATAACCCATCTTACACCACACAACCACTACTCCTAGAAGGCACAAATGACATGACTTCTCATGTCAAGGGGCTTATGGTCATGTCTAGATGAGAATCAACCTATTTTTACATGAGCTTTTTAGGTTCTTCAGCATAGGAACAAAATGGATGAGGCCATGGGATTGATTGCACTAAACATTTTAGACAATCTACTATCTCACTTGGATGGTTTGACTACTCCACAAGCTTATTGGCTCAAATTTTAGACTTTCTTTGGTCAAGTGAATGAGTTCTAGGCACTTCAGCTAGATGTAGAGTTGACTTCTTTGTCACCAGCCAACTTTCCCACCATTGAAGACTTCTTGATGAAGTTCAAATCTTTACAAGATATTTTACAAGGATGTGGGAAAAATAAAATAGATGATGAGTGCATTTTTTTTATACTCTCAAAGTTGCAAGGACAGTATCATATTTTTTCTTCTACTTTCTACTCCACTATGGATGCCCTTAGTGATAGACATAGGATGCCTACATTTGAGACATTTTTTGATTGGTTGACATGGGAATAGGCAAAGATCCAACAGGTGGATGCCTCTGGCTCTTCCAGCCAAGCATTGGTTGCTCAAAATTCTAAGGGGAGAAGTGTGGCGTGAAAAACATTATACTTGTAAGATTTTTTCTTAGGGAAAAATCACCTAAGATCAAGAAGCACAATTACTGGCACAAAATAGACCAACAAAGTATGACCATAATAACAATATGATATTTAATTTATTGATATTAATTGTGTAGTACACTAGAGGTGCCTGTATATAAAGACCTCTAAGATGCGTCTATAATGTCTAGGAGTTAGCAATATGATAAGCCTCACAACTAAGCACATGTCCACCAAGAGTGGGTTATCCCCCATTAAGCACAAGAGTTAGTGTGATGATGAGAGGATAAGCCTACAAAGGTGTGTCACATAAAATATGTTGTATACACTATGTGCTTAATTAAGATTGTGAACAATTGTGCTATCTACATGATGACTCGGTTGATTATGCAAACTCCAGTGTTGTAGACACCATGTGCTAAAATAGAGTTGCTTACTCCTGTGTTGTCAATATGACAACTCATATCAGTACACAAACTCCTAGGTGTCTAACCTAATAAATAAAATAATGCATTTACCCTAAGTAAACTTAAGTAAAGTGTAAATAATTATTATTTACACTAGCACCCCCCTTAAGTGCAACTTAGGGGAATGCACTTAAGCTCACAAAAGCTATGATGAAGTGCATAATGGGTCCTAGTTACTAGGCCATGTTAGGTACCTAAGTACAAATGCAATGCTATAATGCAATAAAATTCAATGAAATCTCTCTAAAAATGGAGAAAGAGGGAAAATCTCATGGGAAAAATATAGAGAAAATAAAATTAACAGATCCAAAAATTAATTAATCAGATCTGAAAATGATCATACAGTACTTGCAAATTGAACCTTCGGGTGCCAGTTTGCAAAATAATGTTGCCTCAAATTTGACTATGGCCCAATATAGCCAAATTCATAGTCAACTTCCACCAAATCAACACTTCGGACATAATGGTGAGGTCCGCTTTGGCTCTAGATGCTCCCAATAGCTGCGGATACTCCAAATCTAAATCAAGGTGTCCTTAGAGAGGTGAAGCGAGAATGATCTCTAGTAGCTATGAAATGATGCCTCTATGGCTCTGATACCATGTAAGAATTTTCCTTAGGGAAAAATCACCCAACACCAAGAAGCACAATAACTAGCACAAAATAGACCACCAGAGTATGATAAGAATAACAATATGATATTCAATTAATTGATATTAATTACACAGTACACTAGAGAATCCTGTATATAAAGGCCTCTAAGATGCATCTACAATTTCTAGGAGTTAGCAATATGATAAGCCTCACAACTAACCACATGTTCACCAAGAGTGGGTTATTCTTCATTAAGCATAGGAGTTAGTGCAATGATGAGAGGATAAGCCTACAAAGGTGTGTCATGCAAAATTATGTTGTAGACACTATGTGCTTAATTAAGAGTGTGAACAACTATGTTTTCTACATGACGACTCAATTGATTATGAAAACTCTAATGTTGTAGACACCATGTGCTAAAATAGAGTTTCTTACTCCTGTGTTGTCAACATGATAACTCATATGATTACGCAAACTCCTAGGTGTCTAACCTAATAAATAAATTAATGCATTTATCGTAAGTAAACTTAAGTAAAGTATAAATAATAATTATTTACACTAACAATACTATGGGGAAGAAGTATTATAGGAAAGTATTATACTAAAGGAGAAGTTTGGCATGAGTTTGTAAAAATAGTTTGGTACTAAGCACATTGAAGTATATCAATGGGGGAGTATAATTGATGAAGAGGATTTGAAGAATGTTTATATTTTGTTGGTATTCTTAGAACTAGATGTTTTTCATCTATGTTGCTCTCAATGTCAAAGGGGGAGATTGTTGGAAGATTGGAAAGATTGTTGGAAGATTGGTTTGATGATGATATGTTACATTCATGATTGAGTTTGTCATTGATGTCAACATAGTATGTTTGATGTCTTCTAGGACATCTAACAAAAGAACAGTGGAAAGAGTAAGTTAGTATGGATGGCTAGTTGAGCATAATAACCACCTAAGGTTATGAGAGATACTTTGGAGTATCTGGTATATATAGTTAACATTGGAAGCAGAAAGAAAAAGTCTAGAAGAAGTTAGGTAAGTTTTGGTGATGTTTGTTCTGAGATAAAGTTTACAAAGGCATGTTCTGGTAAACTTGTTATATCTCCTAGAAGAATTGATATCTTGAGGATATAGGTTGATGAAATAAAGAAGACATGTTGGTGATGATGTGGCTAAGCTCACTCATCATGATATTTCACATATAAAAAGTTATTCAAGTTGAAAAGTAGAAGATTTGTGTTATCACTAAGTTTAACATGTTCTTAGTGAGGTCCTATAATAATTAATTGAGAAGGACTAACAACTGACTTAGGAATTTTTTTATCAACTTAGTATAATGGAAGGATATTTTCCTTTATCATGGTATGGTGATATGTGACTTGTGAATGTTTGGAAAGTAGTAGAGTAGTACAGAATGTAAAGTTGAGAAGAGTAGTGTGGAAGTGAAGGAAACTTCATTGCCAAGGTTTGTGACCTTGTCTACAAGGTCAGATAGTGATTGGTCTGGTTGATAGGATAGAAGAAAGTATAGAAGAAAGAAGAAGATACTTGTAAATTACTTGTTTAAGAAGTGAGCTCTTTTTGAGTATATGGGTTATGTTTGCATAATTAGGTAGCCATCCCAAAAATATTGGTGCCACAAATTATGTTTCTCACATGAGATAAGGTTTTTAGTGTTCTTAGGACATAACTAAAATTCATTTTACACATTTCTTTTATGGTTTCAAGAGGTACGCATACAATTACCCTATTTATTAAATTTTAATCCTCAAGTCTCAATCCTCTACCCAACACATGCATCAACACTTCCCATAGTTTTCTAATTTCTCTAGCATATTCATCCATAGCCAACCTACAAATAAACCCAAAAAAATATGCACTATATTGTATGTGCCAAAAAAACTTGCCAAACTTGAAATATTTACCATCTTAGATTGTTATTATGTGGAGCTTAAAACATGTGATATTAATGAAAACTACATAACAACATGACTATTGGCTAGAAATAGTGTAGGCACACTTTTAGTACCCCTATTTCAAAACTTCAGTATGTGGTTGTCCTAAATCTAGGTTCCACTGGTTTACTAGTCTCTTGGTTGATGAAATATGTAGACAATATTGTCAAGGTCTATGCAACATCTATGGCAAAGTTGGAATGGTATAAAATGCTTTGTAAGGATAAAAACATTGGTTATTATGATTCTTTCAAAGAGCAGGATGGATGATTGTGCCACAGGTGTTGGGCAAAGCCCTAGCTATATATCTACTGAACTTCATAAGTTTAAGAGGGATATCGAGGAAGCTGAAAGGGAAAAGGAGCTCCAGAATGTCTAGTATATGCAGTAGGTCATGGCTCTTCTTTCTCAAGCAGATACTGACATGGCATTAGAAACCTCCTACAAGCATTTCCTAGAATTGAGGAGAGTAGTTAGCATATCTCAGGAGAATTTCATTACTCAGGAGCCATATTCACATTTTAAATGTCCTCTTATAGGGAAAGTGATGAACAATCCAATTTTGATCTCAA